>OX101794.1:12825015-12910015 GCA_944452715.1 Ophion slaviceki | reverse complement strand
TTCAACAAGATGGCGCAACCTGCCACACTGCGGGCGAAACAATGCAGTTATTGCAGACGAAGTTTCATGGTCGTGTTATCTCTTTTGGCCCCCAAAATCGTGCGATTTGACGACATTGGACTTCTGTCTTTGGGGTTTTCTGAAAGAAAAAGTGTATGGCAATGACCCACAGACTATTCCGGAGCTCAATAAAGCAACTGGACGCACCATTAATGAAATTAGTCTGCAATTATGCCAAAATGTTATTGAAAATTTCGTCGAAAGAGCGAACGTTTGCGAACAGGGGCGAGGCGGCCATTTATCGGATATTGTGTTCCAAACATAACCTCCATCTTTGTAAAGGAGGGTTCATATGATTAACCCTTCCTTGGCACACTGGGACATTTTGACCCGGACGGGTTTGAAATAAAATACTGAAATATGGAAGATCCAGCACACCTTTCTGAAAATCGTGAATTGCGGTGGAATTTTAACGGCGATGGCTGCCGTCGACAGGTCTAGAGATATCAACTGTGGTGAAGTTAAGGTTGTTATGGGGTTAAGTCAACGTGTTACCACTGAGCAGAAATTTTTTTCTGGACCTTTATAACTTCTTTGCTGATCATCCTGTGCAGTTTGAATACGATCCACAGTACGGTTTTTTAGAAAAAGAATCGGCAACTCGCTGTATTTCGTGGGCTGATTACATTACGTTTATGAAAAACTCCCGATCATTTTTCAGTATATTATTAATATCTGCTAAGTAAATGTTACCACGGAGCTAAAAAAATAGGTCTGGTTCGACTAATTATCGGACTAACCCTTGATACCGTGAAAATGAGGACTACAGTACCGTTATAAAATTATGAATGTATATGATAGCGAATTTGTTCGAAAATCACGCACGCGAAATATTAGACTGTGCAATCATGGCAACGTCGTAGACGACAGAAATGCTACCTATCTTATCGGTATTCGTTAATTATACCCGGGAACCTCAAACTACTCGGTCAGGATAATTAACAACGAATATTATTGGTACTTATTTTCTTAATCAGTAATAATTACTTAATATTATCTGATAACTATGTTTAGAAATTATAAATTTCTAGACATTTCTAGGCAAAGACAAAATAACGCGGATTTTTTTCATACATAAATTTTTTTTAGAATATCGGAAAATTATTAATGTTTTTGATTTCTTCGAAATCATAGACAGCTTTAGTTCACACTTTTTCTTCCCAGCGGATTTTTTTTTACTCGGACCGATATTAATTTGTGACAGCTCCTTAGGCCAATATTGAGGTTACGAACGGGGCGCATGTGTAACTCTAACTTCGCGACACTTCTGCCAACCTGGGCATTAGATGTACCATAATTTACGACGTTGCCAATTCGTTTCGCGTTAATTGAGCGAGAAAAAGTTATAGAAAATAATTATACAAAGTAATGAAAACACTTAATGGAATCACCGAATGTTCAAAAAGGCATATTTTTACAAATTGCTGTAAAAAAATGCATCGGAAACGCACGTTTAATATGACGATTATTTGAAACCTAATAGTTGGTACCAGTCAATCGGCTCCGTGCATAAGCATAGGGCGCTCAACTCGTAATTCACCCCGACGACTAAACCCCATAACAACCTTAAGGAGACTTTGTAGTTGAACTTTTAGTGCACATTTGTCTGTCTGAAAAAGTCGGTATTCTTCAACATTCCACCCTTATCAATTAATTGCATTTAATTAACTGACAAGCGCGGAACGCGACATCGACGATAGCGATTTTATTTTTCGAATATAGTTTAATGTTATTTTTAAATGTAGCTTCATATACATTTAAATACAATTATATGTATTTAAATATTTTTAAATATATTTAAATATGATTTTTAAATATACTTAAAAAATAATTTTATTCATTTATTTATTCCGCGACTCAAGAAAGAAGGTACTTTGCTTATGCCTCTCGTTCACAATCTGCCAAATTGAATTTCATCTCTGAGGAAAAGAGTACGGAAATTTCATACAGCAATAGGGTTTTTCGAGCAAGGAAAATTTCAATAATAATAAAAATTCTCCAATAAGTAGGAGAATTTTTATCATTTTTACAAACCCATGAAAAACGCTACGTTTGAACTTGAACGTAGCCTAATTCTATAAATGGCTTATTACTCATAATTTTGGACATTTCACCTTTTCGTGTACTTTCCATATGGAGGTGGGTCTCATCGAGAAACACGGTTACCCAGCCGAGGAGCACAAGGTCACGACCGAGGATGGTTACAACATAATATTTTTTAGAATACCCGGAAGACCGCATACATTTGCGAAGGAAGGAAAACCAGTCGTCTTCCTGCAACACGGAATGTTCGCATCTTCGGACTCTTGGGTCCTCTTGGGACCCAAAAAAGATTTCGGTAATGTCAAATACAAGTGGTACCTCTTCAAAACTAGATTTCGTCCCATACTTCCTAGAGTGAGATCTTTTTTATTAAACATGCGTATTTTTGTGAAAAATAACTTGAAAAACGAAAGACGTGTTTTGAAAAATAAAATGGTTCGCTTATTTTATTTTTTTGCTATTTCACCGCTCTCCTTATGCATTTCTGGAATTTGCAAAAAAATGGTACTAATGGCGGTCTTTAGTGGTTTCCAAAAATCAATAAAAAAAAATGTCAAGCCTCATTATTTTAAAAAGCTTGGAATCGTTCTCGGTGACGTCCAAAACTCCAATTGCCCTCGTGTTTCCTTTTTTTCGCTAATAATGAAATAATAAAATGTATAAATATCAAATAATAATAGCTAAATAATTACAACAAATAAAAAAATGAAAATGCGCATGGAGTTTGAAAACACTCTCGCTAACGTGAAAAACGAAAGACGAGTTTAAGGCACCACACCACGGTTCGTGCGCGGTACGAGGGTGTATTTTTCGTAATTATTTTCAAACAAACGATGAATGGATTTTTTTTTATTAATACTCATAGTCAATATATACATATAGAAGACTGTATACAAATTTTTGTACTCGAATCTAAAGTATAGTTTGCGGTGTACGCCGCTTCGAAGAAGACACTCCGACGAAATTAATGCTCGGCGGTTGACAGTGATTAAGCCATACGGTTCATTTGAAAAATAAAATAAAAATATATTTAGAAACTAGATATATAGGTTTACAGCATCACGTAGGGGAATTTCGATATTTAAAAAAACCGGCGGACCAGCGAATTTTATTTCCGATTTTCATGGAAAATTTGCATTATTCATAAAAAAAAATAGAAGAGGGCCCTTTATAAAAAAAATCGCTACGTGGAGCCATAGAGACTGGATTTTCGAACAGTTTAAGACTTGGCGCATGCAAATTGGATGAATAGTTTTTTAAATATGTTGTCAACCAGGTTGAAAAACGTAGTTTCGAGAAAAACGCGTTCACAGCAGCACATCTGCCGCTCGGCGCGGTCGTGCGCTTCGAACGGTTTCGCATAAACTGCTGTATGTCCGCCAATTTTACAATTATTGTCTGTTTGAACATTACGAACGAGATAGTACCTAATTTTGGGAAATTTTCCAAAAATCATACTTACCATGATAACCTGAAATCCTTACACTTTGGACTAAGGTAAGCTAGGTATGTTCTTAACAAGGTGACCTATCACCCCCTTAAGGCTTTGCATCGATCTTTCTAACACCCTGTATGTAACAAAGAAAATATTTTTGGCCACCTGACAGCTTGAATACCCCTATGTGCGTCGGCGGGATTAAGCTGAGAAAAACCAACGTAGATTTTTCTCTCGTCAGCACTCATACGCAGGCTATGAACCAAAAAAAGTCAAAAATGTTGAAAATCGATTAAATGGTAGGCTTTGAAACAAAAAGATTGAATTTTCCGGAAGAAATGGCTACACTTTGCAATAAAAGAATACTTTTCTTTCATTTTCAAAAACGTTTAGTCATGTTTCAGACAATAAGGTTAGAAATTGGTCGATTAGTTTTTTAGCTATACGTCACACCAGTTTCGAAAATGCAGTTTAGAAGACCGTGCCACACTTCCGCCATTTTCAAAGATTAAAAAAAATACCATGTAACAGCTAAAAGTACACTGAGAAAAAAATCATTGATCCAATATCATTGGCGTTATTAAATGAAATTTCGTTGATTCAATTGTAAAATTGTTGGTGTAAATAATCGGATTTAGTAGTCCAAACAAAACGCTATTGACTTCAATCATATAATAAAATTGAAAGTTTTTTTTCATTCACAAGATATATTGTTAGCCGAGAACAATATATTATTGAAACTATCTAAAAAATTATCGCGAACACATTATATAGTTTTGAATGCAATTTCTGCAACGAACGAAAAAAGCGTTTCAATTCATAACATGAATATCGTTGATTCGAGTACACAAAAAAATTGAATTACGCTCGTTTGATTAAAAATAAAATTTCTATTAAGTAAATATTTTATTTTATTGTTTTCACCATATCCGATATTGATTTTTAAGTACATTATTCGTTAAAATATTAATATTTTATTTTTATTGAAAAATATGAAGCAAATGTCTGAATTGGTTAAAAAATTATGCGAAAGTAAAATTTGTTTCTTGCACATTTGGTTGAAAAAATTCAATCAAATAATGGCCGAGCGCCACCGAAATTGTAGGTGTGAGGAGACCCGTAGTTCTCGGAGTAACCGCTAGAAGCCGCACGCGCGCTCGTTTCTCGTAAGCGTAGCGCGAAGCGAAAATCTACTCAAATGCTGGAGAAACTCTAAAGAGTATCGCTTCTTGGCCTGTGGCTAAGATCGAAGTGTAGAATCTGTTCTAATCAGTTGAATATCTGATATTCTCTCCATGGATATTCCATTGGATATCTGATATTCTCTCCACTATTATCGTGGATGATCATTCTAATGCTCACTTTTTATTCAAGATTTAAAACAAATTGAAACACTTACGTCCCATGGCATATTCGTTTCGACGTAGTAAAGAAATAATGAATTCTATTGATTATATTTTTGTACGAAATAAAAGATGTTTGTAGCAACCGCTTAATTATTTCATACAATACATCCACGGGTTGTATATAGAATGATTTCAATAGAATATAATTTTATTTGAAGGATAATGTAGATATTCAGAGAACAGAAGAGCTTTTTCAAATAAAAGAATATGTTATTTTAATCAATCACTTTTTCCAACATTTTATAGTATTGTAACAATCTCATATATCGGTGGCACTCCGCAGCAGCACATTTATTTCGATCAACCAATATATTTTTTTGATTCAATTGGTTTTTTTCTCAGTGTAGTCATAAAACATACCTTAACTCTCAAAAATGGTGAAGAAATCTTTCCTTTAAAATAAAATCACGAATATCAGCAAATTTTTACCACGCCTAAAGGTATATCCCCCCTTAAAAACAGTTTCTCTTAAAACTGGTCTCACTTCGTTATTATTACAAGATGACCTGGTTCACGCAAAATGAATCTCCCAATCCATAGGCCTCATTGCCAAAAGTACAGCAATGGAGAATACTATTTGTTCCTTTTGGATTGCACGATAACTCATTCGGGTGTCGGTACCAAATAAAAAGTGACCTACCTCCACACTAAGTGCCCCTCATTACGTACTTCTATGCACCCACGCCTCGAACCTTGAAACGTTACCTTGTGAGCTAATCGAAAAGTTTGCACTTTCACAAAATCTCGCTAACAATTGCAACAAAAATTAAACCAAATGTCCGGGCGGCGGGGCAACCTCGATGTTCTCCGACGATAAATCGCGTGCATGCGGACCTTGGTGCAATCCGCCAATTGCCCACAGTTCGATATCAATGACCTTGCGCTCTTAACCTTGGGAGAGCGAGGGAAAAAATCAGGTATGTAGATGAGTTATGCTCTCTTGATGCATAAAAATCGTTCGTTCGATTGGCAATCAAATAAAATTGAATTGCTATAATCGCGAAAATGAGCTTCGATTAAGGGACCATCACAGTGTAACGGGTCGAAAAGTAGCTGATTTTCGCGATTTTTTTCTTGATGCTTTACATACGCTAATCAGTCTGACTTTTTTTATGTCAAATCAAAGGCGCTCGTGAAGAACAGAAAATACATTTTTAAACGTTTATTTTTATTCTTTTTACGCTTTTTTAACGGAGGAAAATGTCTTCGAAAGTATCGAATTGAACCTACTTTTTGACAGTTTTTCGTCAAAAAAAATGTGAAAGTAAAAAAAAAGATTCCATAGCAAAATAAAAAATGGCGTAAAGAATGTTGTGTCAACATTTGAGACGGATAGCTTGAAAACTCTTCCTTTGAGAGTGTACACCGTTTTGAAAAACGACATTCACGCCACTGCTCGAATCACTTTCTCTAAGAAAGGCTGTAGCGACCGGAATTATTCGGATTTCGCCCCAAAAATTGACCAGCATGTTTATAACTGTCTCTACTATCGGAAAAAAATTATAAATTAGAAGTCAATTGAACTTGATATTCAAAAATCTCGCGAACGCCAGTCTGGAAGAGATTTTGTAAGATTCGAGCGAATGATTATTCCAAGGTAATCCGGTGCGAAGTATACAAACGCGTCAGTAATATAAACATTGTAAGAGGGCTTAAGAAACTTACGTCCATACGTGTATGTATCGATATGTCATCAATAATAGCGACAATAATATCGATGATTGGGTCCATGCATGTCGATAAATTTGTAAGGCGGTATAAAACTAAATCCTAATTAGAGATTGAAATTTTTCGACTGTAAATAAAAACGCTCCTCCTCCAGCTTCCGGTTTATTTATATTTTAAAACTTGTTATTAGGGGTACTTTTTTGCACACACACAAATATATATATATATATATATATATATATATATATATATATATATATATATATATATATATATATATATATATATCGGGCTGAACAAGCATATAAATAATTCGTACAAAAAAATCTATGCATATTCTGATAATCGATTTATTAATAAAATATTCAAAATAATGAATAATTATGAAAATATTGAATTCATTATAATTCAATGTAATACATACTTTCTTTGTTTAATTAAATTAATCAAATTTAATGTAATTACTTTTCGGTTCCGTTCGCACTCCCGTCCGCATGCTACGCATGCTCAACCGGAAGTCCTAAACTTAATCTAGTCAATTTAATTTCATTTAATTTACCTTTTATGTAATTTCCTTGATTTAATTAACTTTTTAATTCAATTTAATTTTATTGATTTTATTAATTGTAGTAAGTTAAATATCGATGATTAAAATATTATTAAAACGATTAATAATTATTTTGAATCCTTATTGGGAAAGATATGAGATCGTACGTACTCATTTTCGTACACTCGGCATTACTTTATACACAGATATTTTTCGAAATTCGATACTGTATCGTAAATAAAAATTGACGCTTCATCATATGCATCATCATATTTCCTTGTAATAATGCGAGGCATGAACTTTATCGACAGTTAAGGAATGTCGATTGCGCAAAGAAAAAGGAAGAACACGACCTCTATACGTAAAATAAAGTCACCAAGAATTATAATAAACATTATAATAATTTTGACGACGATTCGATATGCTAAAATTATTTTGTAGGTTTTATTTTATTTCTATCTTCGTAGAACCAATTACAATGACCGTATTTGTTTAAACGAAGAACAAGAGGAAAGAAAAAAGAAAACATGCGTGCGTGAATATTTATACGTGAAGGGAACAGACGCACTACAAGGGCGCACATTCTCCCGCATAATTCCGCAGGTCCGTAGTCTTGCATTCGATCGGAGACGAAGATCTTGCAGGCCGTCCCATTTTGCCCGCAAGGCCGTTACGAGCTTGACAAAAATTTCGTTCCATTTTTAATATCACGGCTTGCTGATCTTCCTCCTCCTCGTTCTCGCGCGCAAACACCAGAGGAAAATCAAATTTGTCCGTGAACTTTTTTAATCCCATGGAGTTCTATCGAATTCTTTGGAATAAATTAATTCGTGCGACAAAATGTTTTTTTTCTCCCTACTTATGAAATTTTGCTCCTCGTTCAAATACGAATATACAAATTAATCGTAAACCTCTCAATTTCAATCAAGGCCTTAGGCCACAGTAACGGGTATAAAATCATATGCGAATTTAACAATTTTATTTTCGTATGGAAAAGTGATTCACTCATAAAATAAATTACACATCTATTTAGTATGAATATCAAGCTGTTAGAATTTTTTTTTTCGATGTACACAATGGCCGACTACTCGAAACTTCTCGAAACAGCTTTTTTTCAATTGGCGTGACAAATAAAGTCAACAATTTTCACTCGATTTACTTCAAATTTAAGAATTATGTTTCTAATTGCATTTCGCAGAGAAGTACGTACGGAATTTCTGATTGATCGAAAACTTTTCATTTTATGAGCAGTTTATGAGCAGCGCTAACGAAATTTTTCACTGAAAATTTATTTCTTAAGTTCAAATACCTACAAATTTTGAATAAAACAATATTTTTTTAATTCCGTACGTACTTCTCTAAGTATTCTAATGTAGATTGACGAGAATTTTTGTTTTTTGTTCTAGGTAAAAAATTGTGGATGCTAAAGGTCACGCCGCGGAGCGTCTAAAAAAAGATAACAAAAGAAAATATTAGTAGTCGGCCATTTTGTACATCGAAAAAAAATATATATATGTTTTTTAACAGCCTGATATTCATACTAAATAGATGTGTAATTAATTTTATGAGTGAATCACTTTTTCATACGAAAACAAATTGTTGAATTCGCACATGATTTTATACGCGTTACTGTGGCCTAAGGCCTTAATCGAAATACAATAGTCCCATTTCCAAGCCATTCCGAAAACACTCTACTCCGAAAACGGTAATGATATATTTTAGTGATTTTTCCTAAATATGGCGAAATTTATTTTTTGCAATTTTTAACTATAAAACAACATAAATAATGGTGTTATGTCACGGGGAACCCATCTTTTTACACTACGAATTGTTTTTTAAGTGAAAAATGAATTTTGAAGATTTCAAATTTCGTACGATATTTCAAGTGAAATTCCTAATGCACTGAGAAAAAAGAATCGTTGAATGCGCAAAATGCATTTTGTTGTCTCGAAATTTTGTTGTTTCAACAGTTACTCAGAGATGCTAAAGAAGCTACAGATCACACCACTATACTATTTTACCACCGACTATACTGTTTTGGTATGCCAATCAAAAATCAAGTTGAACGTATTTAAAGATACATTTTGTTAAAACCAACTGAATTTTGGATGGTTGAACGAATTTTTTTATCAGCGTGAGTGTTGGAGCCGTTACTTCTATGTCTTTATTTACATCGCTGTTATATATTGTGTGTTGTGTGTAACGTCCTCAGTCTTCTTCCCACGACGAAAACAGAAACGACAATAGTGCGAATATTCGAAAGAGTCTTATGTGTCTTATATTCTTTTTTCTTATTCTTATATTCAATTTTATGCAACGTGCTTCGATTTGTGATTCCAACGGAACGTCTTAGGTAATTTTGGAGTTATTCGGTTTTATTCAATTTTATGTAACGAATATCTTGTTCACAGTGCATTTTTATTCCGCACAGTTCTGTCAACTCCACTGAAAAAAAATTCGTTCATCCAACCAAAGTTTAGTTGATTTAACAAAATGTATCTTCAAATACGTTCAACTTGATTTTTAATTGGCATAACAAACGTTTTGTTAATCTAACTGATAATTTTAGTGGTGTGAACTGTAGCTTATTTAGCATGTCTGAGCAACTGTAAAAACAACAAAATTTCGAGACAACAAAATGCATTTTGCACATTCAACGATTTCTTTTTCTCAGTGTCGAAGATATGGATGCGTGTGAGAATATTGACGAAAATTCAGTATGTGCCGAGTGCATTTTCACGCATCGGGAGTTCTCACGTATTTGTGATACTTCCATCGACCGTGGAAAATATGACCAATGATGTACCAATGTAACGAATAATTGCTAAAAAAGAAGTAAAAGCCCCGAAATTCGCAAATTTTAACAATTTTTTCAAATGTATTTTTTTCGTAAAAAAATATGGTGCCCAAGAAATCGTCTCCCCCCAACTTAACATCATTATTTACACAACAAAAAAGCGATAAATCGCGAAAAAAACAATCGGAGGCCATTTTCAGGAAAAGTCACTAAACGATATAATTACCCCGAAAATGGTTCGAATATGATGAATTTTAAATTATTCGCAGCTTTTATACTCGCTGACGCCGGATATGACGTCTGGATAGGTAACATACGTGGGAACAGCTACGCCAGATCTCACACGGACTTGTCGCCCCAAGATCCAGACTTCTGGGACTTCAGGTACGTTTTTACGTTAACTATCCACGGACTTTTCAATTGGGACTACGAATTATTGAATTAGTCCTTTGTGTTAAAAATTGTTTCCAAAAATGTATGATTCACATTGATTAGATTGTGGTTACGGAGATTCTTTTATTTGACTCTTTGAGGTATTATACAATAATAATTGGATCTGTTCAACGTCTATTGAGGGGTTAGGCCACAGTAACGGGTATAAAATCATGTGCGAATTTAACAATTTTTTTTTGTATGAAAAAGTGATTCACTCATGAAATTAATTACACATCTATTTAGTATGAATATCAAGCTGTTAGAAAAAATATATTTTTTTTTCGATGTACCAAATGGCCGACTACTATTTTCATTTGTTATCTTTTTTAGACGCTCCACGGCGTGACATTTAGCATCTACATTTTTTCACCTAGAACAAAAAACAAAAGTTCTCGTCATTTTACATTCGAATACCTAAAGAAGTACGTACGGAATTTAAAAAATTTTGTTTTATTCAAAAGTTGTATGAATTTGAATTGAGTTGTAGGTATTTGAATGAATTTTCAGTGAAATTTTTTGTATAAAACTGCTCATAAAATGAAAAATTTTCGATTAATCAGAAATTCCGTACGTACTTCTCTGCGAATTGCAATTAGGAACATAACTTTTAAAGGCCATAGCCGGGTAAGTAGGGAAAAATTGCCCCCGCATTTTTTCCAGCGAAATATGGAGTATATTCTGAGGTATAAAAAAAAATTCTGAAAATTTCGTCCTCGCCAACGCAATGGTTTTAGAAAAATGATTTTTTTTTAATCAATTTTTTTTTCCGGAAACGCTTCAGTGGATCGATTCGATTTTTTTTTGGCACTTGTTACGATCAAACGTGTTACGAAATAAAATTATAGAACATCTTGCGAAAGATTAAGGTTAAAAAAAATAATGTTCCTTGTTTTATTTTTTTTACTATAATCCACTTGGGGTTCAATAACGAAATTTTTTTCATATAATCTTTGGGCACCTTATTAGATTATATATTTTTTTCAAAATGATCAGTTTGGTACGCCACAGTGGAAAAAAAGGAACAGACTTTATTGATATATTTTAGTTATATATCTATATAACTAAAATATATCAATAAAGTGTGTTTCTTTTTTTTCACTGTGGCGTACCAAACCGATCATTTTGAAAAAATTATATAATTTAATGAGGTGCCCAAAGATTATATGAAAAAATTTTCGCTATTGTACCCCAAGTGGATTATAGTAAAAAATAATAAAACAAGGAACATTGTTTTTTTTCAAACCTTAATCTTTCGCAAGATGTTCTATAATTTTATTTCGTAACACGTTTGATCGGAACAAGTACCAAAAAAATCAAATCGATCCACTGTACCGTTTCCGGAATTTTTTTTTATATTTAAAAAAAATTCATTTTTCTAAAACCATTGTATTGACGGGGATGAAATTTTTAGAAAATTTGTTTTTTTTTTATACCTCAGAATATACTCCAAATTTCGCTGGAAAAAATGCGGGAGCAATTTTTCCCCACTTACCCGGCTATGGCTTTTAAATTAAATCGAGTGAAAATTATTGAAGTTATTTGTCACGCCAATTGGAAAAAAGCCGTTTCGAGAAAAACGCGTTTAAAGTTTTAGGTACTCTATGGCCGTGCCAGAGGTGAGCTTACGTTTTACGCTCAAAGGCGGTGAAAAAAAATTTGTCTTGCTATAAATCGAATAGTAACTTATTCTTATGATGATAAAGCAACGTTCAGGCGAAAAAAATCGATTTTTTGAAAATTCTACTGTGGCCTTACCCCTTGAGCGTTTCTATCCACCAGTCTTTCAAACTTTCTCCCACTCCATCTCCCCTCCGATTGTCGACCCCTTTTACCCATTTATTATTTTTTCCTTGCTTCTCCACATTTCGATATATGCTCAAGCATCTCCGCTTCCTTTCCACATACCCTACACATCCAGTTGCTGTAACCTTTCTTCCCTGCCTTCCCTACATTTCCACACCAAGTCTTGCCCGCGAAGAAGAAAATTATTATTGTTATTAAATAATAAGAAGGAAATCAGTGGTTATAGTAGTAGTATTTTATTCCTTGTATATCCTTTTTAAGGGTGTTTACATAAATACCCCTCCCTTCTCATTTACATCAATTATTTTACATTGGGTTTCTTATAACTATCCTAGTTTCCCAAATTGTCTGATGTAATCGCATAGTTGCTTTGCCGGTTGCATTTTCAGTTGCGCTGCTATTTTCCGGTTAATTTCTAACCCCCTGCTATTTTCCAACCATTGCTCCAGCTTATTTACGATTTCTTGGTTTAGTTTTGCCTTAACTCCCGTACACGCGAAAATATGTGTCCAATGTTCAATTGCGTGCTTGCATATGCTACGTTGTGCGTCTACATACTCTTGTTCTACGTCTTTCTCGACATTACCACATTTTTTCCTGGCCCACGTTTCTTTTAATTCTCCGCTAATCATCTTGTCCTCCCAATATTTTGTTCGTGTGTATACCTGTTTTCATATGTTTATATTTCTTGCAGTACGTTGAACCAACGATTTTGCTCACATCATATTGAATTTCTTGTTCACTTTTAATCTTTATGCCTCTTTCTATTTTTCTTTTTAGCTCCCTTACATTTCCATTCTATACGGCTTGCCAGATTACCCTCTCACCTACGCTTTCCATTGCTTCTTTTATTTCTCTTCCCCATTTTGATGGATTATCATTGATGATGTCCCTTAAAAGACGAAAGAAACTATTATTGTCTGTTGGATAATGATATCAATAACAATAAGAATATTATTATTATCAATATATACCGTATGCACGTGGAATACCTCATATAAATATATATATATATATATATATATATATATATATATATGTAAGGTATTTCAAGTGAATCCCTCAGCTGAAATATTCGACTTTGAAGGAAAAAAGAATCTTTTTGTATTTGATCAGCGATATCTCAACAACCAATGATCGCACAGGTAATTAACCCTTTCACACCTGACGGGACATATGCTGTCCCAGTCTGGAAAATTTTTGAAATTACGGCTGGGACACGTTATGGGATGTTATGCGTCGTTATGGGATCGTTTATGCTGTATTGAAAGGGTTAAACCCTTTCGCCGCATTGAAAGATTTAAACGCCGTATTGAAAGGATTAAAGGGCAGCTTTGAAATCTTGAATAAATTTCCTACAAAGCCCTTACATTAATTTTTTAGAAAAAAATAATGTTTTCACCCTTAACATTAATTTGAAAACCGTACAAAACCTGACTTTTCATGATTTTTCAGTAAATCTAGCACTACTTTACAAGTATTGATGGAAAGACTAATGTTGACAGGTTTTGTTCAGCTTAATGTACCCCCAATAGCCCTGTAAATTGTCGGATTGATTCATCGAACCGTTTTTCCGGATCGATTGATCAAAGTTTTACAAAACAATTAAGGCCTTATATACGCGATTTCGCCGATTTTCGAAGGTACTTTTCTAGACGCGGTTAAAAAAATGACGCATATATTGACAACATTTTTTTTACAGATCATTTATGCACATGATTTAGTATATGTAAAAAAAATCAGAAATATCAACAAATAGCGGAGATCTAACATAATAAAGGAATGTATTTTTTTTTGCGCGCGCGTTGATGGTGAAAGTTCTCGGCATCGTTGTGGGTGTCTGAAAAAAATGAACATATTTATAATTGCATAATAAATGTATCTTTAGTGTGAACCAACAATATTATTTAAAAAAAATTATTATATTAAAAATTCGAAACTTAAAATTTTTTTACTCAATTTTCTGTCGGTATTGTATTTTTTATATTTTTTTGTGTAATTGAAATTTTTGTTTCTGTGGTTCACACGATATGTGAAGATACTGAGAATATGTTGTAAACATTTCAAAGCGATCTGAACCTTCGTTCAAGAGTTAGAACTTTCACAAAGTTCGAAAAAGTGAATCGTGGAAAAACGGCTTTGAAGTTCCGCGGTCGGGCACACCACGCGGTATCTATTATAAATGCAATCTTACCTTATTCAAGTTTCCTTACCTTATTTTTCAATTCTGTAAAGCTTAAAATATTCCTAACCGTTAAGGCCTAACCGATAACTAGTGCTATATATATATATATATATATATATATATAATGATTGTATTTATAACATGGCGGAGGGGGTCAATTATGTAAACACCCGGAGAGGGAATACTTGAAATAAACTGAATAATATAGTGATTGTATTTATAATCAACAAAAAACAAGGTGTGCATTTTTAATTTAAAAAAGTAAAAATATTAGAACCAAAAAGTTACAACCCAAAGCAACATCCCCTGAGGCAAGATTATAATTTCTTTTCGGATTGCCCGGGATGAAAAGGGTCCTTCCTCGAATATTCGAAGCCTGCATTAATATTTAACCTCTGTAATAATTTAAATTGCAAAATGCTATCAATGCAGTTTTCACGAAGTCGGAATGTGGGATTTGCCAAAGATGATTGACCACGTTCTCGAACGTACGAAGCAGAAGTCCTTGTTCTACATCGGCCACTCGATGGGCACGACGGTTGGCTTAATTTTGTTGTCGGGAAGGCCCGAGTACAACGACAAGATACGCTTTTTCGTCGCTTTCGCACCCATTGCTTTTTGGAAAGGACCACCGAATCCATTCGTTGAACTGATGACCGTGAACGGCGATGCGATGAAGGTTGGTGGTTGGATACATTGCTTTGGTGAAATTATTAGTAATTATCCGAAAAACTTGAAACTCATTTGGGTAATGTCTGCGTTTGTTCTGTTGAGAATTTCTTCGATAGCCACGGAATTCACGAGCTAGGTCCGCAGACCACTAATAACGTTAGGATTGCCCGAGCCTTGTGCAGCGAACATTCGGCCACGATGCCAGTCTGCGCCGAATTGTTTTTTCTCGTAGCTGGTCACGATCCCGTGCAGCTCAATGTGGTAAGTTATCTAGCTGTATCTGTATCGTGTTCCTCGGGACCACATTTTTAGTCTGTTGTAAACACTAAAAAAAAAATAGAAAAGGTCATCTGTGTGGAAAATACCGAAAAACTTACATTGTAGCAATGTTGAGCGATTGAGCAAAATGCTTTTGCTCAATTTTACTCTATTTTCGATGGTATACAGAGTGTTAGGAAGGTCGATGCAAAGCCTTAAGGCGGTGATAGGTCCAAAGTCTAAGGATATCGAGTTATCGCGGTAAGTATGATTTTTGGAAAATTTCCCAAAATTAGGTACTAACTTGCTTACCTCTTATGTTAATGCCCTTTTTGAAATAGCATTAACACAAGAGGCATTTTTATTTTTTGACAAGTTATTAATTATTCAACACGTCCCATTTATTAGGACGTGGAATTAATTCGTAGCGTTGTTTTAATGACAAAGAAAAATTATTTTAAATGAAAATAAAAAAAATACATTAATGAAAGTATTACTCGCTTTCTACTACTTTTGACCATCTTTCGGGCAGGGTACGAATACCGTGTCGGAAGAACGCCTCGTCTTCAGATGCAAAAAAGCGGGAAGTAAAACTCCCCGCAAAAACACTTTATTCGGCACAAATGTTGAAATATTCAATAAATTATAAAGTGTTGTTATTTACGATTCAAAAAGAGGTTATGTACAGCAAATGACATTCACTGAACGCTGTTTCACGATGAATACATCACTGTCGGTAACAACGAAATACTGTACTACCTACGCCATCTCTCGTAAAACGCTGCGAATTAATTCCAACACCTAATGGTTGGTTGTGTGGATACATACGATTGCATTGATGTTTGTCGATTGAATACACATTGAGCTAAGACGCAAATAAGTTTTTAGTTACCAATTATTGTCTGTTCGAACATTATGAACGAGTTCGTACCTAATTTTGGGAAATTTTCCAAAAATCATACTTACCATGATAATTCGAAATCCTTAGAGTTTGGACTAAGGTGACCTAGGTTAGATATATTCCTAACGAGGTGACCTATCACCCCCTTAAGGCTTCGTATCGACGTCCTTAACACCCTGTACACTTACTGTCGCGTATTCTTTGTACGGGGCAGGAAGAATTTGTATTATTATTTTGCAAGTTTCTTCAGAAAACATTAAAAATCAATTTGTGCTTCAGAAAGTGTATCGAATGAATTTTAAATCTATAGGAAAAATATATGATTGCAGTGTTAATCACTGAATTGAATAAGTCTTATTTGCAAACATTATAGAGTATTCTGTCCCACATCACGTCGTATTTTCCCGCTGGCGCATCCACAAAGACCCTGGATCATTACCGACAAAATATACTTTCAGGTAATGTACTTAGTCAGGGGGTTAGGCTACTGTAACCACCCGAACATCAGGGTTATTAAAAAAAATCGTTTAGAAGGAATAAGATGATTGAAAAACTGCAATAACAAAGTTGAATTCCAAATTTAATTAGAAATATTAATAATTTAAGAAGTTATAAATAATCTCGTGAAGGACCTTTGAACCTGAGGAGCAACGGCGTACTTGATTTTGGCCACTTGAATGATCCGAAAAAAAAAACGAGTTTTTGTTTCTTAACATGCATAAGATTTACAAAACGTAACTAAAAAACGTTATGCTGACAAGGAACATCACTCAAGTGTCACAAGGTTGAAGTTTGCCTAGTTGGAACGCAACGAATATTAATATTTCTGAATTTCTGTAATTTATTTCTACGAACTTTGCTTACAAAAATCCTCCAACCATTTTTTAAGATATTTATTCAACGATCTACAATATAAATATATATAAAAACTTCTATAACAATAATAATATGGAAAATTAATCGTAAAACAGACTTTCCGTTGCGTTCCAACAATACGAAGTTCACACCATTAAGTGTCCGCCTTCGATTTTGTTGAAACTCATACACGAGGAGCCGACGAACAAAGTCGGACTTGCCCACACTACGTAAAATTTTTTTTATTTTATGTTTTTCATGTTTATCAAATCCGGTTCTAAATACCTCAAAATGTGTTAAAGACTGCCTTTTCAAGCGAAAAGGCAGTTTTGAGGCACAGAAAAAATAAAATAAATTTGACGTAGTGTGGACAAGTCCGGTTTTGTTCGCCAACTCCTCATATGTGATAAAGCATTGAAAACTATTAGACACATATTTTTATTTATCAGCGGAAAAAGGGTTTTGAGGGGGGAAACCACCTCTCAAAGAAAGGCCTGTCAGGGGGTAATTTTGCAGTTTCATCTTCAAGCAGTCCACTGATCTTAAGGGGTTTCTCACTTTAGACGCTAAAAAAGGTTATTTTCATGATTTTTTCATAGGTTTATAATATAGATATTCATGTTAACGTTGTTACACTTAATAAATAGACTTTCGAAATACGTTATTTTAAAAATTATTCATTTAAGTCATTATTTATAGACAAAAATGATAGTTAAAAAAATTTCCTGAAAAATTGTAGGCTGCGCTGTTGATGAAATCTCGGAGATGAATTATCCGAAACAAAAAAATCTAACGGTTTTATATTCAGTATGTTAATGGCTATGGCGCATATCATACGATTTTTCATATATGCAGAAATAACAAAATGGCGCACATTTTTCGAAAAAAAAACAAACATGCGTGTTTTTTTCATTGTTTTTGACAACAAAAAATAGTAAATTTCCAAATTTAAAAAAATCCTCGATATGCGCTATGGCTATAGTTGTAAAGAATATGTGGTTAAAATTTCATAAGGATCGGTTCAGTAGTTTCGAAGATTTTATCAACAAGCCGTCGAAAACTGTTGTTTCGAGAAAAACGTGTTTAAAGTTTGTTTGGGTTACATAAATACATAAAAAAAATTTTAATGTACTTCGAAAGTCTATTTATTAAGTGTAACAACTTTTATATCAATATCTATAATATGAACGTATCAAGAAAATCATGAAAATAGCCTTTTTTTAGCGTCTAAAGTGAGAAGAGCCCTTAATGAAACAAAAACCAAAACTCGTCTAATGTAAAGCGATGAAAAAACCAATAAAGAAGTATTGAAAAAACGATTGGGGTAGAATATCCATAAGCCGAATATCCATAAGTCGAATATCCATAAGTCAAATATCCATAAGTCGAATATCCATAAGTCGAATATCCAGAAGTACGAATATCCATAAGTATGAATATCCATAAGTCGAATATCCTTAAGTCGAATATATGGATATTCGAGTGCCAGAAATGTCGGGGGGTAGAGATATACAAATATAGTGAGTTTGTTAGGGATATTCGTACTTCCATAAGTACGAATATCCCTAACTCACTATATTTGTCTACTTCCCGCCATTTCTGGCGCTCATTTTTACTCTATACTCACTTATCTCTACCCCCCGACATTTCTGGCACTCATTTCTACTCTGCACTCATGGATATTCGACTTATGGATATTCATACTTATGGATATCCGACTTATAGATGTTCATACTTATGGATAGTCGACTTATAGATATTCGTACTTATGGATATTCGACGACAGTGGAAAAAACAAATTAGATTGAAGAGTGACACACCTTTCTTTGAGGGGTGGTTCCCCCCTTAAAACCATTTCTCCGCGTCTAATAGTTTTCGATGCTTTATCACATATATAAGTTTCAACAAAATCGAAGGCGGACACTTAAGTAATGTTCCTTGTGAGAGATCAAAAGCAAATTGCATTAATTGAAATTGTCACTTCAGGTGCTTTTCACCCTTACGATGACGGCTACATCCAGAACTTCAAGCTGTACAGGAAGAAAAAACCTCCGATGTACGACTTGAAAAAAATAACTGCACCCACCGCCTTAATATACGGCAAAAACGACGTAATCTCCCGCGAAGAGGTAGGTATTGACTCACGATCCGCAAAAAAAGCCACCCAAACACGTACAGAAACTATTTTTCGTCTACTTTCCATACTCTGGACATTCGCCACGTTCAGAAAATGATTTAGCTTACTATCAAACAGATTTTTCGACGCAACATGAGCTAGTTTAAGATTCGAGCAAGCTTGCCATCTTCATTATACGATACCGATAATTCATTGTTCGTAATTTCAATTATTCGTTCATTGCAGAACACGATCGAATTATCAAGAAGACTGAGAAACCTCGTTACGTTGGAGGCAGTGCCTTTCGAGCTGTTCAACCACTTGGACTTTCTGTGGGCGATAAACGCCAAAGAACTGCTCTTCGACAGAGCAATGGAGCTTATGTCAATGTACCCGCCGCATTGGTAGATCAACATCCACCTGCAAGGTGTTCGCTATAAGTCACGCCAAAGTGTTCGGTTGCCTAGCATCAATAACCTCGTTTTCAGCGAACAATAATTATTTATATGAAAACGTTGGTGTATTGCGGAGTACTTATCGGTCGCCGTAATCGTCCGTCCATCCGTGTCCATTCTATCTTGCGACTGAAGACCCATGTGTACGTTACTGTGGGCGAAAAATCTGAATCGTCCGTCGAATAAATTTGCACTCGTTTTTTTGGTTCGTAGAATTTGCTATTTTTTCGTAGCAATTTTCTACGCGAAAACTCACATTCCGAATGAATGAAAAATGCCTCAATTGGTGTGCGAACTATTAGGTTGGTAAGAAAGTCTGGCGACACAAACGACATCTTTCTAAATAAACATAACATTTTATTAAGGGGTCTTCTCACTTAGACGGTAAAAAGGCTATTTTCATGAATTTTTTTGATAGGTTTATATTATAGATATTCATATAAAAGTTGTTACACTTAATAAATACACGTTCGAAATACTTTAAACATTTTTATTTATTCATTCAAGTCTCTATTTATAGACGAAAATGGTAGTTAAAAAAATGTCCTGAAAAATTGTCGGTCTGCGCTGTTGATGAAATCTCGGAGATGGATCATCCGAAACAAAAAAATCAAACGGTATTAGATTCAGTATTTTAATGGCTATAGCCGCATATCATACGATTTACGATATATGCAAAAATAACAAAATGGCGGACATTTTTTTTTAACAAGAAAGTCTTTTTTCACCGTTTTTGGCAAAAAAATTAGTCAATATCAACATTAAAAAAAATCCTTGATATAGGCTAAAGCTATCATGAGGATTGGTTCAGTTGTGTCGAGAAAAACGCGTTTAAAGTTTGTTTGGGTTACATACATACATTAAAAAAATTGTTTAATGTATTTTGAAAGTGTATTTATTAAGTGTAACAACTTTTATATAAATATCTATAATATAAACCTATCAAAAAAATTCATGAAAATAACCTTTTTTGGCGTCTAAAGTGAGAAGACCCCT
Organism: Ophion slaviceki; assembly: GCA_944452715.1. Taxonomy (NCBI): domain Eukaryota; kingdom Metazoa; phylum Arthropoda; class Insecta; order Hymenoptera; family Ichneumonidae; genus Ophion; species Ophion slaviceki. Next base: position 12,889,383 of record OX101794.1, on the reverse strand, counting down.
TAAGGTGCGATTGATATATAATAGTCTCCCTCTTCATCTACAACGTGTGCCCAATGCTCTGGTAAACTTTGAATGCCAGCCATTCAGAAATCCTCAGGTCTTGAATTGAAATTTATATGTATAAATTTTCTTTTAAACAAGCTTTTATTTAACGTACTAAAAAGTAGAAAATATTTTTTTTTCACAAAGTCATCTATATTTGACTATAAATAAAAGCTTGGGGCGCTTAACTCTTTGAATGTTTAATGTATTTGATCAATTCAGTTTCATTAACCGTATTTAATTTGGCACAATAGTAATTAGAGAAATTGTCATCACACGTTTATACTCAGTTTCAGGATTTTTATTTAAGAAATCTAAGGTTGTTTCACAGTAAATTAAATACAGTTGATATGTTAACGGATTTATGTGAATTAAAGATTATATGTCTAAATTTTAAGCGCCCCAAGCTTTTATTTATACTCACATATATGTGACTTGGTGAAAAGCAATTATTTTCTACTTTTTAGTACATTAAATAAAAGCTTGTTTTTTTAAATATTTTTTTTACATATAAATTAGCTTCTACTTATTAGTCTTTAATTGATTTTACTAGTTAGTTGTTAGATTACTAGTTCACGAGTTTGTACGTTAGTGAACATGGAATGCTTGAAAAAAATAACAAAGACTGTAATTGGTATTGAACGTACGACTAATTGCTGCATATAAACTTTTCACAAACAAACACAGTCGCCTACGGATTTGTTTGTGTTTGTTAGGGAGATTTGATATGAATATTATTTGATATGGATGATTAGATATCGTTAATTTGACATGAAAGGTTGAACATTTTATGGATATTTTTGTTTTCTAGTTGAATCATGCATCGTCACGTTTTAGATGCATGTGTGCAAAATTTTCGAGCTCTAAGTAGTCGGGAAGTGGGTGAAATAGCGATTTTCCGTTTTGCATCTCACAGAAAGTCGAGTTAAATAAAAGCTTGTAAAAACTATTCAAGGGTATTTTGGAGATCCGTTTGATTATCAAATTGTTTATCACGTTGATAGTTTTTCAAAGCCCGAAATAAATGATAATCTGACGAGGCTAAGTCCGGTGAGTCTGGTGGATGTGGTAGTACTTCTCATTCTAATTCTAAAATAGTTTTTTTGTGTCATTTTAGCTACGTGGGGCCGAGCGTTGTTGTGAAAAAGAACTTGTCGGCGCTTACGACGTTTTTGTTTAATAATTTCAGACAGCTACTGTAATTGTGTAGAGTAGCTCTCAGAATTTATTGTGGTGTTAGGCGGAAGAAGCTCATAATGTGCTAGCAAAAATATTTAACCGAGCACTAGTGCCGCAAGACACTAAAGTGCAATCTTGCAATCTTGACACATACTTGGCTTCAAAACTTGACTACTGCAATTGACTACAAAAAAAACTTTCTTACCAACCTATATATAAGTTTTCGGAAATTAAAACTGAGCCCGAAGATTCCATATGACAATTACTGAAGGATTTTTTGTAGACAAAATCTTCGGAACTTCAGTATCTGTGTTACAAAAGCGGTAAATTCCACAGCGGAGGGCTCCAGCGAAAAAATGACGTTGAACATTGCGTTGAATAAAATCGTTGATGATTTTTTTGTACACTGAAGAGCCAATTGTAAATTTTTAATAAAATGTATTAATTATTCGCGAGATCAACTCCAAAGACACCGTATCAGTTTGGAGCCTTCCGCAGCGGTGTTACCCCTTGACTATGGACTTTAACGGGGCCGGGTTGAAATTCCGAAGTTTGAATTATCAGAATGCTCAAAACTCCGAAAGAATACTACCCCGAAGGATCAAAACTCCGAAAGAATTCCACACGAATGACCAAAAATCCGAAAATCTGAACACCGTCAAAATTAATCGGCTATGGAAGCTTTAAAAGTTTCAAAATTTTCAATAAGTCAGTCAACTGTGTAGACTTCCGTTGGCATGATCTTGACGAACCTTGTAACTTCGGAACATTAAAATTAGGAATTGTAAACCGTCGGTGCATTCAAAGTTCGGAATCCAACCCGGCCCCCATGTCAAGATCATGCCAGGGAAGGTCTACACAGTTGCCTGTAAATGATGTAGAACGTATAAAATTGTCTCGACAAATTTCAAAATTGACGCACAATCACTTCTTAATAAAAAAAATCTTCAAATAATTCGTCGATTTATTGAAAATTTTGAAACTTTTAAAACTTCCATGGCCGAATTATTTTGACGGTGTCAAGATTTTCGGAATTTTGGTCTTTCGGGTAAAATTCTTTCAGAGTTTTGAGCGTTCTGATCATTCAGAGTTCGGAATTTTACCCGGCCCCATCTTGAATTTCGGAATACTTAAATTCGTCATTTTAAACCATCGGAGCATACAAAGTTCGGAATTTCAATCCGGCCTCACTTGAACGTCATCGGGATGAATCTCTTGCGACGTATCCTCGCAATACCGAAAGCCCCACTGACCAAATAAATGGAAGAGAAAGACCGTAGAACGGATATATTTATCAGAGGCTAAATTACAATAGTGCATCTAGAAGTTAACAATTCTCACTGCGCATCCGGTCAATGTTCGTCGAATTTTTTCTGCGCGTTCGGATACACCTTATCGAACATTTCGATGTACTCCTTCTTGCGCTTTTCGCGCAGCGCGAAATACTTCGGGTACGCAGCCTTTTCTATGGGATCCCAGGCGTCGAGGATCCAGTCGGCTGGCTCGACGTGTCTTTCGTAGGCTACGCCGCCGGGCGAGGTGGGGAACTTCATCGGTTCCGGGTGGAGGTAACTTTCGAGTTCTTTTTCCGCAGCTATGAGGAGAGCCTTGGCCACCCTTAGATCTTTTATGTTGGCATTTTTGTCAAGCTCCCGTCTCAATTTGAGGGCTTGAAGTCTGCAAATGTCAAAAGCTATCAGTGCCCGCGCCCAACACGAGGTTGAAGAATTTTGCAGAAATCTGGAGAGTTCAATGAAGCTGGTATTAAGGGGTTAGGCTACTGTGAACGTTTAAAAAAATAATAGTCGATAAACGATAAACGACTTTGAACAAATATTTGGGCACTTACTTGTGCTTTTTTAAAAAAAAATTTAGGGCCATAAAATAAAGATTGACTGAAAAAAACGTCGCTACGACAAAAATGCATATTTACCGAAATACAACGATCTGAAAAACGTCTGGGGTCGACCCCATATGCAGTCAGAGGTTTGCAGCGGAAGTGTGCAGTCGAAGGGTTAATTATTAACATTATTCTATGAAATTTAGGTCACAACTCTGTTAAGGTACATACAAATAAATGTCGAAACGATTTTTCAATCAACTTACTTATGCATTCAAAATCAATTTTTTTAAATAACCCTGATTTTCGGGTCGTCACAATAGCCTAACCCCTCAAGGGCCTGTACGAGGTCAATCTTTCAAACTTAAATGCTTGAGTTTTTTCGGAAAAACAAAACATCAGACTCTGAGGAATTTCCTGGCGCAGGGTTTGTTTTTCTCTTTTGCCCTAAATGTTATTCGTCCCTGAGAAATTTATTCGAACATTACAGCTATCTCTCTTGCACTCAAATATCACCTGGCATATCTACTTCTCTTCAAGGTATCCCTTTCGCGGAGAGCCGAATTTTGTGGAGACATAAGGAGGGCCCTCCAGAAACTGGTAAATTACAGTGGCGCGTGATAAAAATAAGTCACCATCAATTATTATATCTAACGATGAACAGAAATAAAAAATTTCGCGCAAATTTCGTAGATTTAAACCAGCACTCGTCAACGGCGGACCACGGTCAAATTAGAGGGTAGAACCGCCAGAAAATCTTCAAAAACTTGAATTAACTCGTTATGTGTGCGACTCTAAAGACCTCAAACCAATGATGAGAAAAATAACAGTTTCGAAATAGACTCTTTCTATAAGACTACATCTGTCATATTTGGACTCATCAATACAACTCGATTTTAGTGAGATAATAAAAAATATTTTATGAAGTACGAAATCTATCCTACTTAATTCTAAATTAAGTAGGATCCAGCAGTTTTTTGTACTCTACAAGAAAAAGCGTGACCTTGAATGTGATTATTGGCAACTATGTTTTGCTCGACATACATATGTGAAGCATCTTTTGAAAAAATGAATTTCTTGAAAAATAAACATCATTCAAGGTTAGGGCGGGATATACATTTAGACAGGAAAAAAAGAAGCAATATTGAGGGATTTTTGAAACTAAGAAATAATTATTCTACAATTATCAAACTTTAGGTATACTTTAATAGTATATTTAAGGTAGTATGAGCGCGCAATCTGGATTTCTATAGATTATGTTCAAATTTTAACCAGACATTGTTCATATCGTTATGCATGTTTGAGTGAAATTTCAGAACAGTCGACTATTGAGTTTGGGAGATAATGGGTTTTAAAATTGCAACTTTTAACACTGCGGGGTCTGCATTGAAATTCAGACGGAATAATTTTCGGTAAAAAATATTTGTCCCCTATAATAAGAAGACATATGGCAACACCACTGAACAGTATTGTTCAATATTTCGAGAAAAAAATTATCGTGTTCCTAAAGTAAACAATTTTGTCATAAAAAAATATTTCCATTATAAATATTAATATTTTATATTGTTTGTGTTATCTCCATTAACAAATAAAAGTGTTGGTTCATTCATAATTGAAAACTTTGTTCGATTAAAAATTACTTCCAAATAAAAATTTGCGTTGCAGTATTATTGTAAATATGCCGCGCAAACTCACATCATTGAATATAACATTTTTTTCTCTGAAACGCTCAATTTTTTCGGCCGATTCAGGTCACTAAACTTGAGGCCTAAAAAATCACACAAAGGCCCAAAAGCAATCAAAATGAGATATATTATTAAGACCATTGAGTTGAAACTTGGTAGAAATATTCATAATATTGCCACCTTCTACTTGATGTGAATTATTTTTGAAAAATTAGGAAAAAAAACTACTTTATTAACCCAAATTCTACCGAAATTTTGCGTCAAATCTCGATTTCTTTTAAATACGTGTTATCTTAAATGTGCCTTTTCTTCATTGTAATTATTGTCAAATAGAAACTATACATTTTCTAACTGAAAAAATGTTGGATTTTTTTTGCAATTTTGCCCCCCATAATAAGAAAACAGATGGCAACACCGCATAGATCCACGTATCCAATGACGTGAGTTTGCGCAGCATATTTGAAATAATACTGCAACACAAATTTTTATTTGGAAGTAATTTTTGATCGAACAGTTTTTAATTAGTTATAAATGAACCAACACTTTTATTTGTTAATAAAGATAACATGAACAATATAAAATATTAATATTTATAATGCAAATATTTTTTATGACAAAATTTTTTACTTTAGGAACACGATAATTATTTTTTTCTCGAAATATTGAACAATGCTGTTCTGCGGTGTTGCCATATGTCATCTTATTTAGGGGACAAATATTTTTTACGGAAAATTATTCTGTCTAAATTTTAATGCAGACCCTGCAGTGTTAAAAGTTGCAATTTCAAAACCCATTATCTCCCAATCTAAATAGTCAACTGTTCTGAAATTTCACTCAAACATGCATAATGATATGAACAATGTCTGGTTGAAATTTGAACAAAATCTATAGAAATCAAGATTGCGCGTTCGTATTTTTTTTTAATTAATCCATCATCAAAATGGCAGAGCTGTGACAGAATGTTACAGCAAGGTCGCCGCAAGAGTTGCGAATTGGCGTGCAGTCTAGCTTCCCGTAGACTTTGATTTGCAAAAAAGTTCACACATTTTTTCAGTTAGAACATGTACAGTTTCTATGTGACTTTAATTAAAATGAAGAAAATTACACGCAGTTACAATAAAATCAACATTTCAAGCAACATTTCTGTAAAATGTGGATGAAAAATATAGTTTTTTTTTTCAATTTTTTCAAAAGAACTCTCGTCAAGTAAAAGTACCCATATTATCAATATTTCTACCAAGTTTTAACTCAATCGGCTTAATAGTTTTTGAGTAATCATGCACACCAATTTCGATATGCAGTTTTGAGAAAAACGTGTTTGATGTTCACACCCGCTCAGAATCCGAGCGGTGAGGCACAGCGTTGACAGGCTGTAACATTGGAAGTTTTGCGAATTTTGCTTTGAAATTTTGCAAAAATGTATTATATATATAGTTCTACGTTTAAAGAGAAAAAAGAAATGGATTTTTTTTATCGTTGTAAATAGATCACGACACTCTTTACATATGTTGTTCCTCGCACGAACAAAACAATAAAAAACTAGCTGAAGATCAAAGGTGTCATTTCTCATATTAAGAACCTATGTAAAGTATACTATTTTTAAGAAAAAAATAAGAATAACCAATAATGTGTGGTTTTCATAGGCCACATTTTTTTTTTTGAGAATCAATAATAACCTGCTTGCTGTAATTGATATTTGCAGTTTTTTTCTTCTCTGAACCTCAATAGAAAATTACAAAAGTATCCGGTCCCCACTGTAAAATACTCACCAACCCCTGATTTAGACATTTTTACATTTTCTCTGAAAAGTCTCGGCTACAAAAATTCTTCCACTAGCCACATTTTTCTAAGTTTTATCATTAATATTTTCTTTAAACATTCGTGGAATCCTATTTTCATTGTCGCCGCGGAATCTTTAGAATTTTTTTACACGCGTGATCAGTTTATGTATTTTTCCTTAATTATAGACGAAAATCAGTTAATTGTTAAATATTCAGGTCCGTGGAAAGGAATACCTCGAGTAACCCTGTGATCATGACTATCTTTGTTTGTAGTTTCCCCACTCACATAACCTCGACTGTCATTTTTTTTGGCGATTCGCCATTAGCTCATTTTTTCGTAAGGATTTAAAAATTTTTGTTCGGGTTAGAATAAATTTTACGACGAAAGTTATACGGAACTAGCAAAGAGATCGGTAGAAATGTTTGAAAAGGTTTCAATGACACTGTTAAAGTCTCCAATGAAGTTTCCGTGAAGCTGAACAACTGTTCAACCCTCTGCGAATGTTTTTCGCCGACTGATCGTTAGAATGTGCCTCCCGAAGCACATCATCGATAAAACCAAGTGCGTTACAAAATAAGCGAAAAGCAGACTGAATAAAGATACCTGTAATGAGGGAACTCCGTGTACCAACTCTCGAGATTACGCAAAGCTCTCTTGTAATAGCTGCATACTTTTTGCGCATGAGTTCTCAGCCCGGTTGGAACCGCTTGCATTTTCTTTTCGATACAAAAAACAACACGTTCGCAAATGATTCTTGCTCGTTTACGGTCACGATTATGCCCCAAGTTATGTAAATCGCGTCAAAAGCCTACAACATCCCCGATTTATTCGGAGCATAGACAAGCCGAGCGACAGATGGGCCAGGGACGAGAGTCGTAACGGCGAGTTCGCGTTCTCGCCGCCCGTGGCGCTGGCCGCTTCCTTTCGCGGAGTTTCCAAAAGGGGCGAGACTTCCGGCGGGCGACAGTAAGCGCCCATAACGATGGCGTCGCTCCGACGACATTGTCGTTTGCCGTGTGTCGTTTCATTCACGGGGACCCTTTATTCTTGAAGACACAGCGGGAATTTTGCGGATTTCAGGTACTTGACGAATTTTCACTTTTTAACGACCAATCCACAGACAGGATTCGCTTCAACCCACGCGGAGTATACATTTGACGTTGCCGCAATATCGGGACCCTATTTATTCCTCACAATTTTTTAATTAGCTAGTTTTTGGTCGATTTTATTGCTCGGAGGCGCGATTATTGGCAGCTAGCCACTAAACTCGAAATATGATGGACGGATGGAGCGGAAAAGAAATGTCAGTTTGAATGTCACCTGGATGCGGAATATTCGAAACTACGAAAAATACTTTTTTTTTATAATCAGATTGAATATTTCAACGGAATGGGAATTTCGTTGTTCACCAAAATACTTTTTAATGTTGGATTTTGGGTTTACAAGGGCGAATATAAACTGACAATTGTTATTGTAGGTGTTATTTGGAGGTTGAGGCAAAAGACTATACCGCACGGTTGAGATGACACCGACAATGCCGCCGGATTCTCACAAAATATCCCTCAAGATTATCGAGGCTATTAGACAACATCCGGTGCTCTATATCAACGATGTCAAAGGCACCTCGATAAAGGTTCAAGAATTCAGGCAAAAAGTCTGGAAAAGAATATCGGACGAGCTTACCCTGGATCGTAAGATTACGTTGTTTGCGTAGTTTTTTTTTTTTACTTTTTTAGGCCTTGCGCAAATGTCTTATAAAGGAGCTAAGGATCTTAGGGGTTAAGCGGTTAGGCTACTGCGCCGACCCAAAAATCAGGGTTTAAAAAAATCAATTTTGAAGGCAAAAGTAAGATGATTGAAAAATCGTTTGGCCTTTTATCTGTATGTACATTAAGGGGAGATTACACCTAGGAGCCGGAAAAAAGGTCATTTTTGTGAATTTTTTCAAGGAAAACTATTTGAAACTCCGGATTGGGGTTTTAATTATCTAAAAGTATATACATTCAAAAATATGTTTAATTTTGTTTATTTAAAAATATCAAAAATATACAAGGATATGGTATGATCCTTGGAGCGTCGTAAAAAAATCTGCGTATACAGTACCCACTAGCGTTTCTTTAAAAATCATCTGAAAAAGAAAACAAAAAAGATTATTAAATTGGATAGTATAATCTAGTACTTGTCATAGCCGATTTTGAAGATTTCGGCTTATGACAAAATGGCGGACGTTTGAACATAAATAGCGATTTTTGGGCCAGAAATTAGTTATTATTTTGCCTATAAAACAAAAACTAAGTAACGGAAAAAACAATCCTATGACAAGTACTAGATAATGGTGTATAGAATAACCATAAAAAACCTCAAGGCAATCGGTTCATTGGTTTTCGAGAAATTTTGGGTACCGATTTGAAAAACGTGGTTTTGAGAAAAACGCGTTTGAAAATTTGGGAATGAATAAATCATGAAATTTGTCAACTTACATGGAATCATCGATACCAGGCCCACAGAGTAGGTCTTCTACGGTCGACGGAATGTTCATAGCTTCTAAATCCTCGACCTCGACCATCTAGGTGTATATCTCCCCTTAGCAAAATTGTGTACCAAATTTTATAAACGAATATTAATAATCGAGGAAGTTATAAACAATCTCGTGAAGGACCTTTCAATGTAAGGGGCTCAACGGCTTGCTTGCACGGCTGTCACGCATATGTAAAACAGGGTAAAACCGGGAAAACTCAGGGAATTTCTTTCCTCCTGGAATAATCAGGAAAAAGTCAGAGAATTTTGAAAACTCTCTCGTATTTTTCCGGAATTTACTTTTTGCAAGAATTACGAAAAATTAAACGGATAAAAAAAAACTGCAAAGTATAAGAATAAATATTTTTGTATGTTTTTAATATTTATATTATTCTTCATTATATACAAAAACAAAGTTTTTTGGATGCCAAACATTAAAAATTTCAAGAACTAAAAACTAATTTACTACATTGTCTTGAAAATTCCCTGGAAATTTTACAGAATTTACTTTTTGCAAGAATTACGACAAATTAAACGGACTTGAATAAAAAAAACTGAAAAGTATAAAAATAAATATATTTTTAATATTTATGTTCTTCTTGATTATATATAAAAAAAACTTATGTGAGTGCCAAAAATTGAAAATTTCAAAAACTAAAAACTAATGTTAAGGCCATGTTTGAACAGAGCGCGATGCGCGAGTGGCGCCAGCAGGCACGCCACGTGGCGGCTTGCCTGGCGTGCGCATGGCGGAAGTCGAAGGAGAGAAAGCGAGTCGTTAACCGGCACGCGGTTGCGAAACGCGTGAGCCGGCACTCTCTCTGTCCAGACGTCGAGTAGAACGGTCGTGTGCACAGTAGAAGTGAGAGAGAGAGTCTGAAATTGTCGTGTACCGGCGGGGAGTGCCGGGTGAGGAAACACGAGTAACGCGTAGAACTAATCGAGAGAATCGTATTATTTATTAATTACTAGTACATATACATATATATATATCTATATTTAGGTATTTATATCAATCGCTATACTTTCATTAAACTCCGGAGTAAATATATTAAATCTGTCTCATCCCTTCTTTTTCCTCGCGTTCGGACTTATTCCCTCTCGTTGCGGGGGGGGGTTGGAGAGAAAATCTCTAACAGAAATTCAGAAGTGGGATATTTACTCAAAAACATTTAAAAAAAAAAAAAAAGGGACAAAGTGCCCGCGAGTGAAATAATTACTCCGAAAAGATAGAGTGATCGCGAGTGAAAAAGAAACATTGAAAAAAAAAAAGACAAAGTGACCGGTAAAGGAAACCGAGGACATGAAATGATTCATGAAGAAACGTTCGAGGCATTTGTGCGACAAAACGCGAACGTGATTGCCGGGATGCCGTTAAATCATTCAAACACGTTCGGTCGGGGACGCGGCTTCGCGCCGGTCGTGGAGCCACGCGGCGGTGCGCAAGATGGCGGCCGATCGACGCCGGTTAATCTCGCGGTAGAGACGGAAGTAGAACGCGATCACGTGACTCGAGTGAGCGACGCGAGACCACCGAGCTCACGTTCGAGTGAGAGGGGGGGTGGGAATCAAAGTGAGACGCGACGAGACAATGATCGGTGTGACGCGCGCGCGAGTCCCCGCGAACAATCATCGGTGATTGAGGGACACACGAGCCCACCCCTCTTATCAGTGTTTCGCGACGCGATTTCGGGTGATGCGCACGAGGCGCTAGTTCGAGCATTCGAAGAGTTTGTAGTGAATCAGGCGCGACGGCCACGTACGGAGACACCCCGACCGTCAGCGGAGCCGATCACCGCGGTGCACATGATCCCGGAGCTGACGAAGGACATCGAGAATTTCACAGGGGAACCGGATGGAATTCGAGCGAGGGAATGGATGGAGAACCTCGAGTCGCTTCGTGAGCTGCACCAGTGGTCGGAGGCGTACCTGTTCGCGGCGGCCCGAATGCACCTGTCGGAAGGTGCTAGAGATTGGTTTCGAGCTCGAACCGGGGAGATCCGGACGTGGGGAGAATTTCGAGCAGCCTTCGAAGCCACATTCATGGTGAGCGACGACATAACGACCCGGTGGGCACGTATGAAGGCCCGTCGGCAATTACGAGGTGAGTCGCTAAATCGTTATTTTCACGCGAAAACGCGTTTGTGCGCGCCACTGGGCATGACGTTTCGAGAGGAACGCGGTGAAATCTTGGCTGGACTCCAGTCTCGAGAACTCTTTAATATAGTCATGCCGTCGTTGCAGTGCACGCACGACGCGTTGCTGCATGATTTAATATATTACGACAAAACGTTAGCGAACCAAAAGCGCGAGAGTGAGACCCGGAACGTGCGCGAATTAAATTGGACAAAAAAAAGTTACGCGGATCTGAATCGAGGGAAAACGATCAATTCGGGGGGAAATGAAGCGGTCGTGCGGTCAACGCCAGTGGAAAGAGACAGAATAATAGAGCGCGCGTGTTATAATTGTCGAAAAACTGGACATATCTCGCGTGATTGCCCGGAGCCAAGGCGTTCGGTAACGTGTTATAAGTGCCACCAGCCAGGTCATGTGCGCAGCCAATGCCCGCAGGTAGTCGGGTCAGAAAAACCGAGGGTACAGGCATTAGAGTCGCGCTATGACAACACCGCTGCAAAGTATGTCAAAGAGGCGCGAGTGAATGGGCGAGTGGTAATGGCATTTATAGACACCGGGAGCGCGGAGTGTACGATTCGCGCATCCTGCGTGCTAACCGAACAATTCCAAATGCAGGCGGCGGCTACGGACTTGAAGCCCTTCGGTCCGCCAGAATTCATTGTTAAAAGCATTGGTACAGTGCGCGGTGATATAGAGATTGATGGGGTGCACGTACGGGGTGTGACCCTCCGAGTAGTTCCGGATGATGTCCAGGCGGTAGATGTCCTCGTGGGTCGGACCTTCACCGACGACCCAGGAGTATCATTTTCCAAAATCAATAATACGCTAACCTTTCATAGGGAAAACGAGTTGCCCACGGAGAGTGTAGCCGCAGCGACAACGCCGTTGTCGGCCGTACAAGAAGTGCGCTTGCCGGCAAATAGCATCTCCCTCATTGATGTCGTCAGCGAGGATGGCAGTTTTTCCGTGCCAATGGCGAACTGGGGTGTGCGACCTGCTCACGTAAAGCCGGGGCAAGTGGCGCTCCGAGGTGACATTTCGCATCTCCAAGTTATCCGAAGTCCGGTGTGCGTCCCACTGATCACGGAGGAAGACGTCGACGTGGGGCCGGAGCAGTCGGAAGGAGTGCGACGTCAATTGCTAGACACGCTACAGGACTTCCGCGACTGCGTGGCCTTGAACTCGCGTGAGTTAGGTCGGGCCAAGAATGTGGTTATGGACATTAAGGTAAAACCTGACAGTTCACCAGTGTATAGCAAACCGTATCGAGTCACGGAAAAAGAGAGACGCGAAATTCGAGATATTGTAAAGGAGTGGCGAGACTTGGGGATCGTCGTAGACACCCAATCGCCGTACGCTAGCCCGGTATTGTTAGTCCGGAAGAAATCTGGAGAGGCTAGACTGTGTGTAGACTTCAGAAAATTGAATTCAATAACAGAACGTGTACATTTCCCCCTGCCAAATATTGATGACCATTTAGCGCAAATTCGAAGTAGTAAATTATTCATTGTCCTTGACTTGGCACAAGGCTACTTGCAGATACCGCTCGCGGAGGAGGCTCGTAGTAAGACGGCAATAATAACACCCGAAGAAACCGTTGAATTTACCCGCATGATTTTTGGGCTCATGAATGGCCCAGCCTATTTCAGTAAGGCGATGCAGCGAGCCTTGGGGCCATTGCGGGATAACATAGCCTTATTTTATTTAGATGATATATTGATTTCGGGAAATACCTGGGAAGACTTAAAGCCCAAACTCCGGTCTGTTCTGGAAGCCTTGAGAAAGGCCGGATTAACAATTAAATTGTCGAAATGTCGTTTCCTACACCAAAAAGTCGCGTATTTGGGCCACGAAATTTCGGGAAAGGGTATCGAGCCGGGAAGGGCTAAGGTGAGTGCAATACAGGAATTTCCCCAGCCGAAAAATTCCCATGAAGTTCGCAGATACTTAGGGTTGACGAGCTATTTCCGCAAATTCGTACCACATTTTGCGAATATCGCTGAGCCACTCTCGAAATTATTAAAAGCAAACGCGCCCTTCGAGTGGGGTGAAGGTCAAGAACGGGCGTTCGAAAAATTAAAAGCCTTTTTAAGTAAACCACCTATTTTGCAAACGTTCAACCCCGAGGCAGACACCGAACTTCATACGGATGCGAGTTCCGTAGGTCTGGCAGGCATGCTGATGCAGCGAGACGAGACGGGTAATTGGCGCTTGGTATACGCGATTAGCAGGAGAACAAGCGAACCGGAGAAAAATTATCACAGTAGCAAACTCGAATTACTAGCCATCGTGTGGGCGGTAACGCGACTCCGGGCGCTATTAGCGAATATCGAGTTCAATATTGTGACCGATTGCAAGGCGCTGTGCTACTTGAGCACCCAAAGAACAATAAACCCTCAAATCATTCGCTGGAGCGATCAGTTAAGTGAATACAATTTTAAAATCGTTCATCGCCCGGGAACGCGTTTAGTCCACGTAGATGCTTTGAGTAGAGCTCCGGTAGAGGAGGCGCAAGAAACTGATTATGAACGTGTTCTGTCAATTAATACCAGCGAAGATCTGGTACTGTTATACCAGAATGCGGATGAAAATTTGAAAAGTAAACGGGAAATACTTGCGAAAGCGGATGGCGTGAGAACCGCGTATGAACGAGGTTGCGTGGAACAGTATGAACTACACCAGGGTATAATATATAAGCGGCAGGGCGAAAAGTTGTTATTTGCGGTTCCAAAAAAGATGCGGAAAAGTCTAGTGATCCAGTTCCACGATCTAAAGAGTCACCCTGGGGTAGAGCGCACTGTCACGCGCATACGAGAGCATTATTATTTTCCGAACATGCGGGCGTATGTAAAACGCCATGTGCGGGCGTGTGTAACGTGTGCGGCGGGCAAAACGAAGCCGGGACTACAAGCGGGAAAATTGCGATCCATCGTGCCGGGGAAACGTCCCTTTGCGGTGATACATGTCGACCATCTGGGTCCATTTGTGACGAGTCGACGTGGAAATAAATTCATCTTTGTGTTAATTGACAATTTAACGAAATTTTCATGGATCCGGCCAGTGAAAGACACACGAACGACCGCGGTACTCAGGATTCTGGAGGAATTCGTGGACACATACGGCGCACCATCTCAGCTCGTCTCGGACCGAGGAACGTGTTTCACGTCGAAGGCTTTCGAGGAATTTTGCCAGAAGCACGGAATTCAACACCACCTGAATTCGCCGAGACACCCGCAGGCGAACGGGCAGGTGGAGCGCCTCAACGCCACGCTGGTGCCGGCAATCCGAGCCAACCTCGAGGGAGATGATGGAGCGACATGGGACCGCCAGCTGCGTAAACTGCAGGCCGACATAAACGAGATGGTCAATGCCAGTACGGGCAAAAGTCCGTCCGAGCTCGTTTTGGGGTACGTGCCACGTCGGGCTGAGGGCGTCCTTCGGAGATTCACACGCGAGGACGAAACCACGTATACCCGGCCGGAAACGCTCCAAGCGAGGGCGAGGGAGAGAATCGTCACCGTTCAGGATAAGATGAAAAGGCGGTACGATGCGAAACACCTTCGAAACCATGACTTCAGTCCCGGGGACATCGTATTTATGAAGACAGTGCCGCAAGCCACTGGAGAGTCCACCAAATTACACCCAAGGTATCGGGGTCCGTTGGTCCTCGTAAAAAGAGTATCGGAGGATACCTTCTGCGTGGCGGAGCTACGCGAGGCGGGAGGGAGACGATACGCCACAACAGCGCACGTCAGTCAACTAAAACCGTGGACGCCGGCTGAAAGTGACTCCGACAGCGAGGCAGGCGACAGCGACGTCGACGCGGCCAGTACGGGGGATCCGCGTGACCAGGAACAGCCCAAGGAACTTCGCGATCCGTCTCCGACACCAATTCCGCTCGATGGTGTTCGGCCGACCCGAGAGAAACGACGACCACGTCGATTCGACGATTACGTCGAATAAGTATTTCCGCGTAGAAAAAAAAAGGGGGAGAAAAGCGCAATTGTGATTAAAAAGAAATGTGTATAACCGAGAATAACATTGTAGAATAACCTTGGCCGAATTGGGCCTTGTGTGTGTGTGTGCGTGAGAGTATCGTGTCATCTAATTGTCAATGTAGTCCTCGAAAGAAAAAAAAAAAAAATTATGCAAATACCGGGGTTCGTGCCGCTCGAGGACGAGCGGACGGTCGGATGGCCGAACTGTTAAGGCCATGTTTGAACAGAGCGCGATGCGCGAGTGGCGCCAGCAGGCACGCCACGTGGCGGCTTGCCTGGCGTGCGCATGGCGGAAGTCGAAGGAGAGAAAGCGAGTCGTTAACCGGCACGCGGTTGCGAAACGCGTGAGCCGGCACTCTCTCTGTCCAGACGTCGAGTAGAACGGTCGTGTGCACAGTAGAAGTGAGAGAGAGAGTCTGAAATTGTCGTGTACCGGCGGGGAGTGCCGGGTGAGGAAACACGAGTAACGCGTAGAACTAATCGAGAGAATCGTATTATTTATTAATTACTAGTACATATACATATATATATATCTATATTTAGGTATTTATATCAATCGCTATACTTTCATTAAACTCCGGAGTAAATATATTAAATCTGTCTCATCCCTTCTTTTTCCTCGCGTTCGGACTTATTCCCTCTCGTTGCGGGGGGGGTTGGAGAGAAAATCTCTAACACTAATTTATTCTAAAGCTCTATACATTTGCATTCGACTTGTCAATACACACCCACACAATTATTATTTTAAATAGGTGTTTATATATATGTTTTATTTATTGACAGCGACATAAAAATTTCTGTTCATAATGAAGAACAGGTTCTGTATTTGCTTTTAATGTATTTTTTTACTTTACAAATTTTTAAATTATTTTCCGAACTTCAGTAAAAAAAAATTCTTTCAATATTTAACATTTACATATATTCGATCTTAGGAAAAATTATCTTTATTTGACCCCAATCTCTCTAGAATATTTGTAAAACCCGTGTGAAGAACCTGGAAAAGTCAGGGAATTTCTGAGTCAGTGATGCCTAACAACCAGGACTTGATTTTGCCCCCCCCCCCGGTTGATTTGAAAAAAAAGCGAGTTTTTCTTCTCAAAATCGATAATATCAGCTACGACTTGACCGAGCCCTGTCTTTATCGTGTTCCAATTATCAAATAGAAAATTAGGGATTTTTTTTGTTATTCTCCGAGGAAAAATTACTTCATGGTTAATAACTAATGAAAAAAGAATGTTAAGAAACAAAATGTTTGTCAAGGCTAAACTATTATTATACCACATACGTGGACCAAATTTCAAGTAAAACCGTTCATTAGATGTCGAGAAATCGTGTACACCGTTTTGAAAAACATAGTGGCGAGAAAAAAGTTTTACTACACAGGAAAAAATACGGCCTCAAATTCTAACACTGGTTGCCAGAATTCTAACATTCAGTGCTAGAAAAGTATAGCAGTTTACTGCCAGTTCGGAATTCTAAGACTTGTTATAGACGTGTAAAAATGATTCTCACACCGTATAGTAAAAATGATGCGTGCATATTATATTTGAAACTATTCTCGCATAGGCGCGAGTCCTTATATGCTGTATAGTAAAAATAATGCGTGTATATTACATTTGAAACTATTCTCGCATAGGCGCGAGTTATATTTTCATACACGGAAAAAAATCCTGTAAATTTTGATGGAAATCCCATCAAAATGTACTGTGTCTCACATCAAGAGCGCCTCTCGGTACAAAATCTTCGATATTTGCTACGTAAAACTCTAAAAAGTGCACGCCACGTTTCACACAAAGAACTGTAGGACTATTGAGTTTATGCTAAGCGATCGATAAATTTTCGCAGTGTGAAACTGTGAACAGTAGATGAACCGACTCACGACTTTTTATAATGTGGGCCTGTGAACAGTAGATGAACCGCCTCACGAATTTTTACAATGTGAAACTGTAAACAGTAGATGGACCGACTCACGAATTTTTACAATGTGAAACTGTAAACAGCAGATGGACCGACTTGCGAATTTTTACTATGTGAAACTGTTAAAAGTAAACGAGCGGACCCACGAATTTTTACATTTAAAAATGTGATAAAATGAACGACTTCATTGACAAATTTTTACACTGTGAAATAGCAAATAATGCAGATAGTGAATAGCTTTATGTACATCAAGCATCATTATACGTGAAAGCGAGATCGAAAAGTACAAATACAATACTCACTTCGTTTTTTCGTCCTCTTTTCAGCATCAATAAATCTTTCACGGCACTTTTTCTTCACTAACAGTTTGTCCTTGTTCACTGTGTGTGTGTCCGTTTTCACATTGATTATAAATAATTGTCGTTTCTCGAAGACACTGCGCAAAACTTTACGCCATGAGCTCCCAAGAGCACTGAGTAGATGTCGAGACTGAGGTCGACCACACGATAGAATTTTTCTTTGTTGACTTAGGCGTGCTGGTTTGAATGCCTTAACCCCTGAGTTGACGCGGTCACGCGTTTACAGTGCACATTGTAAAAATTCGAGGTACACGCGGTGTACCGCGCAATGTCGGCTGTAACTTCTACTGAGTGCTTTGAATTTTTTTTTTCATGTATCACACTAATAAATTTAAATATCCGTATTAGTATCCAACAACCTGTTATCAAAATATGCTTTGCCCGATTTGTTAAAAAATGACAATTGACTCTGTAAAAATTAAATCTGTACGTATTGAATAATACCGAGCTATGATAGAATTTGCAAGGTGTACACTGCATTTTTTAATTTAAGCTCACACCACATTTTTCAGAAGACAATACCAAATTTCAATAGAATTTACTCTCATTTTTAACATTTGCTTGTTGAAGAATTTTATTGTTCAAATCAGTGATTACCAGTCTAATCGCACTTTTTTTTGAAAGTACTCCGTATATTTTACGCATTGAGTACCGCGATTCTTATATTTAATTTGTAAATTCTACAGTTTACTTTACCGCGGTGATCATTATGATTTTTTTACAGTTTAAATCTGCATTTCCATCGGTTCGAATAGTAAAAAAGCACGTCTGATCCATTATTTTTTCCTAAAAGTGCTGTAACATGATTGGTTTACAGTGTGAAACTGCATTATGTTCATCTTTCCTCATTAATTTGTAAACACCAACTATTAATTTTGACGAATCATTTTTTTCCGTGTATGGATTTTACTATACGTATAGCATGAATCTTCGTGTATGTATAGATTTTACTATACGCATGGCATAAATCTTCGGCGTATAGCGAAAAATATTACGAAGTTATTAGTAAAATGTGACTCTTTATACCGTACTTTTTGTACAATACTGGAAACTAATTGTTCCAATCACGTGGGCAAAATATTTTGCGAATACTACAAAAAACCACAATATGCCGAATAAAATGTATTATTTGTATCAGTTTACGTGCCATATCGTAGGTTAAAATTTAAATTTCTTCATTATTACTATACTATAATTACAATTTTTATCTTCCATTAAATACTTTTTGATATTTAATGATATTTTTTTTAGAAGCATAGTATTAATTCTAAACTTCGAGGCCCCTGTTTTCTCCGTGTAGCAGTTCTATTATAGTAATCATGAGATTACCTTTAAAGTGCGATTCCTCCACCATATGTTGGATTTTCTCTTTTCAATTTGAGTTGTCTCAAGCGACGAACGAGTGCTCGTGATTTTCACAGTAGTCTAACTTCTTAAAGCAGCTACAAAAATTCTGCTAGTCACATTTTTCTAAACTTTATCATTAATATTTTCTTTAAACATTCGGTGACCCCTGTTTTTATCGTCGTGACGGAATCTTTAGATGTTTTTACACGCGTGAGTACTTTAAATCACGTATCTAAAGTTATGTACTGTATCAATTAAAATGACGTTGAATTTTGCATCGTTGGAATGCAACGAAACTGTTTTTGATTCCCAATTTCCTTTGGCAGATTTGAGCTACGAAAATCACGCAAACATTTTTTCGAAATCTTATGTAGCAATCTACAACCTCAATTTGCAAAATATGACTGGATAATAATGAAAATAAGGAATTTAAAAGAATTTTCGTTGCATTCCAACGATGCAAACTTCAGCCCCGTTAAATTTAATTGAAAAAGAACACGAACAAAACCGAAAAAAAAAGTATCATATTACATTGGTAAAATGTCATTAAATTTTCGATTCATCAACGCTTTTTCGCGTGACATCGATTCAAAGTTAAAAAACGACCGGTGGTAAGCCCCCTACTGTATAAAGTATAAAGAGTACGCGGTGTGGCGTCAGTTCGTCAGTGGCGTCGATTTTTTAAATTACATGGCATCAAGACGCTTCCGCGTCTCTTGACTAGATACAAATGTGGCCAGCGTGTCTTCTCCATAAAGTGCCGTATAAATGGGACGATTTTTAGAGTCGTAATTTCTCGTTAAGCGGTTAGGCCACTCTAGAGGCCGAAAAATAGGCTTTTTGGGATTTTTTTTCAGAAAAAATACAAAATAAATCGAGATTACGAAAAAGGGTGTTTATCATACATATCAGTGACTGTATACAATAATTTTTTTGAAGCAATTCATTTCGAAATGGTGGCTGCGCAGCGTTTATCGCAAAACTGCATTTTTTAAGTTGGCCGGAAACATACCTCAGATAATTTTCAACCGATTCACCAAGTGGCCTAAGGCCTTAAAAGTTCGGTAACTTGACTTAAAATTTTACCAATATTTTGTATTTTGAATTGATTATAGACGAAACCAGTCAATTGTTAAAAGTTCGGGTTTGTGAAAAAAACATCTGCAGAGATTACACAAAGTGCAACTATTTCATGGCATTGAAAATGTAATCAGACTTTTCGGGCATTAAAAAACAGGTACATGTAAATGATATGACTTGGTTTTCATTATTTTTCAAAAAAATAATGATCCACTGAGGTATATAATTGAGTTTGTTTAGGTCTATTTGGGTTTGTTTGGGTTTGTTCGTATAATAATTGTCATATAATTTTAAAATTGATAAGATTAGAATTGGGTGGGTCGAGAGCTTTTTTCAACCTGTTACAGGCATTCAGCATGTCACAGCTCCCCCTACTCTACTACAACACAGTGGTAGTGGAGTGGGGGTAGCGTTAGTTTCGTCTGACATCCAGCCGCATAAAAAATATTAGGGGGTCAAAGTCGTTCAAGGTCATTTCGAAACCTATTAAAATGAAATACAAATCTAAATATTTCGGACCCTAATGTTTTTTATGCGGCTTGAGGTTCTCCACAAATGGTTGAAAAAAATTGTACCATTTAAAAAAGTCGAGGTGGCCTTCACTGTGCGTCAGCGCCTCCACCGAAATAAAAAAAAATTGGTCGCATTTGATGGCCCCCTTCACACCGTATAACTTTTGTCACGAACATTTTTTTGTGACGTCGATGATTACCGAGTTATTTCAGGTGGCAGAGATAAGAGGGACACCCTGTATACAGTTTTAAAAGCATTTCCAATGCTAAAACCTTGAATTGGCAAGAAAATGTTTTCGCTAATAATGAAAGATTTCGATAAGAATTTTCGTTGCAATCGAACGTTGCAAACTTCAACACCGTTTGAATCCATACTATGACACGTTCCAGCCACGTGGGTGAGGCTGCGATGGAAGAACCTGCGTGATACTTACTGCCGCATACTGAAGTACAAGAACAAAACGGACAAGGGTGGTCGTAGGAAGAAGTGGGTGTTCGAGGATCACCTGAGTTTCCTTAAATTCCCGTGAGTACCCGAGTAAAAATGATTGTATATACTTAGATACAATTATATAAAAATGATATATAATCATATATATTTATATATAGGTTTATACATAATTGTATATAACCCTTTACATTCGTATATATAATCCGATATAAAAGTACTTCCATCAAATTTGATTTGTTAAAATTATCCATAGTTCTGTATATAATTATATATGGAGATACTATTTTTATAGGGAGTTTATATAGTTAGACATAATATCATATACAGTTATATATAATTCAATATAGTGTTGTATATAATTATATATATACGTGAAAATTTTATTTACGGTATATAAAATTGTATATGATTAGATATAGAAAAAGTTTTCTTTGGATTTATTCGCATATGGAAGCAGGTAAATCAAAAGATTGTTTATTAAAAGTTAAATTATGTATTGATGCAATATATTTACCAAATTTGATTACAATTATTGGGTTTCCTACAGAGATAATTTCCAATTCTGATCAGTTGATTAATATCAGTTTTTTCTTGATATTTTACTAACAAAATGTCATCGCTTTCTTCGACTGGTATAATATGTGTCACAATAGCTTTTTTTTCTAAATGACAAAACATATCAACGTATTTTACATTGAAACGTTGAATTATAAAATATAAACCCGAGTAAAAATGAATATATATAAACATATATAATTGTATATACTAATATACAGTTATGTACGATAGTATATTAGTATATACAATTGTATACGTTTATATACAAATATATAAAGTTCTATCGGGCCAATTTTTGTATACAATTGTATATGATCAATTAATATACAATTACATATGTTTATGTATATTCATTTTTACTCGGGTAACGACTACCAATGGACGCCCGATCTCCCTTTCCTCCACTACAAAACGGTACAAGCGTTGGTGAACCTGAATTAACCATCGATGCACGCGACAGGTACGAGCCGGATTATCAGCCCCAGTGCGTCGAGCTGTCGGACGAATACATCCAGGAAATAAACAACGGGGGTATAGATTGTCAGGGTCTGCTGGATCAGTTGGAGGACCGAGAGGACGACGATTACAGCGAGTACTTGGAGGTATTGGAGGAAACGACCGCCGATCCGGTCTTGGAGGATTGCGAATTTCCGGAAATTTGCAACAGCGGTCAAGCGAAATACTCCGGGCGAGCGATCTCCGAGAGCGATAGCAAAACGAGTCAGCAGCAGGACATGGACGAGTACGTCCAACAGATACAATCGAAATTCCGTAAGATCAGACCAAAGAAGATAAAACTCGAAGAGCCAACAAACGTCGAAGTCACCAACAGTTACAGCGTATTGAAAAGGCCATCTTGCAGAACAACCACGTTGAACAACGTGAACAGTGCCGCGACCGATACGACCTCCGTACAAACAATCGTAGCGACACGTCCGCCCATCGCGCCCTCACCGCAAATCGTTTCTCCCCCACGAGAAACGACCAGGCACGACCCTACCAACAGCAGCACCCAACTGTTCTTCAGCAGTATGGCACGAACGGTCAAATTGTTACCCCTGAGAGCGCAGGTCGAAATTAAAATGGCCGTTTGCAAAATCGTCACCGAGGCCGAGACGAAACACTCGACTGCCTCCTCCGTGAATACGCAACGATTTATCACACCACCCGGTATGATACCGAAATTAGTATTAGTCCCGTGCAGTATGATCGACAAGCCTGGCAATTCAGGATGAACGCCTCTTACGGCTACGTACAAAAATTCATCGATATTCATGAGGGATCAGTGCAATGTGGCGAGCACGCATCGTTTGGACGCACAGTTGCGCGCGAAGCGGGTGGAATCTTGTCGACACCTCGAATCCGCGAGCATAGAGAAATAATTATATTTGATATTTATTATAATAATATAGTGAAAATGAATTCCGATTATTCGAGGCAGTAGCGATTGCTCTTGGAGAATCATGCCATTGTTCGAGTCAGCTGAGAGAAAAAAAAACAAACAGCATCCATTTTAAAATGACAATAACCTTTATTTCGTTCGTTAAATACAAGAATGAGATACTATGTACATTTATTACACGTGTGTGATCGTGGACGTTTGCCCGACGTTCTACAATCGATATTTTCGTCGCCCCGACGATCTTTTTCATTCTTGAGAGAACGAGAAAGTAAAAGAGAGACAGGCGTAAGCCGGTCCCAGACACGTCGCGAGTATTCGCGAGTGGAGGCACTTGCGAGTAGTGTAGGGGCGAAACCTTGGAGAGTATCGATACTCGCTCGTACTCGTACTTGGCCTTTTTCCGATTAAGGTAATCCTATCGCTTCACACTAGTCATCCCACTGATCATACTTGAGACTTGTACAATTTATACTTTTAACATGCGCAAAAAAAATAATTTGTAATAAATAAAATGTTCGATGTGTGAACTGTTGAATAAATGTTCACGTGTAATTAGAAAAATGAAAAAATAGTTATTCCAACGATCCGCGCAGTATTTCTAGGTTTGATATTTGGCAACATTGGTTCTATCTCCGTCTCTTTTTAATCGACCAGGCGAGATTGACCTCCATGCTTTTCAACGTCGATCTGTCAAAACAATGTCAAGTGCGGGAAATATAAAGCATTGTATTCGGGCCACGACTGGTAACAAGCGTGGAAAATTTGTGTTCGCATATGTCGGTTAGAAATTAAATATGTGTGGAAATTCGAATGAGTGAGATGTAGTTAGGACCACAGTCAGCTGTGGCCTTGCTGTCACGTTTCTTTATCGTAGCAAGTGGTAATAAATCCAATACCGAAAGTTCAAATTAAACTTGATATTACATAAAAATTAGGTCAATACGCGTTATTTTTTCTGAGAGCATTGGATTACTACAAGTGTTCAGTATGTAAATCTGATTATTTTTAAGAATCTGACGAATTCCCACTTTTATATACACTTTTGTAGTGACCGGAAATTGGGTTTTTGGATGTCGTCTCGGAATTCCTTCACAAAAATACGCAATTTTAATATTTTTTTCTCTGTAATTAGGTCGATAACCGATCCTGAACATTTACAGAGACGATTATTAATATATTTAGTGAAACTCGAAAAAATATGAAAATCCTATGGATTGAAGCCTGGCGATAGGACTACCTTAATGTCGGTAAATTGTCGCGAGCACGGTTTTATAGACAGGTCTTGAAACGACGGTAATGGGGAAAGGTTCGCTAAGCCTCTAAATTTTGCTTCAATTTTTTTCCGCTAGGTGCGTATAGGAAAGGGGGTCTCCTGCGCGAAAGAGATAGCAATCTTGAAGACTTGACAATGGCTTACCGAAAGCGATTGAACAAAAAGTAAACTTGAGCAATAATCTTTTCCTCACCATCGCGTTTTATCCTCTCTTTGAGGATGAATTTTTCGTCAAAATATTTTTTACAAACATACTGCGTTGGTTTTAACTCCACTCCGGGAATCGCTGCTTGCCACTTTTTTGAGGTTCGGTGTCTTGGCACTTTACATATCAAGCATTTGGATCTATCATTGTACCTCGTTTTACATTGAGGTACCGCACAGGTTTTCGTCATTGTCACGGAATTTAACTGTCAATAACAATTGTTTAGACGGATCCAACTTTTTTCATACGCGTGAACGATTATCAACAGTTATACGCACATACGCCTATACGATAAAACAATTTATGATCGGTTCAGGTTAGTTTATCCTGCCCCCCCCCCCCTCCGATCACAACGACACACGGTGGCGGCGATAAGAAAAGCTTGGACACTAAGCGGCCCACTCGCCGCCTATCAAGTACGACCATCGTTTCAAGACTTGTACATAAGACCGTGGTCGCGAGTCAAATATTTGACTCGTACTCGTAAATGAACTCCCAGATCACTCGGGAACCCTCGCCATTCGTCGCGTGTGCTTGCGGGCAGTCAGTTGCAAACGAAGCGTCAACGTTGGTGACTGGTGCGTATCAATAAAAACAAACATCGCGAGTAGGGCAGTCAAGGACGGGCGCATAATTACGAGGCTGCTCAAGTACAAGTATGTACGAGTGGTGTGGGAGATCAGACTTGCCGTCGGCTAAACTCGTAAATAATTGCACTCGCGAACAGTCGCGATGTTTCTGGGGCCGACCATAGAGAGAGACGAGCATGCGAATATCGACGAGTCGATATCGAGGGCCATCATTCACCAAAGCGGAGAATAGCGGAACTAGGAAAAAGCAACCAATCAACGGCTGAATTCACGCCCATCGAAGCTGAGCCGGACGATTCTATTGGTTGCTTTTTCCTAACCTCGCTCATCATCGCTGTGGTGGATGATGGGGCCCTAACACGTCACAGCTAATAGTTTCGTTCCAACTTCTACGAATTCGTTTTCATCCTTTTTCGTTACTCATTGATCAACGAAATCTCGCGTATCAGCCGTATGGAAGACAATTTCGAAATTCGCTGATGTGTATTTATGAATTTTATTCCGCGTCGGAATGTCTGTGAACGGCGATAATTTTGTACGCTCATGCGTTTACTTCGTATGTGCTGATGCGGTATGAAAAACTCGAAATTTTCATTCGAAAACACAGGACAGCTCAGAGGAACAGGGTTTAAAAAATGCGTATAAAAAATTTAGGTGAACTATTCGTACGTTCCAATGTTATGCAAAGATCGAATGAAGAAACATCGATATTTTTTCGTTCGCACTCAATGGCTCAGCGCCGAGCGTGCATTAATGCGGCTGATATATACGTTCTTTGACGTTGTAAGATCATATTCGTTTCACGATTGATACAGGCATGCTATTGCGAACTGGTGGCCACCTCGCGGGCCATTCACTATCGGCGAAGAAGCTGGAAACACCCTTCGGAGCTTTTCGACCGGATGCTGTCGAAAAAACAAAATCGCTCAAACTAGAATCTGCTTGAGGGCTTAGAGTAGAGAAAATTGAAAAAATTCGATTGTCGCTTGAGGCAACTCAAACTGAAGAGGAAGGTCCAACATATGGCACGGAAATCGCAGATTGAAGGTAAACTTATGATTACAACGATAGAACCGCTAGTAAAACTTTAAACGCGTTTTTCCCGAAACTGTTTTTCAAAACGGTGTACACGATTTATCAACATACAATGAACGGATTTACATGAAATTTGGCACACTTGTTCAGTGTAGTAGTAGTGTAGTCTTGAAAGACGTTTTTCTTAACTTTTTTTTCATTAGTTATTAACAATAATAATGTAATTTTTCCTCAAAAATTGAAAAAAGATGTTTTTTATGATTGAAACGCGATAATGAAAAAGCAGGTCAAGTCTTAGCCAATGTTATCTCCCCCCTAGTCAGTTCCCCTAAATCAATTCCCTTAAATTCACTTCCCGTAAATCAGATCCTCTAAAATCTATTCCCCCATGTCATTTCCCCTAAATAAAAAAAAGGACAAGACAAGTGATTAATTGAGTTTGCTTGGGTTTGTTTGTAACGTAACTGCATAACGTCATGCAGTTATGCACTCAATAAGAATCTCTTTGAAATCCCCTACTGCATTGTCCTTTTTTATTTAGGGGAAATTACATAGCGGAATAGATTTTAGGGGAAATGAGATTAGGGGAACTGTATTTAGGGGATCTGATTTGGGGGAAATGATTTAAGGAAACTGATTTTAGGGGAAATGAGGGGGAGCCATGTTAACTATTTTAGACTATATTTAGCCTGTTGAGCCCCTCACGTTGAAAGGTCCTTCACGAGATTGTTCATAACTTCTTTCATGACTCATGTTTTTAAATGGTTAAAAATTGCAAACAACCATGTGCAAGGTCGCTCAGTGAGTAAAAAAATAGAAAATAAGGAACCGTACAATGTTGTTCTTTTTTATCTTTCGTAACTTTTTATGCCGATCGAAAATTGCAAAGCGCATCCATACTTCTAGCCGATAGTGTATATTTGTATTCGCGTTTTCCTGTCGGGGTTATTCACAGCCTCTTATCAAAATAGGTGCACCCAAACTTGACACTCTATGCGATTCGAGAACATACGCGCGAGCCTACTGGGCCTTCAGCCCTTCCGTCTACCTTTTTCTTTCTTATCTGAGATTCTGGAACATTTACAAAAATGTATTATTGCACTTTTGCATCGGTTGTCGTTCGCGGCTGAGGATTCCGGCCGATGCGTCGTTGCTCATCGATGGACGAAAAAAAAAAGATTCACTCGCAGCAGCGCGGATTCGGAGACTAGATATAATTGAGTTTGCGAGATTCAGGATGAGAGAGCGAGACCGAGCCGGGCCAATACCATTTCCTTTCGTAGTCGTGTTATCTCCCAGTAAATGTCGTGTACTGAAATTACGTTCGAATACAACAATTTTCACGTGATCAAATTTTCTTATCGCTCAACGATACTTTGGTATTACGAATAACTCACAAGGAACATCACTTAAGGGGGTATTCCTCTCTGGAAACTTTAAAAACTCGTTTTTTTCCATATTATAGTGTGAACTTTCAAAAATATTTTAAGATCAACCGGACGCTGAAATTCCTACCCCCCTTAAAATCGTTTTTCCGCAGATAGAAAAAAAATACGTGTCTAATAGTTTTCAATGCTTTATCACATATACGAGTTTCAACAAAATCGACGGTGGACACTTAAGTGATGTTCCTTGTAAGATTGATACGAGCAACGAGTTAAAATTTCGAACTTACTCGAACTCTTTACCAGCCCACGCTCGACGTATCTCAAATAATTGAGAAAATCGCAAACAGCAATAATCTGGAAGCAAAATGGATACAAAATTAGTACCGAAACGATCGTACGAGCTCAGAATGGTCAACCTCTTTCGAGGGAAAGTTCGAACGGAAAACTTACGCGATTGCGACAGATCTGGGATATACAGTGCCATTGATTTTCCTGATCGGATAATCTCATACGATAATGACACTGTCGCGGCGCTTCCAAGAGGGCGCATTTTCTGCAAATGAACAAATTAATATTAGAATATTGGAGTAAAAAAGCGAGTTGCAATTCGACCGGGGAGACAATTCCCGGGGCAGCGCAGAGCTTATGCACAGTGGAAGTTATTGGTCTTTGTCAATGGCCGATAAACGCGATTTTGAAGGTTGCATCGTTGCAATTCAATAACATTTTTTTTCAACTAAAAAAATCTCAAAAAAACCTCGTTTCCCAAAAAAACAAGGCTTTTTTGGGATTTTTTTTGAAAATACTAATAAAGCAATCAAAATGAGGTATATTATTAAGACCATTGAGTTGAAACTTGGTAAAAATATTCAGAATATTGCCACCTTCTACTTGACGTGAATTATTTTTGAAAAATTAGGAAAAAACAACTACTTTATTAACCCAAATTCTACTGAAATTTTGCGTCGAATCTCGATTTCTTTTAAATGCGTGTAATCTTAAATGTGCCTTTTCTTCATTGTTATTACCGTCAAATAGAAACTATACATTTTCTAACTGAAAAAATGTTGGAATTTTTTTGCAACTATGCCCCCTATAATAAGAAAACAGATGGCAACACCACATAGATTCACGTATCCAATGACGTGAGTTTGCGTGGCATATTTGAAATAATACTGCAACACAAATTTTTATTTGGAAGTAATTTTTGATCGAACAAAGTTTTTAATTAGTTATAAATGAACCAACACTTTTATTTGTTAATAAAGATAACATGAACAATATAAAATATTAATATTTATAATGCAAATATTTTTTTATGACAACATTTTTAACTTTAGGAACACGATAATTATTTTTTTCCTCGAAATATTGAACAATACTGTTCTGCGGTGTTGCCATCTGTCTTCTTATTATAGGGGACAAATATTTTTTACGAAAAATATTCTGTCTAAATTTCAATGCAGACCCTGCAGTGTTAAAAGTTACAATTGTAAAATCCATTATCTCCCAATCTAAATAGTCGACTGTTCTGAAATTTCACTCAAACATGCATGATGATATGAACAATGTCAGGTTAAAATTTGAACAAAATCTATAGAAATCAAGATTGCGCGCTCGTGCTACCTTAAATCATTCATAAGAGTTTGGAATAATATTCGTTTTAGTCACTAATACCAATACTTTTACCGTGACTGATACTTTAGTCACTATACTAATTTCCATTCGTTCTCCCGTTCGACGAAAACTCACTTGGGAAAAGCGAGTTTATTTTTCTCGCTGACGGCCTCGATGAAGATAATGCCGTCGAGTACGGCCTGACGAACTCTGGCCCCGAGCTCGACGTTTGGAAAATCGAGGGACAGATCGATGTCCTCGGTGAATACTCGGGCGACAAAGGGATCGCTCTTATCGACGCACGGGCTGGCTTTCCATCGTAAAAATTCAGCGTGCACACGGGGATCGACCTCGACGCCGAAGTCTTTGTTCGGCTCTCGTTCCCTGTCCCTCTGTTGGCTGTCACGTTCGCGCTCTCTGTCGCGCTCCTTCTCCCTCTCGCGATCCCATTCGCGCTCGGCCGGATGTGAATCGTTGGGAAGCGAAGTGCGCGGCTCTTTTATCGGCGAATCCGGGGGCGAACTCTCGCGTCCGTATTTCAGATTAAAGTGCGACGGCGAGCGTCGATGTTTCTTCGTGAACAGGCCCTGCTGCGACGAATCTTCCGAATTCCCGGACGATCGGCATCTCGTGTCGATCTGCGGATGCAAGTGGGGGTTAGGTCTCGCCGGGGTCGACGTTAGCACCAGCGTCTTCAAGGCCGCCACCTCGGCGGCCAACACTTCAGCCTTCATTCGACTCTCCTCCAACAGTCTTTCGGCGTTTGCCTGACGCATGTTCGCCGCTCGCACCATGTTGTGCGCCTCCTGAGGGGAAAATACAGATTCAAGTTACGGTTGTTGCTAAAATCATTTTTGAAGGCTGCGGGCAGAAACGAAGTTCCTATGATAATACATTGTGTGACGTCACCAGTGCCAACTTATTGTAACTAAATGTTAATGACGTGTACGACTGAGTATTGCGAAAGTTTTCAAATGTACGGTAGATAATCGTAATTACTATTTACATATATGGTCATTTGAAAGAGTTAGGATTATAGGAAAATTAAATGTTGAAGTTTAAAAATCCTATTAAAATAGACACGAGCTTTGGCAACGTCGCATGGTTATGTCGTAATTCGAGGCTTTAAGGTTGACTGCAGTGACTGTCACAGGTCGCAGCTGTGTTACGCGCGTTTCGTGCCGGTCGGCGTTTTCGGAGGTTATGTCAGAGCAAAAAGAGGCAACAAATGGTTCAGAAAAAAAGATTAGTGCGGCGCAAAGTTTCCGATGGTAAAGACGATTTGTCAGTGCGCGTGCCCACAAGCATCGTACTATGCTCACCGAAGCTAGAAAAAAGGGAATACATCATAATAAATAAATGAATAAGTTCCCCTTAGTCGCATTTGACTTTAAGGAGGTACGGTGATGACCATGCTAGTAAACTTAAAGTCTATTTCACGCCGCACTACCGCCACGTTTTAGATAGATGTATATGGCCTATTTTTCGAGAAATATTTTTTAAGTATTGAATTTCGTGTTTCCTATTATTTTTATAATATGGAAACAACCTTAATAATCTACTACTCGACTTCAGTAGTACGCCATATCGTTGACGTTTAGCATCGTCGCATTTTCGGTGGCTGTCATCGGTTCCACGCGCCCGCTTATTATTTTTTGTAGCCGGTTAACATGGAGAATGAAAATATTGTGGAAGTTTATCAAAAGAGTAACGGGATTGTACCTGAAGTCCAGTTTAGAGACAAATGTAGATTCTGACGGACAAGAATTAGAAAATGAAAAGATAATATTGCGGTGGCAAATAAAAAACGTCGCGTTGAAGTTAACCTCAATGCCCAATGTCCAATCTGTCCAAAGTCAAAACATATTTCATCGATTGTTATGTTATTTTTCCCTTTCCCAATTTTCACAATATTCGCAGGTATAAAAAGGAACGTTTATTTTATATGAGGTTCTCCCATGCTGAATTTATATATAGATGCGTTGTATAGGTACATGTCGCCAGAAAAATTGAGATGCCCTTGCTGTACGTAAAAGAACTTCAAGTAAATATCGACGAAAAGCCCTTTATAATCCATTAAAAAATGTACGGCTTCGCGCAATCATATTTTTAATTCGCGTTGAAAATATCCGATAGACGAATCAAATTTGCGCGGGTATCCGGCGTTGCCACACGTCAAGCAAGATGGCTGCTGTTACGTCACGAGAAGTCTCGCTCTCTGAAAACTTCGGTTTTTGCGACTTTATTTCTAAATTTATTGCTTATTTCTGCGGTGAGCTTTCCAATTCAAGGTGCCTTATCGATCACAAAGAATCAACGAACGCAACCATCAGTTTTTTTTACGTGTTTCTTGGCTCCAAGTAGCACAAAAAAATCGATATATGAGAGGACAGGCACATTTTGTCGTCTACATGTGACTAATTCACCAACTTTAACAATTAATAACTCGGAAAGTGTACGGTAACTCTCGTGGAAACTCCGTATACGCATGAACGAAGGTCTCGAAAATGCAAGAAAAAAAATCGGGCTTTTATCTTGAACTCGCTCCAATCACCGTACCTCCTTAACGTATTTGAAATTGGCGCGCTAGGTTCTTGATTGGTTCTGCTCAGGGGGCTGACAGTCCCAGGTAGCAATTTCAAAATAGTCTATTAGTTGTCCAAATGGGTACCAAATGTCCGCTTGGAAGTTACCTTTAAGTTATCATGTGTCCAACAGTTATCTTTTTGGATGGTTGTTGACTTTAAGATAACTTCCGGGCGGACATTTGGCACCCTTTTAACCGACTTTTGGACAAGTTTTTGAAAATTGCTACCTCGGCTGGTAGATAAATGCTGTTCGCAAAATGTCCTTGCCGCACTGTGGCGCTAGTAGTCGTGTACCAGGCATGCATATATATGTAAGTTGCACCGGTGTGTACGAATATTTTACATGTATAAAAGTCTAGTGTAAATAACTTTATGAAAACCATTGTTCGCGTGAATGATGGATTCTGTTATCGTTGTAACAGATCGTGCTGTTATCGCAATAATGATAACAGCACGAAACGAAAGTATCGAATCGTTCAGCTCATCGGAGTATTTAGAGCCCAAGGCTGTCACATAACAGCCAACGTTAGGTGGTGGCGATTTCAAGAACTAAAAAGCCGAGACAAAACGCGTTTTCGTTTATCCGGTTTATCGTATAAGAATAGTAGGCCAGTGTCAGGTGGCTGATTCTGCTATTCCCATAGTTCTGACGTTGCCACATTTTGATACATACTCCTCGACAAGCCTCACTTTTTCGTAAACTGGCCGCATATTTTTCATACTTTTTCATTCATTAGATCGGTAAACTGAAATCGACTAAATCGACAACAACAAATTCATATTTTGAAAGCTTCTACATCGGCAGAAGCCCTATTGTATGGGCCAGGAATTGATGATTCGATGTAAGTAATTTTTTAATTAGTATTTCTATACATAAATCAAGTATAAAATTGGAAAAATCTTTCAGCAATTTTCAAAAATTGATTGCTCAAAAACTATGAACTTTATCAACATTTTATAAAGAATACTTTCGTTTTGAAATTGCCCAAAATATTAAAAAAATAATAATTTATCCCGAAAAACTTTAATTTTTTGAAAAATTGTTTTCACAATTGGCTATAAACAATTGAATGCTCAACTTTTCGGCAAAAAATTGTGATATTCGGATTCAGCGGATCAAAATACATACAATACAAATAAAAAAGTTGAGCTTCATCCATCGAGCTCAAAAATTTACGAACATATAATACCGTATCCACATCGAAAAACTTTAAACGCGTTTTTCTCGAAACTATGTTTTTCAAGTCGGTGACCACTATAATTCAAAAACCACTCGATGGATTTTGATGAAATTTGGTGTGCTTATTGATAGCGTTAAAAACTAGTCCTTAATCGAAGGACTTTCATTTTTGTTGAAAATTTCTATTTTTTTTAACGATAAACGAACGATTTTTTGGTCGAAAATCGAAAGTTATCTGTCGGAAGCCGCCATTTTGTTAACCTTTGAAAAAAAAGCTTCGATCAAGAACTAGATTTATCATTAAACTAATAGTTTTTTTTTGGTTTTTTGATTTCAGATGATCCAGTAAAATTTTATGATGGTTATCGCAAAGCACTACATGCCGAAGGGGGTCCGACAAAGATGGCGATATTTTTATAAATAATCAATATTTTTCTTTGAAAATTTGTACAAGTCAAGTTGAAATATAACATAAAAAGTCTGAGTAACTACTTTTGTAAAACAAACTTAATGACATTACATTGCCACACTCGTAAGTATAAGTATTCAAGAATAATTAAATCAAATGTATTCAGCTACGGCGTCTGTCTGCGATTTCGGCCGAATCCTTCGTTTGGAGGTTAAAGTGAACCGTGTCTCATCGCGGGTGATTTGAGAATGCCTGGCGACTTGCCTGAGGTAGGTTGTCTTCAAGTTATAAATAAAAATCTTAGTTTTGCGGTCAGCATAGAAAATTATAGTTTCATGCTAATTTCAACGAGTTTTCATATATGACGATTACCGGTTCAGCAGAGTAATCACTGCCGATTAATCGCCACGGCTATCGATAAATGGGAGAAAGTTGGCAAAAAAGATCTTACGAATCGAATATTAATTTATAGAAAATCAGAAAAGACATATTGGGTCCGTTATTAGCTTGTCTGAAGAATCCACGGACCAGTAATCTTCGTACACATATTCGCGATACGAAAAAGATATACATATAAATAAACCTTGTCGATAACTAGGTCGTGGCCATGTCGACAATTGGGTACGTGTCGAACACAGGTGAACACCACTAGATCGAAAAATATTCAAAATCATTTTATCATAAAATAGTTGTTTATAATTATTGAAAATTAATAAAAATTATCATTCTGACCCTATGGCCATAATTGGTTTTATTTTAAAAATTAATAAAGTTGTGTGTAAGAGAAATTTATGTCTTAAACTGTTAGTCAAATGTTTCAAAAAACAGCAAAGAATTTGTGACTGATTAAAAATGATTCGGCAGTTGAATATGCAGATACAATCGAGTCAACAAAAGCCTACGGACCTTTGCATAATTACTTAAAGCAGTTTGAACGCATGTGACGATTAGTGGGACGTCCACACGGTGATGACTAGACCACACGTCATGGCGGCATGACGATGACCCGTAAAATAGCGTCTTATAACATTTACGAAATATTTTCTCGAAAACTGTATCAGGCACGAGAATTTCACAGTGACGTTCTTCTTCGCAATAAAAAAACTGATGAAGAATGACTCACAATAACTTCCCCCACTTCCCTAGTTGAGCTATATAAATTTGTAAATTTAAGCGATCTGCTTAACGGGTTACATCTACCTAGGTGGATAAAAAAATAGCAATTTCCAAAAATATTTTGATTAAATATTTTAACCGCCAAATTCGCGAATTTCAAAAATATTTTAATTACATATTTTAACCGCCAAATTCGCCAATTTCGAAAAATATTTTAATAAAATATTTCAACCGCCAAATTCGCCAAACTTTAATTTAATCACATTTTAGCTATATTTCCCGAAAATTTCATTGGAATATTCCTAAAATTGAATGAGCTACAGCGTCTAACAGTGGGCCGGGCGAGCAGTAGCAGCATCACACTTCAAACTTTAAACGCGTTTTCTCGAAACACTCAAAGTCGGTGGACATGATATCTCGCAAACCACTTGATGGATTTCTTCCAAATTTACAGGAGACACGATAAGAAACATATGAAGGTCGTTGACGATCTCACTTTAAAAAAATCGATCTTCATTTTTTGAGAGTTACGTAAAAATGACGACTTTTAAAATAGATTTTGTATGCTCGAGTTTCAATTCGTCGGCACATTTAAAAAAAACATGATTTTAAAAATCGACGTTCGTCAACGATTCGTATATATTGTAAACTTGAATAACCCGTTTGGTTTTTCGATTTCAGATGGAGCGTTTAAGCGGGAGAGTGTCCACCGCCAAACGTTGAAAAAATGTCGTCGTCTGCCGGCGGCCATGTTTTTCTTGTTTTGCTGTATTTTTCGGTGATTTTTTTAAAGGCTCTCAATATATCGTCATTGATATTGCAATTCGTGCTATGTGATTTTCGGACGACTTTACAAGAGTGCCGAAAAACTTATTGCAATATCGAAAAAGTTGCTGCTTGGGGTCACGTGACGTTTGCATCAGCTGAATGAAGCATTCTGATTGGTTATTGACACAGAACGTTTTACGGATGCGTTCAGAATTACATTTTTTTACGTACTGGTCACTAAGTCATAGAACGTTTTGCATTTTCAACGACAATATGTCCCTTTCGTGTTAGAAAAAATGCTTTTCTTTTTCACCAACCGTTTACCAAAAAAAAATCGGAATTCGACCATTTTTTTCGGATCTCTACGTTTTTCGACGGCTTGTTGATAAAATCT
Source organism: Ophion slaviceki (assembly GCA_944452715.1). Lineage (NCBI taxonomy): Eukaryota > Metazoa > Arthropoda > Insecta > Hymenoptera > Ichneumonidae > Ophion > Ophion slaviceki. Next base: position 12,854,015 of record OX101794.1, on the reverse strand, counting down.
TCGAACTACTGAACCAATCCTTAGGAAATTTTAACCACATATTCTTTACAACTATAGCTATAGCGCATTTCAAGGATTTTTTAAATTTGGATATTTACTATTTTTTTCCCAATAACCTGAAACAAACACGCCATTTTGTTATTTATGCATGTATCAAAAATCGTATGATATGCGCTATAGCCATTATAATACTGAATCTAAAACCGTTTGATTTTTTTTGTTTCAGATGATCCATCTCCGAGATTTCATCAACAGCGCAGACCTACAATTTTTTTAGGACATTTTTTTAACTACCATTTTCATCTATAAATAGTGAATTATATAAATAATTTAAAAAAAATGTATTTCGAAAGTGTATTTGTTAAGTGTAACAACTTTTATATCAATATCTATAATATAAACCTATCAAAACAATTCACGAAAATAACCTTTTTTAGCGTCTAACGTGAGAAGCCCCCTTAAGGTGTCGATTACTAGGTACCTTAGTCTCACATTGTAAATCCTGATTACTTGGGCTCATTTCTGCAATGTTTGGAAATAACGTAGCAAAATAGAAATAATTCTTTGTCCTCATCTTAGGGGGCGTACACAAATTACGTAACGCAAATATTCCCAATTTTTTACCCCCCTCCCTCCCCCCACGTAACGGGACCGTAACGCTTGGCCAGAACCCCTCCCCTGTTCGGTTACGTAACGGGTGCTTCGTCGTCAAAAATTGCGATTTTTTTCATAGACATAACTCATTACGAAAGGATCGGGTTTATACTCATTTTATGAAGTATATGTTCATCTAGTTTTATACCAATTTTATGACAAAATCTTAAAAATTAACCGAGATATCTGCCTTGATTCGATGACGAAAAAAAAAATTGTCTCTTCATTGTCCCATCGATATCTTTATGAAAGTTTATCTGTAAATTAAAAGTCAACAATTTATCGATATCTATACAAATGTAGCTATCGTTATGCGTAGCCGTTTTTTGATTTTGGTTTTTTTTTACAAAATGCCGACAGTTTGAACATTTTTTTCTATTTTCAAGGCCCTTTTTCTGTATCAAGCAGTCTTTAGAAATAGTAATTATCAAATGTTAAAAACGCGGATACGTACAGCCTTAGTCACTGCGATTACAAAAATGTTTTTTAAAAAATTGAAAATTGGTTGATAAGTTTTTAAGTATTCGCTCGGACAAGGTCGAAAAAACTAGTTTCGAGAAAAACAGGTTGAAAGTTTTCGTTCCGTGTTTCTCGATATAAAGTTACGATTTTTTCTAGAATATTGATACTTCCGGAAAGAGAAGAATGAAAAAAGGAAGTAGCGAAAGTTCACACCTGAAAAAGGCTGGCAGTGAGTTCCTCGACTTCTTGCTCGACGTCCTGCCTGAATCTCGACAGTCTTAAAACCTCCTCGTCCTTGAGCTTGAGTTCATCGTGAGCTTTTTTCAATTCCTCCTGGAGTTTCGCGATAGCGTGCTCCTTGACTTCGGCGACGGTTTTTTCCCATAGCAGAGTGGTAGGTGATGGCACCTCGTCGCCAGTTTGCTCTTCCGTCGTACCGTCAGCTGCGTTAAGTTTCGCGGTGATGACATCCGTCGCGTCGCTCGTGGACTTCCTCGATTGTTCTCGGGAATCGCGAAATTCCGATTTCTGCTTGTGGGAATCGGACGATACCGAGGGCTTCGGGACTTGCTCGTTTCGTGGCAGGCTCTCGGTCTCGAGCCTCAGATCCAACGGTCTCGTTGTGTTTACGCTCGTGAACTCCGCGTTCACGCTGCTCCTCGAAGGTCGTCGCTGCTTCGGATCCTTGCCTCGCGACTCGAACGTCTCCTTACTCGTCGCACTCTTCTCCGCGACGCCGTTTCGATGTCTCGACGCTATTGCGACGCTCGTTGATGACGATTTTTCGTTGTACGTGAAACGCCCGGGTATCTCGATCGAACTGAAATTACAACCGCATTTTTATCCGTCATTTATTCGTAACTTATCATTTTTATTACGAGCTTTTATTTAAGGGGTGAGATGAGGTGGGAATTTTCAAAAAATCGATTTTTTTATTACATTTTCTTGAAGTATGATGTTTCGAAAATATTCCCTGAAAATTTCTAGTCCATACGATGAATAGTTTCCGGAATATCCCACAATTAGTGAAGGGGCGTCGGGGCTGACAAACGCGCAAACGATAATACCCGAGAAGGCAGAATGCTTCGAAGACAACAAAAAAATGATATTTTGGAAGCTTCCACATCGGCAGAAGCCCTGTTGTGTGGGCCAGGGATTGATGATTCGATGTAAGTAATTTTTTAATTAGATTTTCTATACATAAATCGAGTGTAAAATTGGAAAACTCTTTCAGAAATTTTCAAAAATGTATTACTCAAAAACTATCAACTTTAGCCAAATTTTATACAGAATACTTTCGTTTTAAAATTGCCCAAAATATTTTTAAAAAAATAATTCATCCCGAAAAACTTTAATTTTTTTTTAAATTGTTTTAACAATTGGCTATAAACAATTGAATGCTCGACTTTTCGGCAAAAAATTGTGATATTCGGATTCAGCGGATCAAAATACATGAAAAAAGTTTAGCTTCATCCATCGAGCTCAAAATTTTACGAACATATAATACCGTATCCACATCGAAAAACTTTAAACGCGCATTTCTCGAAACTATGTTTTTCAAGTCGGTGACCACTATAATTCAAAAACCACTCGATGGATTTTGATGAAATTTGGTGTGCTTATTGATAGCATAAAAAACTAGTACTTAATCGAAGGTTTTTCATTTTTGTTGAAAATTTCTATTTTTTAAACAATAAAAGAGCGATTTTTTTGGTCGAAAATCGAAAGTTATCTGTCGGAGCCGCCATTTTGTTAATTTTTGAAAAAGAAGCTTCGATTAAGGACTAGATTTATTATTAAATTAATGATTTTTTTTTTTGGTTTTTTGATTTCAGACGATCCAGTAGAATTTTATGATGGTCATCGCAAAATACGACATGCCGAAGGGGGTCCGACAAAGATGGCGATATTTTTATAAAGAATCAATATATGTCTTTGAAAATTTGTACAAGTCAAGTTGAAATATAACATAGAAAGTCTGTATAACCACTTTTGGAAAACAAACTCAATTACTATAAAGAAAAAAATTATTGAAAATGCTCATTTTTTCACGCCTCTGACTGCATCTCACCCCTTAAGGTAATCCTATCGCCAGGCTTCAATCCATAGGATTTTCATTTTTTTTAGCTTCACTAAATATATTAATAATCGTCTCTGTAAAATTTCAGGGTCGGCTATCGACCTCATTACAGAGAGAAACAAATATTAAAATTGCGTATTTTTGTGAAGGAATTCCGAGGCGACATGCAAAAACCCAATTTCCGGTCGCTACAAAAGTGTAGATAATAGTGGGAATCCGTCAGATTCTTAAAAATAATCAGATTTACATACTTAACACTTGTAGTTATCCAATGCTCTCAGAAAAAATTACGCTCATTGACCTAATTTTTATGTAATATCAAGCTTAATTTGAACTTCCGGTATTGGATTTATTACCACTGGCTACGGTAAAGAGATGTGGCAGCAAGGCAACAGCTGACTGTAGTCCTAACCTCATCTCACTCATTCGAATTCCCACACATATTTCATTTTTAACCGACATATTTCGCCGACAAAAATTTTCCACGCTTTTTTACCAGACGTGGCCCGAATACAATGCTTTATATTTCCCGCACCTGACATTGTTATGATAGATCGACGCTGAAAAGCATGGAGGTCAAACTCGCCTGGTTGAGTAAAAAGAGACGGAGATAGAACCAATGTTGCCAAATATCAAACCTAGAAATGCTGCGCGGATCGTTGGAATAACTATTTTTTCATTTTTCTAATTAAATGTGATCATTCATTAAACAGTTTACACATGGAAAATTTTAGTCATACAAATTATTCTTTTTTGCATATGTTAAAAATATAAATTGTACAATTCTCAAGTATGATCAGTGGTATGACTAGTGTGAAGCGACAGGATTATCTCAACTTGCTTCGTTCGTATGTCTTTCCGATTTAAAATTTGTAATCCATTTTTCAAGCATATTATAAAGATTCTCGCGAAACCTTTATAACCCAAGGCAAGGTTTTTGGTTACGCCGATGTCTGAATGGCATGGAGGTCTGGCATGGCAAATGAATAAACAAATTCTAATACTAAAAAGTATAAAATCAAGTAATCGTAAAAAAAACTTTTTAAAAACAAGCTTTTATTTAAAAGGTACTAGAATAAAAAGTAAAAACTAACGTGTAGTAAAAATGAAAAACAGTGTAACTACACAAAAGTTCCTTCATCATAGGTGCCAGTACTTAAAAGGTACCCAAACGTAGATATTTAAAAAATATGAAATATATATTTTAAAAGCTTTAGACGTCAAACGCCATAAGTACTAATACTACTTTAAAATTTATTAAAAAAACCCTCATCTATTGAAATTTATATTTCATATTTCTAAAATATCTACATTTATGTAGCTTTTACGTACTTGCACCTATGATGAGTGACCACGTAAGGAATTTTTTGTTAGTTAAATTGTTTAGATTTTCAATTTTATTGAACATTATTTTTAACTTTTTAGTAAAGTACCTTTTAAATAAAAGCTTGTTTTTGCAAAGTTTTTGTTGCGTTTATTTTATTTTTATCATTATTACCGTTACCAACGACGGGACGAAGATAGAAACTTACTTTGCACGTTTTCGCACGTTTGTACAGCTGTCAAAATACAATATTCTCTTCGCGGCTTACGCACGAAGACGCTTCGTGAATTTTGCATTTGCGAAACCAGATGGAAGAAATTGTATTAGGAATCATTGGAAATTTTGGAATCGAAGGTCGTCAGATTGCTCTTCTACTTACAGCTGACATTTATTATGATTTTAGTGTTAGAATTTTTGTTCGATAAAAAAAAAGCGAATTTTCGTCGGGGAGAAGATATTTCGGTCGGTGCGAATGAAGTTTAAGCGCTCGAACATTGCATATGTGTTTGTAGTATGAAGAAAAAACTCTTCTGCGAACACTTTTGTTTTACTTACTATTTTAATTTATTTTAAAGTTTATTTTAATTTATTTTCAATATTATTTCAATTTATTTTCAGTATTATTTTTATTTATTTTCTGTTTTATTTTTATTTACTGTCGACAAAAATTTTAAAATTATTAAAAGTCCCCCTTAACTTTCTCCCTATCATGGTGGTAGTTTTTTTTCTCTTCAAAGCCAAACGTCTTAAGGTGTACCCTCACGACTTTTTGCTTCGAAAAGAAAAAAAAATTCGCAATGAAAAGTTAAAAATGAAGAGCGAAATTTGATTAAATTAATTTTTTTCCTAACCTTTGAACACTATCTAAAAACAAATCAAATAAATCAAAAATGTTTAAAAAAGTTCGAGCAGTTCAGATTTAAAAATCTGTGGATAAAAATAGAAGAAACAATAAATGAATATCAACCGTTCTGGCGAAAATTTGGCATCGTCTTCGTCGAAGAGGCTCGTCGGTTCCTGATCCTTGCTCGCGTAACCAAATAGGTCTGTTGCGGCTCTCGCAAGATCGGATTTCATGATTGGATGAGGTGGATGCATCGACGTGCCGGCGCAATCGGCCTCGTCGGCGTAAAGTTCATCCTCGTCGGTCGTGTACTCCTCGTCACCGGTCGTTCCCGTACTGCCGGCTCTGCGGTGCTTCGTCGTTAGCGGACGATACGCGTACTCGCTACCACCCGTCACCGAATCACTCGAGTCCATCGAATTTGGCTGCTGTTGTTCGACCGCCTTCATCGTGTTTAATTTATTCGCCCGACCGCCTGTCTAAATCCCTGAACGAAACGGAACGATAACAGATTCGGTTAAGGCGAAAGAAACACTTTCTTCACATTTTTTTACATCTTAAGGAGGTTGGAGCGTTAGCCACAATCCAAGGTTAAATTTAATAAAAAATACATATTATTGTTTAGACTATACTGAGTCTTTACGATTTTTTTGAACTTTCTTCACCACCAAACACCAGAGATAAAAAATAGTTTGATGTATGTAATTCACCGTGCGTTTAGATGGGCAAGACTTTCACACTAAAGGTTATGTATTTTTTTGTTATTTAGCACCAAGATAAACCATTTCTAACAACGGATTAACGCAAACTGAACCTTTGTAAACATTTAGAAAAAAAATCCCCATTTTGCCCATCGTAAACCATGTGCCAATAATCTCGTGACGCAAATATGAATAGGCATAATTATAAATTACTCAAAATTTCATTGTGAATTGTATAAAATATTCGTTGTCGTAGTTTTTTCATGGTAATCATCGATAATGTTATACTTTTTCAAGTCGGTAGTAACACAAAAGTTTTTCTACTTTACGTAATAAAAATATTAAAATGCATAATTTTGCCCTTTAATTATACATTTAAAAAAATTAGCATATACAGAATAAATCTGTACCTCGTATGCATTTTTTTGAGGTTCATTGAAAAAAAAAATGAATAAAACGTCATTTGACTCAACTGAATCGCTCCAGCCTCCTTAAATCCGAAATTGTCAATTATTCATTTGTCATTCTCAAAGACAAGAGAAACGATTGTTGAAGTTTTCATTTTTCCATACAAAACGCCTCAAATTCAGTTCAATTTATTAATGTGGTATTCAATTTAAATTCAATTACGTTTTTTAATTGTATCGAATTCACATTCAATTAAAATTATTCAAATTTAATTGAATTCGAATTCTCTTAGATTTGATTAGAATCTTCAATGAGACTTTTCTAATTCAATGAGATAAGAATTTAATTGAATTTAAATTAGATTAAAATAGAATTGAATTTGAATTGAATTTAAATTCAACAAATTATTTTCTAGTTGGATTCAAATCAAATTCAATATTAAAAAAAAAATTATTCAGAGTTTGCAATTCATAATTCCTATTAACCCTCCCTCTCATTGGAGCTTCACTTCCATTACTGTGTCCATATCCACGATGAGTTTTTTTCGTACACACGTAATTTCAGTAAAATATCAGACCCGTACGTATATTTCGCAGTTAAAAACCTCCTATACATGTATCGCTATAAAAATTAAGGTGCTGCTTCTCGTAGCTGTCACGTCTCGATGCTTCGAAGTGGATTATGAAGAGGCTCGAGTATATACTCGATTACAAGATTGCCCCGACATTTGTACCGTGCACGTTTGCTGGATGATCTCTCGTGGCTTTCAAGTCCGGATTAATCCGGAGCAGAGTCTAATACGAGCAATTGCTCTTTGCTGGAGCTCTCTTGCGTTCTTTCTCTAGTCGTCCTCGGTTCTCTTTTATGAGACCTTTGTATCTAGGCTCCATAACGTCTGGACCGAGTTACACAGTAGCAATTTTCTCAGTGTGGACACACCCACACACAGACTGGGGAAGAAAGGCTCGAGGCACATCTTCTGGTCTGAAGCCTCGTTGGTACGTGCTCTTTGACCCACTCGAGCACGTCTGAGAAAGGCGAAATAACGAACGTTCATGTGGGCAAATTATTACTCGAAACGTTAAACGTTTAAAAAATTCTACAGTTCATCCGTTTGATTTCGAATAATTTTTTTTTCATCCGGAACAGGTTGTAGCATTCGGTTGGAGTCGACATTAATTTTAATTTATATATTATATATTAAAAATAAATTTTTCAATATTTTTATTAATTTTCATAAAAAAGAAATATTAAGGGGTGAGATGATGTCAGAATTTTCGAAAAATCTATTTTTTTAAAAACTTTTTCTTGAAGTGTGACGTTTCAAAAATATTCCCTCAAAATTTCAAGTCAATACGATGAATAGTTTCCGGGATATCCCACAATTAGTGATGGGGCGTCGGGTCCTCATGGCAGGTAGCGGTTGACAAACGCGCAAACGGTAATACCCGGGAAGGCAGAATGCTTCGAAAACAACAACACATTGATATTTTGGAAGCCTCCACTTCGGCAGAAGCTCTATTGTATGGGCCAGGAATTGATGATTCGGTGTAAGTAATTTTTTAATTAGATTTTCTATACATAAATCGAGTGTAAAATTGGAAAACTCTTTCAGAAATTTTCGAAAATGTATTACCCAAAAACTATCAACTTTGGCAAAATTTTATAAAGAATACCTTCGTTTTAAAATTACCCAAAATGTAAAAAAAATAATTCATCCCGAAAAACTTTAATTTTTTGAAAAATTGCTTTAACAATTGGCTATAAACAATTGAATGCTCGACTTTTCGGCAAAAATTGTGATATTCGGATTCAGCGGATCAAAATACATGAAAAAAATTTAGCTTCATCCATCGAGCTCAAAATTTTACGAACATATAATACCGTATCCACATCGAAAAACTTTAAACGCGTTTTTCTCGAAACCATGTTTTTCAAGTCGATGACCACTATAATTAAAAAACCACTCGATGGATTTTGATGAAATTTGGTGTGCTTATTGATAGCATTAAAAACTAGTCCTTAATCGAAGGATTTTCATTTTTGTTGAAAATTTCTATTTTTTTTTAACAATAAACGAGCGATTTTTTGGTCGAAAATCGAAAGTCCTCTGTCAGAAGCCGCCATTTTGTTAATTAAAAAAAAGCTTCGATTAAGGACTAGATTTATTATTAAACTAATGATTTTTTTTTGGTTTTTTGATTTCAGATGATCCAGTAAAATTTTATGATGGTCACCGCAAAGCACTACATGCCGAAGGGGGTCCACAAAAATGGCAATATTTTTTATAAATAATCAATATTTTTCTTTGAAAATTTGTACAAGTCAAGTTGAAATATAACATAAAAAGTCTGTGTAACCACTTTTGTAAAACAAACTTAATTACTATAATTTTTTTATTGAAAATGCTCGTTTTTTCACGCCTCTGACTGCATCTCACCCGTTAATGAATTAATCTTAAACAATATTTTTTCAATGTAAACAATGTTAATTAATTAATTTCGAAATAAATTTATATTCTAAATAAATATTGCAATATTTGGAATTATTCATTTGCAAATATACTTCGAATTTCGAAGGAAGGTGTCGACTTATTCACACGAAATTTGAAATCCCACATCCTGTAGTTCCGTCGAACAGCTGGCCAAAAATCGACATACTTTATTCCAGCACGGAAGTTGCCTCGAATTACGCGCGTCGTTCGTGAGCGATCGGGCGTTCGGTTCACAAATATTCGGCGGTTAATTTGAGCAAGTCGCGTGATGCAGTTTATGTCGAAAGCGTGATGTAAAAAAAATCGAGATGTTGGTAAAAAAAGGGTGTTGAAAAAATATTGAAATGACCGCAATGGAGCAAAAGCGAAGGCAAAATATGAGAAGAACATGCGATTTTTGCCCGAGTTCGTACTTTTTTTTTACGACTCCACCTTTTTTCCTTTTCGTTTAATAACACGTGGGTTTATTCGGCTAACGGGAAACGATTTTACGTTTTTGGTCTTTTTTGCGACTGATGCCATTCTTTCATTATTTTACTTTTTTTTTCGCTGAATACAATTCTTTTGCGGTCAACCAGTTTGAGAACACATTTCGTTTTATAAAATCAGAAAAAGATATCAGAGTTCTTGTCTTACCGGGCACATGAAAGTGCCGAAAAACTATCGGATTTCGAATGGGAAAGCAAATGTCAAAGGAACGTGCCTTTGAACTAGCACAGTTGCAAATTATCATCTGCAATCTTATATGTGGTTAAAGTTCACATCGTTGGAATGTAACAAACGTTCTCTATTATATTTTTATTTCCGATTTTTTATTATTATAGAAAATATTTTTTTGTGGATTTTTATTACAGATCGCTAAACAAGTATCTCAAAAATGGTTAAAGGATTTTCGTGTGCTAAACCTGCCAAAAAAAGTTAAACGAATTCAGAAACATTAATTTTCATTTATTTAACGATGCAAACTACAATCACGACAATCGTATTTTATTTCAAATTTCAAATCTTAAATTTCGACTTGTATTATAACACGATGGAGTATAATTTGGAAGTGATTAATTTTTTCTTTTACAATAATTAACATTGGTATTGTTATTAATATCATCATCATCATCATTATCATTATCATCATCATCATTATCACCATTATCATCATTATCATTATCATTATCATCATCATCATCATCATCATCATCATCATCATTATCATCATCATCATCATCATTACTATTGTTATCATTATAAGGACCTTCAGGCAAACAAGGACGGAGCTCAAACAGGCATAAAAGTGCGCGCCCCCCTGAAGTAATGCGAAAGCGGTTCCAGGATCGGGCCTTTTTACCATCTTGTTTAGGGTGTCGTTTTTAGTGGGTACAAATCCCATACGCCCCGGAAGTGCGGACCCTTCCGGGCTTCTTATCGAACATTTCCCACAACCACCGCAAAAAAAATTGTTATCATTATCACAGATCATCATCATCATTATCATCATCAATTTTTTTCTCTGATTTAGGAGGGGGTAAAAATTCTTTATGCACTGATAGAGAATGATCTCCCGTGTGTCGGACTCCCCAGTATGGTATACCGACTAAAAAACCATACTCCGTCGTGTCCGTCCCGCGGGGTGGCAACACGCTAGTATAACTTCACCCCTGCAGGACCTGTCCATCTTCTCGTTTCTGCCGTTTGTCTGTCCAAAATTCGGGGCTGATTTTATTCCGTCATTTTTCCTGTTCAGTCATCATCATCATACTCATCGTAATCATCATCATCACTATTGTTATCACTATCACAGATAATCATTATCATCATCATCATCGTGATTATCATCATCATTATCATTATCACAGATCATTATTATCATCATCATCGTAATTAACATCATCATTATCATTATCATCATCATCATTATCACCATAATCATTATCATCATAATCATTATCATCATCATCATAATCATTATCATAATCATCATCACCATAATCATCATCATCATCATCATCATTATCATCATCATCACTATTGTTATCATTATCACAGATAATCATTATCATCATCATCATCATCATCGTGATTATCATCATCGTAATTATCATCATCATTATCATTATCACAGATCATTATTATCATCATCATCATCGTAATTAACATCATCATTATCATTATCATCATAATCATTATCATCATTATCATTATCATCATAATCATTATCACCATAATCATTATCATCATAATCATTATCATCATCATCATAATCATTATCATAATCATTATCACCATAATCATCATCATCATCATCATTATCATTGATATCGTAATTTTTATTATTATTATTTCACACTCCTCGTAGTCAAATTTGACTCTATTGTCCTGTCAGAGTCGACCGTCCAGAGCCATTATTCATCAAACTCAAATTACGGTCTCAGTTTGTCACGTACGAATCGGAGACAAGTACGTCTAATTGGTCTATACCCAATTTTACCAAGCCCTTTGTGATCCCATCGTCCTTGCGGCCGCTCCATACCCAGGGGAGACAAAGAGATAGCGAGAGAGAGAGAGAGAGAGAGGGGTGGGGCAGAAAAGATTTTCATCTTCCCAGGCTGGCTTTGCGTAACCTCCGCAAAAGTTATAATATATCCAACGCCGAGACTCCCAACGTGTCCCCATTGCGTAATTTTTCAAAAGAATATTCTCGTACATAAAGCGACGACGTAGAATAAGCCAAATGCGAGTAACGTACTCACACACCCATAAACCTATAAATATTCTCACGCGTGAGAATTTAAAAACTTTTAATCAAACAAAATGAAAACGCCGAAGATGTGGGTACTTTACAGAATTCGTGCTACTCGAAGTTTAAATTTATTAAAAAAATATTTTTGTCCCGCTACAAGGTCCGATGTCGTTGAGCCACGCCGAAATAGGGCAGGCGTGGCCTTGATTTTTTGTTTGTTGAATAACTGTTTATTTATAACGGAGGACGCGATTCGGGTTGAGTAAAACTTGGATGGTGGCCCAAATGGATTCGTATTCCATTCGAATGAATTCCTTCACGCGTTATTCCATTTTTTTTTGATCGTGCAAATACAGGGACATTTTTTAAATATCGTATCGGTAGTCGTGGGGATGCGAGCGATGAAGATACGATTGCCGTTTCATTGTGTGTGGTCGCGGTTACTCCATTAGCAAGACCCGTGGGAATTGCGCGACGAAGCAAGTCGCGCCCATTTCGTAGCCGCTATATTTCAACACGCACATAAACACACGATGCGTGCGTAATCTTGAGAAAATCGTGCGTCGTAAATTTCCATCTGGAAATTCCCCCCCGTCCGCGCCGGGATAATTTTCCTGACACGTGGAGAAATATTCGTTACGCTGCCTATTCATTGTTTCGAATTTCTGGCGCCCATTAATGTCCTGGGAATTTCGCGGCACGAAAATAATGGTCCGGGGAAACGAACAAAGGCTTTGGTTTTCTTTGTAATATCCACCAGTTTGAATCCGAATTTTTTTTAAATTGAACCGAAACGATGGCAAAATAATTCACCTCAATTAGAAAATGCTTGAATTTCATTATGTTGAAGTTCGCATCGGTGGAACGCAAGGAAAGTTTTATTTTTACTTCTTAATTTTCTTATTTTTATTAATACACAAGATATTTTTTCGTAGATTTATACAGTAGAGTGTTAAATGAGCATTTTTAAAAAATATTGCGAGATTTTTGTATGTGAAGTGTACCAAAATAAATTAAAGGAATTTAGAAATATTAATTGTCATTGCATATCACCAATGCAAACTTCAACCTTGTTGAATTTAATTCAAAATTAAATTACTACCATTATTCTGAATAAATTGACTCCGGGAAAAAAATCGGCGTTACTTTACAGTCTGAAATTGTCTATCGGTTGACATTTTTGGGCTGCAATTTTATTTGACTAGGAGATTAAAATTGACTTTAAAAATCGATCGACAAAGTGTAAAAATTTTTGAAACGCGCATTATTTTTCGAATAGCGGATCATCGTTGATATATTAATAGTAATCATAATAATAATAATTATTATTCTAACGCCGTGACGAAATGTTGCGCTTTTTAAAATCTTTTTGACGTGAGTTGCAAAATTCGAAAGACCGAGAAATATTGACAGCGAAGTAGAGGCGAAAATTCCTTATTTTTTGACCATCCCATTTCCAACTCTTCGGCATAATAACAAACTCTTCCCCATACACACAAAAAGCCATAGACTATCAAATTTCAAGCTGCAGTGCTTTCAGCTTTGAATTTGATTACATTCATTAAAGGGTCAATTTCATCCCTCCGGTAATTTTCCCTTCATTCTCATTTTTTCTTACTTCTCCCTCGCGTTCTCCGGCGAGGCAATGATTTGGTTTCGCTCCCTCTGTATTTTCCTTGCCAGCCAAGCGGCGTTGCACGCGAGAAAGACCGGAACATCAGCGTCTGGGAACGAAATCGAGTTTTCCGCGATCACGTTAAGAGGAAACTGGTCGTGCTGGCGAACTTGTATCGCGTTCGCCAAAGTGCTCGGGGCTTAACTATATTACAAAGACGAAACGCTCGATCTGGGAAAATTCGATGCTTGAATAACTTGCTCCAGACGCAGAGCTCACGAAGATTTAAATTATAGTTTAGTTGGCACATGTGAGAACAATTTTTAGTGAAATAATATTTGGGTTAATTTGGAATAGTTTTTTTTTATTGCTTGAAGAACCAGTTTAGTTTAGTTTATTATTCCATATGTCTTGCATTTGCTGTGACATGGCCCAACTTACATTTTGCGGCTTGAAGAACCAATAAAGATATTAACAAGAATGTAAGAATAATAGAAAAGGGCAGTATTTTCTTTTAATATTTTTTTTCTATAAAAAATGTAATAATAACAATAATAGTGAAAATAATTAAAAATGAGATAATAAAAATGAAGGATAAAAACATGATTTAAATTAAAATAAATTATTTTAATGCGAATAATTTTATTTAAAATGAAGTTGTTAATGATAATAGAAATAATAGGTGCAGTTCCGAAACGGACATATCTCCGATTAATTTGGAATTTCGTGTACCCATGTATTTTTTACTCGCTGATTACAAATATGGTAGTGAAAGTACCCGCAAAATTGATTTTCAACGTAAAAACCCACCAAACCTGATTTTTCAAAAGTGTGGCTTCTTTATTTTGAAAAATTTTGATCTTAGAGAAAAATGTTACTTACAAAAGTTGTAGTCTATAAAAAGACTGATCTTTTATGTTTCATACACTTTTTGTCTAAAACCATTCTGTTTCGAGAAAAATGGGATAATGCTCCAATCAGTATATTTGGCTTAATTCCATTAGTTTCGATATTATCTACTTACGTACTCGACCACGGGAAGGTTGGGGTTGGTTGGGTTCGTTTCTTGTGTTGTGTGTTTGGGTTTATTTATTGTGTTGTGTGTTGTTTAGGTTTGTTTCTTGTGTTGTGCGTTGTTTGTTGTTCAGGTATGCTTATAGTGTTAAAGATCAAACTGCAACCTTCCCGCGGTAAAGTAGCTAGTATCGAAACTAATGGAGTTTAGGAAAATGTACTTTTTGGAGCATTATTTCATTTTCCTCGAAACAGATTCATTTTAGACAAAACTTGTATGGAACATAAAAGATTATTCTTTTTATAAGCTACAAGTTTTGTAGGGAACATTTTTCTCTAAGATCGACATTTATTACAGTAAAATAGAAAAAATGTAAAAACTCAATTTTCGTGAGTTTTCACCTTGAAAATCAAATTTGCGGGTATTTTTACTATCATATTTGAAATGAACGAGTAAACATTTCAATACAAAATTTTCATTCCATTAAACGCAAAATTCCAAATTAATCGGAGGTATGTCCTTTTCGAAACTTTATCCAAAATGATAAAATAATAATATAATATTAATGTCGGAGCCCTCGAGTGCCGCACAGTATTATTGTTCCGGTCTTGATGAAGATCGAGTCTAACCCCCGGGGGTAGGCGAATGTTTCCCAGTGCAAATTCAGGAAGTGCGTTGCCCGGAGCAATACAATCCAATAATAATCATAACGATAATAGAAATAGTAATGAATATATACTATTATAATTAACAATAATATTATTATAAGAATCATTATTATTATTATTATTAAATATTATTATTACTTTCTTAATAGGGACAAATACTCATAGAAAAGATTGCCTATTATTCTTTTTATAACAACAAGGGTAAAAAAAGTACAATATTCTGTATGAATTATCTTTTTTTTACTGAAGTCAACCGTATATTGTTTCTTCGCAAAAAAGGCAGGTATTATTTCGAATAATCTTTTTTTCTATTAAAGAATATTCATTTGAAACAACTGCTTTTTCCTGCTATATTGTTTTGCGGGCAGCACCGTAAATTTAATGGCATATAATTATAAAGAAACAACCGTATCTCCCGAGCGCCCAGGTTGGAGATCGATCCAAAAGCTTCCCATTGTATTCGGTAAAGCGTATACTGTCGAAACGACGGAGCAACAGTAGTAAAACTCCGAAAACTGTTCCAGTGATACGTTCACTTCGAAGCTGACTCACATCGGCCCAATCCTCGAAATCGTACCCAGATTTATGCTAATTATTTTCTCTCGTTTCTAATCTAACGGTGCGAGACAAGTCGACTACTTTTATACTCGAGAATTAGACTGGAAGTGACTCGAGAACACTTTGCACCGGCGATGCTGCTTAAAGTGAGAAATTTCGGCCATTTAAGGCCCTCTGGGGACTCGAGAGGTGAGTGCTGCAATTCAGGCAGGAATAGAATATCCTGGAAAGACCAGAGGGCAGTCGCGAAGTTTGTAGAATACTCGAAAAGCGTTGGAATTCAAATATATAACGATTTTATTTTAATTATTTTATTTTGGTTATTTTATTTAAGTTATTTCATTTTTTTCTTTTTAAATTATTTTTATTTTCACTAATTTAATTGTAATAAAAGATAAAAATAAGGGTATTAAGCCCGGCTTTGTTTGGCTGATGTTTGAGGCGTATCAACATTTCTGAAGTATGCGACATTTTTAAGACTCTTGCAGACAGAGATGAATAAAGAACGATACACACATGCAACATTTTATTGTGATATTTAATATGAATATTAAGTATCAAATAGTATTGATATTTAATATGAATATTAAATATCAAATCATATTGATATTTAATATAAATAGTAGTAGTAGTTTTACTTCCCCGGTATACCTTTTTGGGTTTTTACTAAGTACCCCCCTACACATATTTTTTCTCCCATAAGATTATAATATAACACAATATGATTTATTTTTCTTGCTCATATTTTTTTGCTCCGTTTAATGGAAATATTAAATATCAAATACACTTCGCACAAAAATTAAAGGACGAAGAATTTTTTAGTGATTTTCAACACGCTTTTACTGCGTGAAAAACAATTGTATATACATGATACACAAATAATTTTAAAGCTTGAAGTCTCTAGCATCCAAACTTTTCTATTTTTTTATATTATTTTGCTGCAGTTATAGGGCAATCAAAAGAAATATAGCGAAAAAAAAAATTTCGAAACTTTTTGTCGACCTCAACAGTGTCCCTGGGTCCAGGTCAATTTTTTCTGACCATGCCAATGCCAGGGTCGGTAAGCTCGATTATTTAGCTTAATTGGGTATTTTAACGATTTATCTACGACATTTTGTTGCTGAGACATCAGTCGTTGAATGAAAAATCGCACTTTTGCCTTTGATCATCGATGTGTCATAAACTAATGATCATGCAGAAAATCGAAGGATGATTTTAAAAAACTTGTCTTAATCCTCCATAAGTATCATTTATTGCTTCGGGGAATTTTTTTCGATCATGACGATCATAAAGTTACTACTACGATAATTTTCCACGCAGGAACAGCGTGTTGAAAATCATAAATTTTTCTTTTTTACAAATGTCTTGTTCCTCTAATTTTTGTGCGAAATGTAATATTGATATAGAATATGATATATACCTGCAAAAATGTAATAATAGGAATATCTAAAAAAACAGCATAGTCTATATAAGTTGATAATAAACTAGAAACATTTCGAAGAATTATTTCCACAAAATCATTACGAACAGTCAAAGCGAACGACCATCTTGATTGATTGATTCAATTTTGCAAATATAACAGTATGCATATAGAAATCGAACGATTTATTAATCGACCACTTCGATCCGAAAATTGCTCATACTTAACCGTTCAAAATTAATTTGGGAAAGCATTTCAAGAAAATGATTACGTACAATCACAGATGAGGATAATTCTTAAAAGGCTAAAAATAATTCATTCTATATTTTGTTTACAAAATGTTGGCACAAAACTTTCTAAAACGAATGCGTCTTAAAATATCCACATCTATTTATGTATTATTGGGATGTCCCCTTCGTCCACCCATTCACGCAATAATTTCCACAATAATGTCGTGGGATAAAAACGCGGAAAAGCAGGCCACCGCGATGGAAATGCGTTCGCAGTGTTTTTCGTTCGGGCTGTCGTGTGTGTTAATGTGAATCGTGTTGCATTACAGCGTTCTATGGAGATTGGTAGTTGCTCTGTTTTATGCAGATGGTAGTCCATGAGCAGGGAATATAAATAGCGAATGTATAATACAATAGTCGGATGGTTCGTTGAGCCACCGCCGGTAAGAATAATTATAACAGTAAATCGGGTCATCCGCAATATTCATCCCTCACAATTTTCTCTCCTTTCCATTATTTACATTTCGGAGAAACGACTGCATTTAGAAACACTTTCTTTCACGACGAAAAAAAAATCAAACGAAATTACGGAAATTCTACCGGATAACAATTCGAAAGTGTTCAATTGTTGGAACAATTGAGTGTAAAGCACAAACGGTTTTTTATCATCCTCTTTAAAGATCTATAACCTAAAAGTACAGAAAATATTACAAAAAATCAAATTTTAAATAATAAATAAATAAAGAAATTAATTACTTGAAAATAATTCAAAGTAATCTAAAAAAAAAATATTTCGTAAATAAAATTGAGTTTGAGATAATAACAAATAAATAAATAAACTCCTGAAAAATAATATTAAATAATCTCATACTATTAAAAAAACATGTAACATAAGAAAATCAAGTTTTCAAAAATAATAAAAGAATAAATTAAATTACTTATAAATCATTTTAAATAACTAGTAAAGCAACTGGATCGATGGTTGCAAAAGAGCAGGGGGATAGAAACACACAGTAAAATAGAGGCGAAACTGCAAAATCCACCAGCAAAACAACTATGTGTTTTAGGCAATTCGATAAATCGGAATATTAAGATAGATGTAGCAGAATAAGAAAACCAATGTAAGTAATGAGAAACCATGTAGTAAAGTGTATGTAAAGGTGAAGGGGAGGGCACTAATCTAACCCTTAAAAGGGTATACAAGGAATAAATACCATTACTAATTCCAACTGACCTAAAACCACAAAAAATATGTCAAATGAAAAATCAAACTCTGAATAATAAAGAAAATTGAATAAATTACTCAAAAATAATTCCAAATAGCCCAAAACTTAAAAAAAGTATTACGAATAAAAAATTTAACTTCTCAAAGAAAAAAAAATGAATAACGTACACATAATTATAAATAACCTAAATCTACAATAAAATATAATCACTAATAAATTTCGTTTTCAAATAAATCTACCTCTTTTGTATTTTGCAACGATGCAAACTTCAACATCGTGAATAATCGTGAATGCGAATCGAGTCGAATCCCAACTACCCCGAAAACCGTCCCCGAACCGGTCTCGCGTTAATTCGGGACTTCCCAATCTAGATTCGACTCGAAAAAAAAACATATCGGCTTACGTTTGCTCATTCGGGTGGGCGAGATTTTCCCGAACACAATGGCAAATCAGTGGATGCTCTTCGGAATGTTTTGTGCCCCTGCTCATGAATCTCTTCGGCGTATACGTGATAATGCAGGCATGCTCGTCTATCACGGGTTATCTACTGATCGTGCTGGATGAGACTGATAATAATAGTAATAGCAGGAATAATAATCCTACTCATTGAGGCACTTGTACGAGGCTAGCTCGTTATCATCATCTCCGGTTTTCTGCACGGTACCGTGCGGTACCGAGGGCGTACGAAAGAGTTTCAATTCCACACACACACCTTTGTGTGTATGTCGTAATTGCCAAGGATGGCAGCAGCCAGTATGATCACCAACAAAAGCGTAACTTCTCTCTCTCTCCCTCTCTCTCTCTCTCTCTCTCTCTCTCTCTCTCTCTCTCTCTCTCTCTCTCTCTCTCTCTCTCATTGTGTGTGTACTGGAGTGAGATCTCCAGAATGAGTTTTTGCAACGTAGTATCGAGATGGACGTGTCTTTGGCCAAGAAAATTCTCGAGAGCAAACACACACGTTTGAAGCCGCAGTGCTCCAAGTCCTTGGTGTAGACTGTTCGTTTTGCCCGAGAGGCTCTCACACGGTCGACCATTAAGCGCATACCGCTGTGTACGTCCGTGTGTGTTTGCATACGTGTGCACAAAACGACCATTACGTCACGGTTTAAACAGCTATCGCGGCGTGCACGTGTAGTGGAAAGGATAAGGTGAATTTTGCGGAGGCGGTGTGACGAGGCGAGTGGTACAGACGAACACCCGCTATGCGCTTGTTCAGTTATGTACAATAGGATGTTACAATGCTACGTGCGGATTGCACGTTTCATTCGGCTTATCAAATCCACCGGTCGACATTAAGGGGTTACCCCCACTTGCGATTTTGAAAAAATCGATTTTTTTTATTGCATTTTTTTGAAGTATAAGTATCCGGGCCCATTCAGAAGTATGGGCCCGGAATAGATGACTCTATGTAAGTTTACAACAAAAAATATTTTCTTCGTGTAAACTGAAATTGAAACTTTAAACGCGTTTTTCTCAAAATGGCATTTCTGAAGTCGGTGACCAAGATTACTCGAACACTAATGAACCGATCTTCTTGAAATTTTGCAGGCTTATTTAATACATAAAAATGTAGTCTTTAATCGTTCGATTTTTTTTCGAAAAAAATGGCCGTTTTATAGCCAAAAAACGGCCGTTTTTTTTTTCGTTAAAATCGAACCATTAACTTTGACTGTCCGCCATTTTGTGAAAAATGAATATTTTTTAAAATCCTTCGATTAAAGACTAGTTTATACTTATATTTGACTAAGTCCATCCGCATTTTTTTTTCAGATGATCCACTTCGCCGCAATGTTGGTCACCGCAAACCGTGTATATAAAAACATTATTTCATTGACGGCCATTTGCCACTAAACAATGTAATATTTTTCAATAAAAAAATTACTGAAAGTTCTTCAAGATGTGTTCTTTAAGATGGTATATTGATCGATTAAAAAAGTTTTGTAGTTTTCTACAAAATTCATGAAAAAGGCCTTTTTTGCGCTACAAGTGGGGGTAACGCCTTAAAGAAAATTCAACAGTAATCATAGAAACACGGGAAAAATCGAAGAGAATGTCATTGAACGTCACGTTCTGTTTACCTTATAATACAATGATCGCTGTAGCCGGAGAAATTGGCAGTAAGGTTCCCTATTATCAAGCAGCTTTCATGGGGGAACGGTGCAGAATCCAAGTCGATCCCGATGAGGACTCCCTATGTGCGGTGTCCCTAACAAATCTTTACAGAGATGTGGGTGCATCTTGGGACTCTTCAACAAATTTGTGCACGGGTTCACTAAAGGACATTTTTTTGGGAGAGCCCACAAATTGTGGTTGAGAGGATCAAACGAAAAATTCTCAAACGACGTCAATCGGGAAATGGGGTGGCATCCACTTACAAGGAACATCCCTCAGGTGACACCCTTCGATTTTGTTGAAATTTGGATATGTTGTAAAGTACCGAAAACTGAGCGATATGTATTTTTTTTATCGGCGGAAAAACGGTTTCAATGTGTGAAACCACCCCTCAATATAGGGGTGGTTCGCCCTTTACTTTTTTTTGCAATGTCACTGTAGTGGATTTTTCATTGCTTTGGATTAGAAGAAATTTTGCTTTTGTTTCATTAAAATCGGTGGACTCCTTGTGTGTGAAACTGCTACATTACCCCTAGAGATGCGTTTTTTCGAGGGGTGGTTTCACCCCTTAAAACCGTTTTTCCGCTGATTAAAAAAAAATACGTATGGCTTATTTTTCGGTGCTTTATAACATATCCAAATTTCAACAAAACCGAAGGGTGTCACCTGAGGGATGTTCCTTGTTAGATTCCAATGGCGACTCCCTATGAGCGGCGTCCCCGTCAAAATTCTATGGGGATCTTGGTAATTCTCTCTCTCTCTCTCTCTCTCTCTCTCTCTCTCTCTCTCTTTCTCTGCGTTGCCATCTTTCTCTTTTATTTCAATGCTTGATGCTTCTTCTCAAGGTTCCTGCTGACTGCTTCAGAGGAGTAAAAAAATGGACACTTAGGAAGGCATCGATTTGGGAAAAGGAAATATTTGAACGAAGCTCACGGATTTGTTGCACAAATATTTGCGTCTTCCCAACATCGTGACGAGAATGTTTTTGTTATTCATCATCGACATTAAAAAATGTAAAGATTTTTATGACCTGGGTAGTATACATAACGTGTGTTTTTTTTCCTCGATAATTTTCGCGGCAGATGGCAATAATGACATTTAATAACAAAATAGTACGTCATTGAAGTTTGCATCGGAATGCACCGAAAAATTTTCATTTTTTAATTTGTTCACTCCCATTGCTATTCCAACTATTTTTTTACAGATTTCGGTCACGAATCTCCGATAGGGATCTTCAAAAACGTTTCGGTGACTCTCGTAGGCTAAATGAGCTGAAACTAAATGAGCTGAAACTGAAGTAATGAGAAAAGAAAATCGTTGCATTCCAACGATGCAAACTTCAGTACCATCAAGCGGTATGAAAATGATCCAATCGTCAATGAAAAATTTCCATTTCATTAGACTCAACATACGGCTTCTCTCAGAGTCAATCATAATCAATCGAGTCGTTCAATCGAAGTGATTACATCGCTTCGTCAAAAATCAATAACGTTGAAATTTGCATCCTTGGAATACAAGAAAAATTAATTCTTCTCAATTGCTCAATTTTTGTTCTGCCGCTTCAGGCTGTGAAAATCACTCAATAATTTTCACGCGTTCTCATTGGAAATTCACGACTTCAATTTGCAAAAAAGCCTCTGGGCAATGATGAAAATAAATAAATGAAAAATGGAGAAAAACATGTCGCATTCCAACGATGCACAAATACTAAGCCAACATCTAGTAGGCCAAGATTCAAATTAAATGTTACTCCATTGCAAAAAATCATTTTGCACGCTGCGTAAAAAATACACAACTTCGTGGAGTTGGATCGAGCGAGTGGAATTTTTCGAAGTCTCATGTTCTTTTAGTACGCGAGAAGGAAATATGCGAAATACATTGTCACCGAGTGATAGCGCATTGTTCCATATATCGTATCCGCTGCACATGTTGCACAATCTCTATTAACGTGCCAACCTCTCTATTGCACGATCCGTCTATTCTCTTACGACCGTCATTTCCAACTGTCCGCGCAATTTTCCCTTATTCCCTATTCTCCTCTGTTCACATCCGCGTTTTCACTACTTGCAGAGAGAGAGAGAGAGGGGGAGAGAGAGAGAGAGAGAGAGAGAGAGAGAGAGAGAGAGAGAGAGAGAGAGAGAGAGAGAGAGAGAGAGAGAGAGAGAGAGAGAGAGAGGGAGAGAGAGAGAGAAAGAAACCAGCGAGGTTGTACGTACAGTCACGATGCAGTACTGAATAGAGAACGTCAGTGATTCTATCTCAGTCGGTTTCCCTGCAAGCCCCGACAAACCCCCGGTTCTCGCTAATTCTCTATTTATCTGGCAGCACTCCATCTCTGTTGCTCAACTCGATGCAAGAGTACTTTTCACGTGTATGTCTACGGTTTACACGTATGCACATGCATGTGTGCGCGTGCACGAGCCATTCCGAACCAAATCGATCCGATCGTGCTCTCCACCCCTTCAGATTTATAGCCGACAATTTTTCACGTCGTTGAGTACAAATCGGAAAAGCGTTTTTTTTTTGCCGATCTTTTTCAACAACTACTGGTGAAATAAACGAAACGCAAAAATAAAGATAAATAGGTTCAGCCTCGGAATAACGATGGCAAACAATAATAGATGAAATACAGTAAATACTAAAATTCGGAATTCACGTTGAAAAAAACCGGAATTAAAAACCTCTAGAACTTTAGTCCATAAAAAATATCTCTAGGACGTCATATGTTTTGGAATAAAAGTCTGAAGTGGAAATGTATCAATAACTGCTGTGAAGTAATCAAAATAACGAAGTATAATAAATAAAATACGATAAATGATAAAACGCGAAGTTCTGGTTGAAAAAAGGCTGTCGATTGAAATGTTAAGAGGCTTAGAGAATTTATGAAAACTCTGTGTCGGGTGTGATCAATTTTTTTTATTATATCCTGACATAGAGTCACGTTCAATAACACTATTTCTAAAAAAAATCAAACGTGTGAACGTTATTATTATTATTTGACATCGTTTTTCAATAATATTTTTGATAATATTAAATAATAATATAATTTAAAATTATATCAATCAAAAGTATTATTTTTGTTGAGTATCATTATAAATAATGATATTCTACAAAAATAATAATATCATTAATTAAGAGAGAGATAGTATAATAATAATAAATAATAAATAATTAAGAGAGAATTAATATCAATAATGTCATTATAAATAATGACATTCAACAAAAATAATACTTTTCATTGATATAACTGAATTTATTCTTATTACTGTCACTTTTACGACAGATAGTATTGAATAAAATTAATCGAGCTGCGTTGTATGAATAAATATTTTTTTTCTGAAGTTCCATATCTGTTTTTCTGAGCTTTCAACAACCATAATCTGTTATGTAATATAACAATGAATTACTTCGATATCGAAGGAGCAATAACAGTGTGTGGCTGCAGAAGAAAGGTGGGTGGCTGCATGCGGTTCTATTTGTGATTACTGCAATTTATTGGTGTTTGATTTTTTGTTTTTCTGTCTTCAATGAATATACATATTTTCGTAAATACAATATGCAGAAAATTCCATGCGAAATCTATTTGGCTGGTGAATTGATGAACTATTGAAGTACTGGGTCAGTTTGCTGTAGAACGCCACGTATATGCGTCAGAAACGTATGAAGACGCAAACACTCTGCAAATTCCAGTTACCTGAATTCAGCTCTGCGCGAACTACCCGATTCGATACTATATCTGTATAATTTTACATCGGACACACGCGTTGCATACGTATTTATCGAAAGTGCGGAGCGGAAAGGTTTTACTCTCGAGGAAACGACCAACCGATAATTACGCTGCACGCAAAAAGAAAACAATGTCATCCACAATATTGACGCAAAATAAATAATTTTTGTACGAAGCGAATGACGTGGACGGGTTTTGAAGCTAATTTATTAAACGGTCATGACATTCACTTTACTTCATGAAATGTATACAAAAACACATGTGTATTTTTAGCCTTACAAGTGGATTGCACGATGCACAAAATTCATTAATTGCACAATTCGCTGTTTTGCTGAAATTCAGTATCGTCGATACTTTCTTTCTTGCTGAAGAATACTACGTTAGCGTGTTACGAACAACTGAAAAAGGATAACGAATCTATTTCCGAAATTGGATATTCTGCTCGACCACGATGAAGTTCTCAATGTTGAAGTTTTCCGCTATTTAATTTCTTCTTTTTATTACTATCCAATATTTTTCGCACATTCAGCTTATAGATCGCCGATAAGCTCCCAACATTTTTTACATCGATCTTCGACGCTCAAATCTGCCAGAAAAATCGGTGGTTAACGAATAGTTCATTTTTACTGCATTCCCCGTGGAGAAACTTGATCGGGGTCTCCAGATCGTACTACATAAAGATTTGACAGGGACGACGGATGTACACTGCCGAACAAAAATTAATTTCAATAGGATCTATTTTAATCAAATAGGTTTCCTACTCTCACAGCCTACTACGATCGTATTTGTTTCAAAGATATTTTTTTATTTGTTTCAGCTATTCTATTTAAATAATAAATATATTTAAATTGAATAAATAAAGATTCGATTCAAATAAATCTTTATTTGCTTACAACATACACTGTAAATCCAAGTGTACTATATGCATAAAATATTTCATAAATCCAAAATTACATGAAACACTTTATTGAGAGTTATACCACAATGATTTTGTATCGTAATTCCTCATTCCCTGGGCTTCTGAAATTATTTTTTTTAAACAAATGTTTCGCCTATATGCATGTAACATCCTTACAGCAGATATGGCACAAGAGACCAAATGAATTCCTATAATTATTTGTTGTATGACATAAAATATATCAATTAGTTAATACCATTATGATAATGAAAGAGTTTTATCGAATAACATGCTATAAATTTTTCAAACCTAACCTATATATATTTTTTTTAATTATTTTTTCCCGCCATTCTTGCCCTGCTGGGCTTTAGAATATTTTACATTTTCATTCTACATATATATGTTTTTAACTCCTCAGTTTGAAAACACATCTTTATCCGTTTGTTTTCCTCTTCTTTCGCTCATCTTGATCCCTTTTCCTCTCCTTAATTCTTGCCTCTTTCTGGAATTATATATATATATATATATATATATATATATATATATATATATATATATAATTCCTCTCTCTCTCTGCACCCTCTCTACCCCCACCCCCTTTGATGTGTGTGTTGCAATAAAGACAGACTATTAATTCAATCAAATAGAAAAATGGCTAACTCTACGAAAATTCTATTTAATGTAAATTAAAAAAATGAAATGGATACATTAGTGGATTCAACTAAATTGTTTGTTGAACAGATGAGACCGAATCACAGATTTATTAGGATTAAATAAAATATTTTGTTATTAGACGATATTAAATAGATTTTGATTTGAATAGATAAATATATTTAAAATATATAATTCCAATAATGGAATGCAATAGGCAAAATTTGATTTCACGAAAAATGTAGTTAGTACAAATTAAAAAAAACGAATAGACGCGGTTAGTTAAAATCAATAGAATTTTTTCTGTCAGTGTAGGGAGCCCATTGGAGTCACATCGAAATCCAAATGGAGGCCGCGCTATTTCCCGATTGACGTCGTTTGAGGACTTTTTATTTTATATTCTCATTGCCAGCCGGAATTTGTCGGCTCTCCCAAAAAAAATATCCTTGTGATCCCAAGCAGAAATTCGTTGGGGAGTCCCAAGATGCATCTCTATAGGGATTTGTTAGAAACACCACATATAGGGAGTGCTCATCGGGATCCAATTGGATTCTGCACTGTTCCCGATGAACGCCACTTGAGAATTCTCACCACGTTCGAATCGAAAATACGTGAAAAGTCATGAGAAAAGACGGCGTGTTGAAACACAAACCTGCAAGTTTCGTGAGCCTGTACGAGGGTGAATCAAAAAGCTCTTAGAAGCGCATATTGATATAATATTTTTGGTGGTAGTCTGATATGTATTTTGAAGAGTGTCGATCACACAATATTTATGCAAAGTTTCAGTCGTTTTGGTCGTATTGTTTTTAAGTTAATAATTTTTTCGTGCAAACAGTTGTTAAAAATACTCAAATATGAAGAAAAGTGAATTACGTGCAGTGATAAAATACTTGAAAAACCGCTGCTGGCTTCGAAATCCTTGACCACCCACCATAGTCTCCGGACTTAGCCCCCAGTGATTTTCACTTATTCCCAAAATTAGAGGATATCCGGGGGAAGAAATTTGACGATGATGACGCGGTTATGGCTGCCGTAGAGGAGTTTTTTGAGAGTGAAGAAATAGTTTTTTTTTCGAGGAAGGAATAAAAAAGTTGGAAAAGCGGCATTCTATATGTATAGAAGTAGAAGGAGATTATGTAGAAAAATAAAATATTTTCATCATAATTTTCTTTCATTTTTATCGTAATTCCAAGAACTTTTTGATTCACCCTCGTATGTGTATGGTGATATTATATCACAGCGCAGTAAAATAAATAACAAACTATAATTTGTTATTAGTTCGATTTATAAGATATACTTTTTTAAGCGATTTGTACTTTTTTAAGGGGCTATGCCGGAGTCACACTTTCAAAAAATCGATTTTTTTGCCTTCTTCGACAGTTTATACTTTTGAGATTATTCTGTAAAAATGTTGAGGCCGTATCTCTATCATTTCATCTTGCAAAAATTGATAGTTAAATCTTTAAACGCGTTTTTCTCGAAATGAGATTTTTCAAATTTGCTGACATTGTAACTCAAAGAGCAATTATCCGATTATCTTGAAATTTGAATTGAGTACTCTTGAATATATTTACTCCACAATGACGTAGGATATTTTTAATTGGATGAAAATTGACGATTTGGCATTGAAAAAAATGACCATTTCATAGGCAAGAAAGCAGACGTTTTTTTTCACAACTACGTCATTTTGTTAGATTTCGATATTTTTCGAAAATCCTACGTCATTGTACAGGAATTACCTTCCAGTTTAACGACATTTTTTCCTTTTTCAGTTTCAGCTACTCAATCAGCCGGAATCATGTCAGCAGTGGAGGAACTTTTTTTTATCGCCTCCGAAGGCAGCGCATAAGTCGCTTGGATCTCAATATTTTTCTATGAAAAAATTATGTAATGTAGGTCAAATATAGCCAAATATATTCTTAATTTTCCGAAACATTGAATTGAGTACTTTTCTTCCAAAAAATTCCCGAAAATCACCCAAATTTTCGGCGTTCACACTGGTATAGCCCCTTAAGATAAGATTTATACTTTATTCAGATCCCCTCATGCTGTATATCTATATATTTTGTTCAGAAAATTCAATGTACAGAATGCGATGGGGTCCATCAAGAATCGTATGGGATTCTGTTCTACAATGTGATAATGCTTTAGGATTCGAATTGGATTCGTACATTGGATTCCAATGATGCACCAGCCGTCGCTAAGCGGTCACCGCTCCGATACTACAAATATAATATTCATAAATATCTTTATTTGATAAAAATATCGATATATTAAGGGGTTAGGCCACTCTAGAAGCCGAAAAATAGGCTTTTTGAGGATTCTTTTTTCAGAAAAACTACAAAATAAATCGAGATTACAAACAAGGGTGTTTATCATACATATCAGTGACTGTATACAATAATTTTTTTGAAGCGATTAATTTCAAAATAGCGGCTGTGCAGCGTTTATCTCAAAACTGCATTTTTTAAGTGGGCCGGAAACATAACTTAATTGTTTCAAAAAAATTATTGTATATAGTCACTGATATGTATGATAAACACCTCTTATGTAATCTCGATTTATTTTGTAGTTTTGCTGAAAAAAATCCCCAAAAAGCCTATTTTTTCGGCCTCTAGAGTGGCGTAAGGCCTGAAGAGGAGATATACACCTAGATGGTCGAAAAATTCGATTTAGAAGCTATGAACATTCCGTCGACCGTAGAAGACCTACACCATGGGCCTGGTATCGATGATTCCATGTAAGTTGACAAATGTCATGATTTATTCGTTCCCAAATTTTCAAACGCGTTTTTCTCAAAACCACGTTTTTCAAATCGGTACCCAAAATTTCTCGAAAACCAATGAACCGATTGCCTTGAGATTTTTTGTGGTTATTCTATACACCATTATCTAGTACTTGTCATACGATTTTTTTTCCGTTACTTAGATTTTGTTTTATAGGAAAAATAATAACTAATTTTTAATCCAAAAATCACTATTTATGTTCAAACGTCCGCCATTTTGTCATAAATCGATATTTTCAAAATCGGCTATGACAAGTACTAGATTATAGTATCTAATTTAAAAATATTTTCGGTTTCTTTATCAAATGATTTTTTAAGAAACGCCGGTGGGTACCGTATACGCAGATTTGTTTACGACGCTCCAAGTATCATACAATATCCTTGTATATTTTTT
>OX101794.1:12523164-12824815 GCA_944452715.1 Ophion slaviceki | reverse complement strand
TTTGGATTTCAGATGAACCGTGTAAGCTGGAGAGTGTCCACCGCCAAAAAACGCGGAAGAAATGCACCATCTGCCGGCGGCCATGTTTTTGTTGTTTTTTTGTGATTAAAAAAAAATTCTCAATAGATGTACTATTATGTTTCAAAAAATGCGTTTCTTTTTCACCAAATTCTGGCCAGAAAAAAAATCAGAGCTTGGCCATTTTTTTCGGTCCCCTAGGTAGATGTAGCCCCTTAATAACATCCCTTTTTTCCAAATTCCAAATAAATAATCTAATAGGCAAAAAAATCGGAAAAACGACCTTTTTCGGCAGGCCACAATAGTGTCCCCCCTTAAATTCCGAATAATTAAACAGGACCTTTCGATCAAGAATTTTTTATAACAATATCGAATCCAAAGGCTTGCAGTTAGACGCTCATATTGGGAGATACGAAGTTCCGAAAAGTTTATCACCGTTTCAGAAATAATAGTTTGCCCACTTCGAATGTCAAGAATTCGTATTCAATGCGAATATGTGTTTGGTTTTCTCGTTATACGTGCGCGTGGGCGTCATTCTCTTAATATTTACAGTTCGACTGAGCACGGTTATTTCGGAGTTTCGAAACCGGAGCAGGGCCGCAAGAGTTCATGGTTCGACATTTGATGCATTTTGTTTAATTTCGACAACCAGATCTTTTGGAATTCTCCGAGCCAGCACTTTCCTGATTTTTTATTCGGCAGACGTTTCGTATACCGGAAAATTTCGTTTTTCAATTTTTTTTTGTGCATATTTGAACTACGCAAATCACGCAAACATTTTTAAGGATTTTTATTCAGCGATCTATGATCTAAATGTGCAAAATATAATTTTGGATAACAATGAACATTTTTTTTAATTAAGAATTTCCATTCCAACGTTGTAAACTTCAGCACCATAGAGCATGCGAGTACGTGAACACATCTGACGTTTTGTTCATGCGCAATAATCGATATCGATATTTCTCTCGACTCGCGTATGTGCCCCGACAATAATAATAAATCGTTACGTTCATAACTGGTAGTTCGGCAAACACTACATCTCGGTCATCGCTACCGTTTCGAAATCTGACATTTATGGGCGTTGAAATCGAAATGGATGACCTCAAGAAGCAACGGGCATTATTTTTAGAGCGAAATTGCTTGGGAAATTATTTAACGGGTGCCTTTGGAATTATAGTTCCTTTTTTGGATACATATTCGTATGTCGAGCGTGAGGTAACATTTTCGAATATTTCGCGATGTAAGAAAATAATATTTTTGTGTAAATTACACTCGACTCGGGTTGACGTGAAATACGAAAAGTTTTTGTTTGAATTTTGTTGGGAGAGACTTCGCGACGATGGTAACGGTTTTTTGTAATTGCAGTTAAGGAGGGAAATCCCTTACACGCCCGAAAATGAGTAATTTTTAATGAATCTTTTTTAAAGTGATAAAATAATAGCATTATTTTATAATTTTTACATTATCTTATTATAACTTTCACGTGTTGAATAAAAAATTCTTTTTTAATTATTTTTTTAGGCGTCTTTTGAAAAACTGCTCAGGTTATAGCTCGAAGAGTTATTGATCGATCTGGCGGAAATTTCGGGAGGTTTCTCACTATAGCATCATAGGAAGAATATACGTAAAGTTTTAAGGTTATCGTATAAATAAATTACTTTTTTGGGGTAAAAATTGTCGAGAAAATGGTAAAAAATATGAAAATTTGATTACCGAGCCTACTTAATGTTTATTTTATACTTTTTTATTTTTATAGGCATATTCCCATAATGTTATAGTGAAAAAACTCAGAAAATTTCGGTCAGATCGATCAATAACTTTTTGAGCAATAACATGAGCAGATTTTTAAAATACGTCTAAAAGCATACGCTATATCGTCGCCATTTTATTTTGTTTGAAAGAGGAAATGAAATTTTAACACTTGAAACTTGTAATAAGAAAATGTCAAAATTTTAAAATGATGCGATTATTTTATCACCTTTAAAAAAATTCCTGAAAAATGACTCGTTTTCAGGCGTCTGAAGAGATTTTTCCCCTTAAGTGGTAACTGGACGAAATCGTCCTATTTTCTTCTCATACAGAAAAAAAATTATAATACTTCGAGCACGTTCGCATCAATGTGTACATAAAATGAGCAGCAAGAAGAGAGTAGATCAGCTGCACCTACATTTTTTATTCATTAATTATCTCATCATGTACGAATAATATAATTGACGAATAAAAAATATAGTTCCAGCTAATCTACTCTCTTCTTGCTACTCATTTCTTCCCCAAAAAACAATTTGCTCCAAAGGAAAAATAAAAAATGTCGAATAAACCGAACCTCGTTTTTTCAACGCGATCATATTGGATAAAAAAAAATCGAATTCGAAGCGAGGCTGTCAAAGCAAACAGAATTTCTTCGCTGCTCGCAGAAACGGCAAGAAATTCCGCACGCTTCGGTAACCGTGACAAGTGCATACCCCGGGCACAAAACGCCATTTACAATCGTACTGTTATCGAAGAAGCAGTATTCTTTTCATTTTTAAATATAATTCATTCAAAAAATCTTTCGTCCAGTTCATACTCCTAAAAACGATTACACCCAAATATTTTTGAAAATCGCAAACAATAAAAAAAATCGAAGAAACGAAAGGTGGCGAAAAAAAATCTTCTTTTTCCGCTGCGTGGCATGAAAATACTCCGAGCGTGCTTGATTTTGATGCGTCTGTTGAAACAAACGCACGCCCGATTCCAAACGAGGAATATTCGTTCCATTACGTCATTCACGCTTCCACTCGAAATATAACAAATTGTGGCACTTCGTCTTCCTCAAACGTCACTGAACTTCGCACTCGTGTTTGAATAAAGTGGCAACATATCTCTGCGTATTAATCATCTTAACAATAATTTTAAAAAAATAACGTTGTAGTTTGCGTCGAATGCATCGAAAAAGATGTTTTTTTTTAATTTTCCAAATTTCCTTTGGCAAATTTAAGGAGGTTGGAGCGTTAGCCACAATCGAAGGTTAAATTTAATTAAAAAAAAAAACATGTTATTGTTTAGACTATACTGACTCTTTACGAATTTTTTGAACTTTTTTCACCACCCAACACCGGAGATAAAAAATAGTTTAATGTATGTAATTTAACGTGCGGTTAGATGGGCAAGACTTTCACACTAAAGGTTATGTATTTTTTTGTTATTTAGCACCAAGATAAACCATTTCTAACAACGGATTAACGCAAACTGAACCTTTGTAAACATTTAGAAAAAAAAATCCTCATCTTGTCGATCGTAAACCATGGGCCAATAATCTCGTGACGTAAATTTGAATAGGCATAATTATAAATAACTCAAAATTTTATTGTTAATTGTATAAAACATTCGTTTGTCGCAGTTTTTTCATAATAATCATCGATAATGTTATACTTTTTCAAGTTGGTAGCAACACAAAAGTTTTTCCACTTTACGTAATAAAAATATTAAAATGCATTATTTTGCCCTTTAATTGTATATTTTAAAAAATTAGCATATACAGAATAAACCTGTACCTCGTATGCATTTTTTGGGATTCACTGAAAACAAGAAAATTGATAAACCGTCATTTGACGGTTTAGGAAACATCTTTTAGGATTCTCTTTTAGCTATTTACAATCTGAATCTGCATGATACGATTTCGAATGAGAATGAAGGTAACAAATGAAAAAGAATTTTCGTTGCATTCCAACGATTGCAAACTTCAACGTTATTTTTTCTTATTAGTTATAAACGCCATACTTTTCGAGTTAAGCCATCCTACTCATCAGTTTCGAGCGAAAATAGTAAAAGATATCTCAGAACAAAATTTTGAAAAAATTCCAATCTATCCAGTATAAGCTTACGCAACTTTTTACACCCTTGGCATTTCCTCTTAAACCCTATAGTTCTTGAGTTACGTTGCATTTTCCAAAATTTGTATTTTTTAGCCAAAAATTAAATAACTTTGCGAAAAAAATCGGACGAAACTTAAAAAAAACAAAAATGGAGCTCCTGCTACCCCGTTCAAGTTTATCATGGATAAACATAACAAACATTTTTTGATGGTCGAAAAAACCGAAAAACAGTCACGTACAAAATTGCGTACCGGGTCGAAAAAAAATCATGGAAAATATTCCAAAAAACAGCAAAACAAAGCTGAATTTGTTTCCTTCGAAACGCCGTTCGGTACATTTGGTTATCTTTTTTTTTCACGAAGCCATACAACTTTCAGTGCAGCAAGAAATATCGACTGGTGTATCGAAACTTTTGAGTGACAGTGTACTTATTTTTCTCACACGTAGCTAAGTCCAATAAAACTTCAACTTCGGAGTTTCGAAAAGTCCCGATAAATCGTTGTCGAGAATGAAGACTCAGAATCTTCGAATTCAGCTCCGTATTCAAAACTGAAAAATCGTGAATTTGGCTCTACGTTCAATGACAATAAAATTCCAGCTCAATTTACGATTCTCCATTTAAAAAACATGAATGAAATCGAATACGTTGTAATATCGTTTATCTCGAAAACGCCGAAGTGGAAGTGATAAAAACTTCGGACTCAGACTCTATACGTATCTACGTCAAAAACAGTATCCTCCAACTTTAATAGGCAAAACGCTCGGCCCTCCTCAGCGCTCGTAAAATGCGAATCAACATATCGGACACGTTGATAAAAAGACGTCGATAAAAAACGCAGTAGTAAAACTGCGCTTTTCACCTCCTCATTGATCGGTCGATTTCCAAAAAAAAACAGCCAAGAAATTGGCGTTGAATTCAATAAAGTGTTAAGGAGTTAGGCTACTGTGAAAATGACGAACGCTCGTTTGTCGCTTGAGGCGACTCAGATTGAAGAGGAAGATCCAACATATAGTGCAGGAATCGCAGATTGAAGATAAACTTATGATTGCAACGATGAAACTTCTGGTAAAACTTTTAATGCGCTTTTCTCGAAACTGTATTTCTCAAAACGGTGTACACGATTTCTCGATATCTAACGAACGGATTGACTTGAAATTTGGGACACTTATTCAGTGTAATAGTAGTTTAGTCTTGACCGACGTTTTTCTTAACATTTTATTTTCATCAGTTATTATCAACAATGATGTCATTTTTCCTCGAAAAATCGAAACATCGTAATTTGAATTTGTTTTCGGTGATTGAAACACGATAACACAAAAAAGCTCGATCAAGTCTTAGCCAATATGATCAATTTTATGAAAAAGCTCGTTTTTTTTGTTTCAGATCAACTGGGTAGCCAAAATCAAGTACACCGTTGAGCTCCTCACGTTCAAAGTCCCTTGATGAGATTGTTTGTAACTTTAATATTTTAATATTATAATAATAATATTAATAATAAATAAATAAAAAATAAATAAAAAATAAATATAAAATAATATAAAAAAATAAATAAATATAAAAAATAATAATAAATAAATAAAAAATAAATAATAATAAAAAATAATAATAATAATATGATAATGATATTAATAATATAATAATATTATTATTTTTTAATGAAATTTGGTACACAACTTTGTTAATGAAAACACGTCGAAAATTTTGGTTAAAAGTTCGGCAACTTGGCTTGAAATTTTATCAGTATACCGGGATGTATTTTTCCTCGATTATAACTGAAAATCAGTTAATTGTTAAAAATTCGAATTCGTGAAAGGAATAAGTTAAGGCGTATCGTAATATGAACGAAAGTTTCGCACTCCTTGCGGTACTTTCTCCATCGAATGGAACCATCAATCGTTTATTCGAATTATTTTCTTTGTTCCTTTTCGCGTCTCCCCAGTGACCGCAACGATCGTATGTGTATTTCGTTTGCCGTCTTTTTGTCTTCTCTCTTTCTCATTGTGCCGTTGCGAAACGACAAGACGCTTCATAGTAAGAAGTAGAAAGTGCCAGTTCGATCGACCCGGCGGCTCACACTACTGACTTTCCTTGCACTTGTACAGACAACATTTCACATATATGACACTTCGAGCCCCGTGTTGCCGGCTGCCCAAACAAACCCAAACAAACCCAAACATCTGTTTCGAAGGCGAACCTCGACATTTGTTCTTCAATATCGTTGATTTTCGGGACAGGTCCTCAAAGTGAATTTCATGTAAATACGCTTACACTCATTCGCATTTAGCGGATCGTCACAGGGTAAAATGTTCAAAAAATCGGTTTTTATTGCCTTATCCGATAGTGTAGACTATAGATACTATATGCAGACTATATATAGAATATAGTTTGATCGTAAGTAGACAATTTACATGGAAATTCCGCACTCGAAACTTTAAACGCATTTTGCTCGAAATGTCGTTTTTGAAAACGGCCCACACTCTCAAAGGTGTTCAAAGGTGTTCAAGCTATCCGTCTTAAATGTTGACACAACATTCTTCACGCCATTTTTTATCTCGCTATGAAAGCTATTTTTTTAATCTTCATATTTTTTTTAACGAAAAACTCAAAAAAATAGGTTAAATTCGATACTTTTTTTCAAACCACCGCCATTTTGTCAATTTTGATTTTAAAAAACCTCCATAGCAAGATAGCGGCTTTCGTACTGATTAATAATCTTTTTACAAATTTTGGTCACAAATTTACGGCCACTGCCGTGTACACAGC
This sequence comes from Ophion slaviceki, assembly GCA_944452715.1. Taxonomy (NCBI): domain Eukaryota; kingdom Metazoa; phylum Arthropoda; class Insecta; order Hymenoptera; family Ichneumonidae; genus Ophion; species Ophion slaviceki. Next base: position 12,818,179 of record OX101794.1, on the reverse strand, counting down.
GAGGACTCCTTTTTTTCGAAGACATTTTGAACTGTTTAAAAAAATGTAAAAAAATAAAAATAAACGTCACAAAATTTATTTTCCGTTCTTCACGAGTGCTTTGATTTTACATTTAAAAATCCCACTGCTGAGAATATTTTAACCATTGAAAAAAAAATCCCGAAAATCAGCTATTTTTCAACCGGTTACACTGTGATGATCCCTTGATTTTGGAGCCGTACTTTACGTAACATTCGATACGGCAGCACAGTGACTACTACGAAGACAGCCTTTAAAGTTCAATGTCTTCAAAGTCCACTTTTCCCATATTTTCGTATCGAAACGTCGATCGCACTCGTGGACAGGGACAAAGGTAAAATATTCTAGTATCTCTGTACCTGTGGGAAATATTCCATTCGCAGGAAATCCGGGCGAAGTGTGGGAGGATCCCCAGTTGCGCCTCGAGTCCTGCAACCTTTTCAAAGCAGCATCCTTCTTTCTCTTTGTCCACGAATTCTTATTTTTTTTTCCACTACGTAACGATTCATTCGCTCGCGATCCAAATTACTCGAATTAAACTGTCGGATTCGAATCTCTCTCCGCGACACCTCGCTCCTTTCGATCGTAATTTAGAAGTTAGTTTGGCGGAACTTAGTATCGGTTCGATTGGGGGTTTCAAACTCTTTTCAGACTTTCGCAATCACGTTTTGTTTGGAATTTTTGCCAGCACTGTCTCCCCGGTGGGAGTAACGTATACAAACGAGGGAGAGGGGGGAGATATATGTGATAAACGATTGACAGATTGTGCGAAGCATTCGAGACACGTTCGGGTACGAGGAATGCCGCGCATTCGCTCGATGCTCGACGCGAACTGGTGGGTTCGTAGCAGCCGTGGCAGAGCCCGGGATCCCTCAGTACGAGACTCCTAGAGTGGAGATTCTCTCTCGCTCTCTCTCTCTCTCTCTCTCTCTCGCTCTCTCTCTCTCTCTCTCTCTCTCTCCCCCTCTTTTTTTATTTTCAGAGTTCGTCTTCCACCTTTCGATTCTTCCCTGGTCCTTTTTTCGCTCTTTCCTTCACTTCTATCTGCCCCACTCTCTCTCTCTCTCTCTCTCTCTCTCTCTCTCTCTCTCTCTCTCTCTCTCTCTCGCTCTCCTTCCTTCTTTGTCCGTCCCTTTCGCTCGCGAACTTTTCGACGTATCTTTTTCTATCTTCTCATACATGTGTACAAATGTTCACACACGTTCTACGTCAATTTGCTATCTCCCTTTGGTTTCTCTCTCTCTCTCTCTCTCTCTCTCTCTCTCTCTGTCTCTCTCTCTCTCTCTCTCTCTCTCTCTCTCTCTCTCTCTCTCTCTCTCTCTCTCTCTCTCTCTCTCTCTCGCCAGAAGTATACATACGTGTGTTTAACACGATTTCGTGGGACTAAATACCCTCTCACCCATATTCACGTACAAGCATAACTGCGAATACGATCCGTAATTATAAGGTGGGTATGGTATCTGCGTTGGTATGTAATCGCATTTGAGAGTGATGCCCGAGTTTATCAGTGACACGAAATTGCAAAGATGAGCGGGGTCGTCTGGCCTTTTATGGTTACTTATACCGATACGATTCCGTCGCTCTTTTACCAAGAATTAATTTTTTTGTTATTTTTATGTATTTTTTTTTGTTATTTTTTTGTTATCATTTGGAAATTCACTACCTGTTCCCGAACGAAAAAAAGCATCGTACACCCAAAAATGCAGTTGTTATTTTTTGTTTTTTTCTTTGTTAGTTCTTTGTTTGTTTTTTGGTATCTTTTGTTATTTCTGTATTTATGGGTATGCCGTTTTCTCTCGTAACAGATTATTTTTGAAAATACTTTTGAGAATGCTATTTCGAAATACTGCCTGTTTATGAATGGAAAAAACCCCATCGTACATCCAAAAATGCAGTTGTTATTTCTTGTTATTTCTTTGATTGTTTTTTGGTATTTTTTGTTACTTCTGTATTTATGGCGATGACGTTCTCTCTGGTAACAGAATATTTTTGAAAATGCTTTTGAGAATGCTGTTTTGAATTACTACCTGTTTCCGAACGGAAAAAATGCACCGTACACCTAAAATGCAGTGTATAGCGTTTATTAAATAAATTCCTGGTGTTGTCTACTTTTCAGGTAATTACCGTAATAGGAGAAACTACTGCTTTTTAGGATAACTATAGTTCCTTCGTTTGGGTTGCTTGATAATTGTTTGTTAGTTGTTTATTCATGAATTACTTAATGATTTCGCATTCAGATAAAATATCTGTAGATACAATAATGTTGTGGGCGAGACTCTCAAAGGGGGTTTTTTTCGTGAGGGCCATGCAGGGTCCTTTGCCAAGATAATGGACTCATATTCATTTAACGTGAATAGCAAGGTTCATTTAAATTTCTTAAAAAAACCAGGCTCTTCGATTTTGGCAAAAAAATATCTTTTTGCGGCTCTGAAACCCTTCGGGATGGAAGTAGGGAAGGTTTTTTTAATTCGTTAAGAATTCTGTGCCCTGCGGTTCATATTTAGATGCAATTTACCAGCTGCGACATTATTCGTAGAAAAGTGTGCACCAGAGTGATGTACCGACATAAAAACTACGATATTGCAGCTTGGAGGCCCCGAAACTTTTTAATTGGCACATTGCCGAGCTTTTTGTACGAATCCACCTGAGGGTATAAACAACAAGCTAATTGCATTTCTTTATTATCCATATAAACTCGAATACCCCAGCTCTGCAGTGTTGAACTTTGCTGTATTTGTCTGGACGTGAAAATGTGGACTGCGATAGGATGCAAAAATAATAGAAGGTCCAGAAAATGTGCATCAGCAGAAAGCAATTTTCTTATTTATTCAATTATAAATTTATTTAATCCCGCAATGGAAATTTTATCATATTGCTACAAACTCCAGGTTATTTTTGTAGCAAACTCAATTGCGGAAAGGGTCTGGCGTTTTTATCAATGTTTCACTTGAAAATGCTTCTACTCCGTCCATTAAAATCGAGCTGCCGAATGTCTCAATCTTTATTTCTCTCAACCCACATTGCGAAGAAGTGTATTAAATTTCACATGACGGATATTTCGAAGGGAGGACAAAATTGGAGTTTACGTATTTTTACATTTTTGCCGGATAGCTCAAGGAGGCAAATCACATTCCATATATTTTTGACGATTTTGAACGGAAATTAAGGATTTTCGGAGAAATGAATGGTGAATTCGTATTCAGGGGATAAAAATACATCAATATGAACTTGTAGAAAAAATATTTAAAATACCATTTTTTTCTCCTATTTCGGCTAAAAATAAATGGCTTTGCTGAATCGTTGATCCTTTTTTTTCTGTTCAGATTTGGAACTCCACTCCATGCACATTCTCTTCGTTATCGTTTTCTCTTCAAAATGCCGTTTGTTTCATTGAGTTTCGATAATTTTTCGATTTTTGGCACAATTTCAAACTTGGACCATCGATTTTTGCGAATTTTTTCATTAATATCCCTTTGCATCTTTTTCGGCTATTTTTCAAGTGGAATTTCCGGGAAAACTAATTGAGATATCGGGATGAATCAAGCCGCATTCTTTAAGTCTACCAAACATCCTTTTTTAAAACCCCCATCAAATTTATGTTACTCAAATAGACTCGACGATACGGCTGTTTGAAGTTTTGCGATTTTGGCGATTCCGGAAAAGTGTTGGAAAGGATCGAAAAAAAATTTCGACTTTTAAACCGTTTTGACAGTCTATCTATTTTTTTCGCCGATTACGAATACGGCCAAGCTTTTTGCCGAAAATTCAAAATTCCGCGAGCTCCTTTCCAACATTTTTGACGATTTTTTATGAAATTTGAAGGTTTTGGAAAAATTAATGGTGAATTCGTATTTAGGAGATAAAAAAAACATGGATAGAGACCAAAAAAAATATAAAAAATGCATAAAATGTTCTCGTCTCAGCCAAAAATAAGTAGCGCTGAATCGTCGATAATTCATTTTCGCTTTGAATTTGGAACTTCGCTTTGTGTGCATTCTACGCGTCATCGTTTGCTCTTTGAAAAGCCGCTCGATGTATTAAGCTCCGATTATTTGTCGATTTTTAGCAGACTCACAAAGAAGGTGCATCGATTTTCATCAATTTTTGCATACTCTGAACATCGTTTCGAATTGTGAAGAAATATTTTGAATCCACATACGCATTTTGTATACAGAAAACAACTGGGATGAGGAACTTGAAGTGAGGGGTGGTTCACCCCCTTAAGCCTGCTATCCGGCAAAAATGCAAAAATACGTAAACTTCTATTTTATCCCCCCCTCAGAGTGTTACCCGCTTCATTCAATTTAATGCACCCTTTTCAAATGTAGGTGAAAGAAAGGAAAATAAAGGGGCGGGTTATCCCTTAATTCTTGTTTGTTTCTATTTACGATTTTTTATCGTTTTGCACGAAAAGAATTTTCGTTTTTGTTTTACTGAAATCGGTAGAGTGCTTGCGGATGTGAAACGACAAATCAGCCCTTGACGTACTTCACTCTAAGGGATGGTTTCACCCCTGTAAACAGCTTCTCCATCGATTAAAAAATACGTATCTGCTAGTTTTTAATGCTCTATCATATATACGAGTTTCAACAAAACCGAAGGCGGACACCAAAGTCATGTAAGTGGATATTGCTCACCCGAATCTGTTCGGCACATATCGTGAACTGCGTTTTATTTATTGCCTCGAGTGCGATCCATCTCCCAAGTTTAACTTTGGCTTGCCTCGAGCGGATCCGAGGTCGAGCAGAGATGATCTTTGGACAATTCCAACCGGCACATGTGTATTGGGTATTTCCAGACGGAATATAGTCACCTAAAGTTGAACCGACGATCAATGCTATCAGTTTCCCACTATTTTATTCAGTATACAGCTCGTTGATCAATTTATAAATCTAAATATAAATTGGAGGCTGTGACTTGCTCGACACACTGGCAAATACGAAAGTTGGACGAAAAATTTGCAATTTTCCTCAGCCAAAATAGAATTGACAACTGGTTTGAAATAAACGCGATATTGATCACATTTTAAGACGGAATGACACCTCATCGCGGTCGGTATGGTAGAGCAATTGTAGATACCCAAAAATCTCTGAAACGGCTCTTCAGATCCCGTCGAAACTTTGCCAAACGACGTCAAATAGATAGACGAATAGCTTCCAGCCCCTCAAATTTTCTGAATTTGAGAAAAAAAATGTAGATTGGCTTATCATAAGCCAATCTAGTTTTTTTTTCTCAAATTCAGAAAATTTGAGGGGCTGGAAGCTATTCGTCTATCTATTTGACGTCGTTTGGCAAAGTTTCGACGGGATCTGAAGAGCCGTTTCAGAGATTTTTGGGAATCTATAATTGTTCTACCATACCGACCGCGATGAGGTGTCATTCCGTCTTAAATGTTATTGAACCGCATAATATTGATCTTCCTAACACATTTTTTCGCAAAAATGAAAATAAAGGTAAAGTGACACACATGGGGAATTTCGACGCCGTGCCCTTTTCGCGGTACAGTGCCCCATCGGTTTTTCCTGACAGAATGCTGCAGCCTACCACTCGATCCATACTCTGCTCAAGTGAGTGACACACCCGCATTTTGTCACGATTGTTATTACCTGCACGATAGTTTGTGGAGTTTTTCTCAATTATTTTTTCCCACACTGGAATGGTCCGAGTGTCAAAAGGCGTGTTTCTGTCAGAGCTAGGTTAAGATTCTCTTCGGTTCACGGCTAGCTCAATTAAACGTTGAAGCAACGTGTACAATTTTGACACGTGTTGACTGTGGTTTAGATGTACAAGTTTAAACTCTATACGTGTTGATTGTAATTCCATCGTACACGTTTAAGCTCTACACATTTTGACTGTATTTCAATCGTACACGTTTAAACTCTTCACGTGTTGACTGTATTTCAATCGTACACGTTTAAACTCTTCACGTGTTGACTGTATTTCAATCGTACACGTTTAAACTCTTTACGTGTTGACTATATTTCAATCTATACGTTTAAGCTCTACACATTGCGACCGTTTTTTAATCGTACACGTTTGACCTCTACACATTTCGACTGTTTTTCAATCGTACACGTTTGAATCTTACACCGGTTCGCCGTATTCCAATCGTACACGTTGAAACGGCACACATGTTGACTGTATTTCAATCGGGCACGATTGAACTCTACACGTGTTGGAGGTATTTCAATCGTACACTTTGAAACTCTACACGTGTTGGCGGTATTTTAATCGTACACATTAAAACTGTGTATGGAGTGATCGTATTTCAATCGTACACGTTTGAGCTCTACACATTTCGACTGTTTTTTAATCGTACACGTTTGAATCCTACACCTGTTCGCTGTATTCCAATCGGGCACGATTGAACTCTACACATGTTGGAGGTATTTCAATCGTACACGTTGAAACTCTACACGTGTTGGCGGTATTTTGATCGTACACATTAAAACTGTATATGGGGTGACCGTATTTCAATCGTACACGTTTGAACTCTACACGTGTTGGCTGTACTTCAATCGTACACGTTTAAAACGTACACGTGGTGACTATTTCAATCGTACACGTTTCATCTATATATTTTTTGACTGTATTTCAATCGTACATGTTCGAACTCTACGTTTTAGCTGTGTTTTAATCGTACAAGTTTAAACTAAACGTGTTGACTGTATTTCCAAACTACTCGAACTAGTTCGAACTACACGTTTTAGCTGTATTTTAATCGTACAAGTTTAAACTAAACGTGTTCACTGTATTTCCATCGTACACGTTTAAACTCTACACGTATTGACTGTATTTCCATTGTATACGTTCAAACTCTACACGTGTTGGTTGTATTTCCATCTAACACGTTTAAACCTGACACGTGTTGCCTGTATTGTAATCGTACACGTTCAAACCCTACACGTTTCAGTAGTAGCCTACTCGTTTCAGTAGTAGCCTACACGTTTAAGCTCTATACGGGTCAACCGAGGCCTACACGTTTTCAATTCTACACGTTTCGACGGTACCGAGGCCTTTTCCAACTCTTCACATTTTCACGCTACACGTTTAACATATATACATTCCTACTCCACTCATTTCCACCGTACATATCCTAGATATTTGAGCCCCATACTCTCCGACTCCACACTTCATCTCTCCGCCTTCAAACCCTACACATTTCCTTCTACCTTCAACTTTACGCGCCCGTTCCCTCGCACTCACCAACCAACACACCCAAACTGGCCGACAGAAATTCCGGTCCGATTAACCGTGTAAAATGGAAACGTGTAAAGCGATCCCGGGTAGCGTAGTATCTAGCGGGCGATGTTTTCCCTCCGTCGGGATAGTTATGGACGGAGCTCGCGTACGTGAACTGCATTGAGCCTCACGTTTCCATTCGACTCCGAAGGAACGAGAGAGAGAGAGAGAGAGAGAGAGAAAGAGAGAGAGAGAGAGAGAGAGAGAGAGAGAGAGAGAGAGACGCGTACACGTAGTGAACTTTTGTATACACGTGAAATACCGTGAGTGAATTCATAGTGCCGGCCATATGAAGAATATGTCGAACGAACAGAGATGAGTTGGAGCCTTGCGGGCAACGTGGGCCGATTCACCTTGGACGTATTACGACGAGACCTTACGGGAAGACAAGACCGCGAACTCTCGTCAACCTTTTACATATCCACACGGACACTCCGAATACACACATGCACGCACCCAATGTATCTCTGCGAATCCCCGAAAGCCTGTGCGAACGCTCGTCTATTGCGGGGGCTGTGTATACGATCCGTGTATTCGTGTACCACACGCACCGGTGTGTACAGTTCCATGACGTTAGCAACGCGCGGCCACATTGCGGTACATTCGGATTTGCTCTATTGCTATGATGACCTTCCCTTGCGTTTATTATACCTTACTAATTACGTGAGTGTACATCTATGTGTATATGTGTTTGTGGGTCTGTATGTGCATAAATCCATACACAAATGCACATATTTATGCGAATTGCACAAAACAACGTACATTCGTGAGATAGCTGCATATCAAATGTTAGTAGGCACAGAGGTGTACTCCACATTACTCAACTCACATACCAAAACATACTCGCTTGTTTACTTGTGAGCACTATATACTCCGGGTGAGGCAACTACTATAAGTGGTAGAAATAGGTTCTGACCTATCAGACTTAGGAGAAAACTTTTCTTACAAAAGTTGCACGGTTCGAACGGGGTCATCGAGTGGTGGCTACGAGGTTCATCCAGGTGAAAACGCTTCGGAGATTTCAAGGTCATCACCATTTTTTTTTGGGACCACTATTTCTTCTTCAGAATTTTATCGAGGAGACAAAAATAACTCCACACACGGAATTTCAGGATGATCAATCGAGATTTGGTATGAAAAAATTTTAAAATACATTTCAATGTTGTTAGCCTAGAATCGATTAAGGGGTTAGGCCACAGTAACGGGTATAAAATCATGTGCGAATTTAACAATTTTTTTTCGTCTGAAAAATTGATTCACTTATTAAATTAATTACACATCTATTTAGTATAAATATCAAGCTGTTAGAAAAAATATATATTTTTTTTTTCGATGTACAATATGGCCGACGACCAATATTTTCTTCTGTTATCTTTTTTTAGGCGTTCCGCGGCGTGACATTTAGCATCCACAATTTGTTACCTAGGACAAAAAACAAAAATTCTTGTCAATCTACATAAGAATACCTAGAGAAGTACGTATAGAATTCAAAAAATATTGTTTTATTCAAAAGTTGTAGGTATTTGAATTGAGTTGTAGGTATTTGAATGAATTTTCAGTGAAACATTTCGTACAAACCTGCTCATAAAATGAAAAGTTTTCGATTAATCAGGAATTCCGTACGTACTTCTCTGCGAAATGCAATTAGGAACATAACTTTTAAATTTTAAGTAAATCGAGTGAAAATTGTTGAAGTTATTTGTCACGCCAATTGGAAAAAAGCTACTTCGAGAATAACGCGTTTAAAGTTTTAGGTAGTCTATGGCTGTGCCAGAGGTGGGCTTACGTTATACGCTCAAAGTCGGTGAAAAAAATGTTCTTGCTATAAATCGAATAGTAACTTATTCTTATGATGATTAAGCACCGTTTTAGCGAGAAAAAAATCGATTTTTTGAAAATTATACTGTAGCCTTAACCCCTTAAGAAAAACGGAGCAAACACTTACGCGTATGAAAGGTGCTGAAAGTGATGGCCACGACTGTCAATACACGGTTGCAATCGGATTTGCATTGATTGTCTTATTAGTCACGTCGGTCTGTATTAAGGGGTTACCCCCACTTGCGATTTTGAAAAAAATCGATTTTTTTTATTGCATTTTTTGAAGTATAAGTATCCGGGCCCATGCTTCTGTACGGGCCCGGAATAGATGACTCTATGTAAGTTTACAAAAAAAAATATTTTTTTCGTGTAAACTGAAATTGAAACTTTAAACGCGTTTTTCTCAAAATGGCATTTCTGAAGTCGGTGACCAAGATTACTCGAACACTAATGAACCGATCTTCTTGAAATTTGGCAGGCTTATTTAATACATAAAAATGTAGTCTTTAATCGTTCGATTTTTTTTTTCGAAAAAAATGGCCATTTTATAGCCAAAAAACGGCCGTTTTTTTCGTTAAAATCGAGCCATTAACTTTGACTGTCCGCCATTTTGTGAAAAATGAATATTTTTTAAAATCCTTCGATTAAAGACTAGTTTATACTTATATTTGACTAAATCCATCCGCATTTTTTTTTCAGATGATCCACTTCGCCGCAATGTTGGTCACCGCAAACCGTGTATATAAAAACATTATTTCATTGACGGCCATTTGCCACTAAATAATGTAATATTTTTCAATAAAAAAATTACTGAAAGTTCTTCAAGATGTGTTCTTTAAGATGATATATTGATCGATTAAAAAAGTTTTGTAGTTTTCTTCAAAAAAATTCACGAAAAAGGCCTTTTTTGCGCTACAAGTGGGGGTAACGCCTTAACAAACAGGCTCTAATTGACCTTTTCATAGTTCAAAACTGAGCAAAAATCATACTAAATCGATCGTCTTGAAATTTGGTGTGTGAACTTATTTCTAGTGCCTGTGTAAAATTTTGAGAAAAAAGAATAGTAGTTTCACGTGCTGGAAGGTAAGAAAATTTTGAAAGAAAGTCAGGCGGGCTTCAGGAGCGGACGGGGGACGAGGGACCACTTGTTTGTTTTGAATGCTTTAGTAAATAACAAACTAAAGAATAAAGGGGGTAAGTTATTTGCGGCATTCGTAGATTTTAAGGCGGCTTTCGACACAGTAGACAGGGAATTGCTGATAAAGAAATTGGGCGAGATAGGGGTGAGAGGGAGAATGTATAGGATGATTAGAAAAATATATGAAAAAAATATAAACGAGGTCATTACAGGGGAAGGGGTTACTGAACGCTTTGAGACAATGAGAGGGGTGAGGCAGGGGTGTCCCTTGAGCCCGTCCCTCTTTAGTCTCTTCATAGAAGACATGGATAACATATGGAAGTCGAGAAATGAAGGAGGTACGGTGATAGGAGGGGAGAAGATATTTGCCCTTAAATTTGCAGACGATATAGTGTTGGTGGCAGATGAAGAGGAGGGGCTGGGGGCGATGTTAAGAACACTGGAAAAGTATGTTAAAAGAAATAGGCTAACTGTCAACATAAAAAAGACTAAAATAGTTAGATTCAAGAGGGGGGGCAGAAGCAAGGAGAAGCAGAAATGGAAATACGGGAAGGAAGAACTGGAAATAGTTAAAGAATACCGGTACCTAGGGGTAGTTTTCTCGACGGGTAATACCTTTGAAAAACACCTGAAAATCATAACAGGAAAAATAAGAGGAGCAACAAACGCGACATGGGGAACCTTTAAAAGGGCAGGGATAAACAGTCTGAAGAGGAGAATGTATCTAATGGAGGCCATAGTTAAAAGTGGGATGCTATACGGAAGCGAAGTTTGGGGGTGGAAGAAACGGGAGGTAGTTGAGAGGCTACAAGCGGGGTATGTTAAAATGGCAATGGGCCTCAACAGGAACACGCCGGGTTATATTTGGCGGATGGAAGCGGGGTGCAGGAGCATAACGGTGGAAATGTGGAAAAGAGCGGCAAACTATTTATTAGAAATTATGAAGATGGAAGACGAAAGATGGCCGAAAAAATGTCTAAAAGAGGAAGCGAGAGGAATACTAAATGGGAAACCAACGAAATGGGGAAAGGAGGTGAAGGAAGCATTGGAAGAAGTGGGAGAAGGAGGGCTGTGGAAAGCCATCGCAAATAACGACGTAAGAGAAATGAAGAGAATATTGGAAAGGGGAAAGAAAACAAAAATAGACCAGGAAATTCAGCAGGACTGGATTAAGATCGAAAAATCAACATACTGTAAACAGTACAAAAATAGGAAACACACAGTAGAAGCGGAAAAATACTGGGAAGAAAGAAACATATCAATGGATATGAAGGAAACATGGGCGAGGTTAAGATGCGGAAACGTGGGAAAAGATGGGAAGAAGGGATACAACGATAACAGATGCAGGGCGTGCGAAAAGGAGGAGGAAAACTTAGGACACATTTGCACGTGTCCTAAAATCAGAGAAAAAATCAAAAAAGAAATCGTAGAAGACCTAGACCGGTGGTTGGGAGACGAGGAGGGAGAACGGATAGAGGAGAAAATAGAGGCGGAATTAAAAAAGAAGCTGCAGACACAACTGTGTACTTATGTTAAAGAATTCGAAAGGTTGGTCAGGGAAATAACAAATGATGAAAGGGAAAAGAGACAAAGAGAGCTGTGAAAAGAAATAGAATAAGGAATAGAATATAAGTAGATATAAGAGAACGTATGTAAAGACGATTGGACATGGCGGAGGGGGTCAATTATGTAAACACCCGGAGAGGGTATACTTGAAATAAACTGAATACTACTAGTAGTTTCACGTAAAAAAGTGCAGGTGTACTGTAAATCATCGAAGCGGATATACTTGGATAAACCTCGTAGCCACCACTCGATGATCCCCTTTGAGCTATGCAACTTTTGTAGGAAAAGTTTTCTCCTAAGTCTGATCGGTTAGAAAATATGTCTACTGCTAATAGTTGTTGCCTCAACCGGTATATACAGATATATCCCATGTCCCATTTTAATCTTCCACCTGATTTATCTCGAAAATACTGCTCCGATTAAGTATTGAGTGAAATAAAATTTTTAGGATTCAGAGGGGGACGTTAACAAAAATCTTTATGATCCAAAATTCAAAATGGCGACGTTACGATGGCCGACATGATTTTTCCAAATGGGATCATGAATGTTTTGACGAAAACATTTATCAGGTCAAAACTAACAACTTTTGTAGGAAAAGTTTTTTGATAACGTTCAGAAATGTTTGGTTAGAATATCATTTTTTACTATTTTGGCGCTAGGGAGAATGTACCACGAGGTAAAGTCTTCAACATCCCTAGTGTAAGTTTGCGTGTGAGTTTGTTTGGTTTTGTTAGTTTAGCACTTAAGCTACAAAATGGTATTCTAACCTAAACATTATGAACGTTAGCAAAAAGCTTTTCCTAAAAAGTCGTTAGTTTTAGCCTGATAAATGTTATGGTCAAAAAATTCATGATCCAATTTAAAAAAACATGTCGACTATCTATACGTCGCTATTTTGAATTTCGGACCAATAAACTTTTTTTTTTAACGTCCCCTTTTGCACCTCGAAAGTTTTGTTCTACACAATATCGTAAAATGGGGTTACTTCGAACAGATTTTCGAAGTTTTTTGTAGGCAACTTTTTTTTAACATCCTAAATTCCAACTTTTTTGCGCCCATAGAACAATGTGTCTTTTGGCTATCAAATGTATAAGAAAGTCAAGCCCACCCTTCCCACAATTTTTTTCTTTAAGTGTCAAAGTAACCTCATGTGTAGGATTTTTTTGACTAGACATTGAAATGCAACTTATGTCAAAGATTAAGGGTTACTTTGACATCATTTTGATGAAAAAATTAATATTTTATGCATTATACATGGAATTAAGTGATAAACAACGATTTTTTTACAATTGTCATCATTATTGACGAAACATTTTACATGAAAATATCAAGTACCTAGAGTACTATTATAGGCACTTGATCAGTGTTATTATTATCATTGAGATAAAAATCAACATTACAATCAACTTTAGCAACATTATAACAAACGTGAACAACAATTTTAAACACACTTAAATGCGCACACATTTAAACTATATTTTGGTGCTCTGTTAAAGTAGCCCCAAAAACTGTCAAAGTTACCCTTAATGTCAATTTAACCCTGTTTCACGGTACTTGATCGGAGCAGTATTTTTGGAGATAAATCAGGTGAAAGATTAAAATGGGACACCCGGTATATATATATATATATATATATATATATATATATATATATATATAAAGGGTGTTTGGCACATGGACCGACCCATTTTTTTGAAAGATTGGGAGGGGCGTTCATTTGCTATTTTTTTACCCTTGGACCCTATGTCCTAAGTGTCACGGTAACTGAGATATGATTCTTTTTCGTTTTTTTCAATTACCCGAAATTTTGTCTTCAAATCGTCACAACTTTTTTATTTGTGGTTGTAATAGCACGAAATAAGTTTTGTTGTATACTGCAATGTATGTTTATTGTAAATAAGTCATTGTTTGATACAATTGGTTTTTTTAAAAATGACTCTTGAGCTTCCAGTCTTAAAAAAGTGTAAATGTATGAAAAATGTCAAATCCAAAATTCATTATAAAAAAAATTCTCTTTATTTTGACCACATAATGAATGATTTCTATGACATGTAGCATACCGTTGGGAAGGGTATAAACTAAAGAACTTTTGTCAACAAAGCTACGTTCAAAATAGCTTTTAGTTTTTTATATAATGAATTTAGAATTTGACATTTCTCATTCATTTACGCATTTTTAAGGGGTTGGTACCTCATGAGTCATTTTCTTGAAACTAATTGTATCAAACTATGATTTATTTGTAATACACATACATTGCAAAATACAACAAAAGTTATTTCGTGCTGTTACAACCACAAACAAACAAGTTATGACTATTTATAGGTGAAATGTTGGGTAATTAAAAAAATCATATCTTAAGGGGTCTTCTCACTTTAGACACTAAGAAGGTTACTTTCATGATTTTTTTGATAGGTTTATATTATAGATATTGATATAAAAGTTGTTACACTTAATAAATACACTTTCGAAATACATGAAATGCCTTTTTGGACAGTTTATACTTTCAAGAATATCCTGTCAAAATTTCAAGGCCGTATCTCTAATCACTTTATCTTGCAAAAATCGATAGTTAAATCTTTAAACGCGTTTTTCTGGAAACGAGATTTTTCAAATTTGCTGACATCGTAACTCAAAGAGCAATTATCCGATTGACTTGAAATTTGAACTGAGTACTCTTAAATATATTTACTCTACAATGACGTAGGGTATTTTTGATTGGATGAAAATTGACGATTTGGCATTGAAAAAAAGAACCGTTTTATAGGCAAGAAAACAGACGTTTTTTTTCATAACTACGCCATTTTGTTAGATTTTGATATTTTTCGAAAATCCTACGTCATTGTACAGGAAATACCTTCCAGTTTAACGACATTTTTTTCCTTTTTCGGTTTCAGCTACTCAATCGGCCGAAATCATGTCAGCAGTGGAGGAACTTTTTTTTGGCGCCTCCGAAGGCAGCGCATAAATCGCTTGGATCTCAATATTTTTGTATGGAAAAATTATGTAATATAGGTCAAATATAGCCAAATATATTCTCAATTTTCCGAAACATTTAATTGAGTACTTTTCTTCCAAAAAAATTCCGAAAATTACCCAAATTTTCAGCGTTCGCACTGGTATAGCCCCTTAAGAAAAAGCGTTTTGCTCGAGAAGAGACACCCCGTATGCTCACGAACGAAAAACTAGTAGTTAAGATACACCCTGTATATGTATGTGTGTACGCGGCCCGAAAGCGACAAATGGAATTTTTTGCTCCATTGTCCGTTGTCTCGTTCCATTCATTTGAGCTTCGTGAAACGGAACTGAGGTCTCGGGGGACACGATAAAAGCACACACATCACGAGCTTTATACGAGACATAATCATCGTTGAAATTCGCGCGTGGGATAAGTTACGACCGAACGCACACACTCCAAAGCTTTTTATTCTAGGATCGCCGCGTGTTTCGTCATTCGCGCTCTTTAGCCTCATTCAAATCGAATCGACCATTCGACGAGAATCGCATCGACCCTCGTGCGCTAACGTTATCGTACCGGGGAAACAGAAATACACGAACGACAGCCTCGAAATTCCGTATCGACTCGGCACTGCAGAGGAGGACGAAGCAAAAGACGAGAGACGCCTCTCGCGATCTTATTTTCATCCCAATTGCACACACGGACGGTATGACGCGATATGAAGTATTTTACACAGAGGGAATTCCGGGTCGAATATATCAGGTCGTGACTCTCCGCGAATATTATATCTTTCATTTTTTATCCGACGCGCTCGTACGACTCTTGGGGTTTTTTCAAAATATTTTTTTTTACTTTATTCATTGATTTACGCACGAATTTGACGAGCTTTCCGATAATTTCTTCATATCCGTCGTCAACAATGGGGTTGAGGGTCTGAGTTTAATTGATTGAAAAAATACGCGGGCCGAGAGTGTTTGGCGATTTCTGTTTCGCAAGAAACATTGTGTCGTGAAATCTGCGGGAACAAAGTTTCGAAGTAATTGAAATAAAAACAATCGGTACGGTCGAAAGAAAAGAAGCTTATAAAGAAATTCATTGTTAAGGGGAGATGTACACCTAGGAGCCGGAAGAAAGGTCGTTGTTGTGAATTTTTTCAAAGAAAACTATTTGAAATTTCGGATTGGGGTTTTAATTATCTAAAAGTATATACATTCAAAAACATGTTTAAGGGGTTACCCCCATTTGCGATTTTGAAAAAATCGATTTTTTTTATTGCATTTTTTTTAAGTATAAATATCCGGGCCCATACTTCTGTATGGGCCCGGAATAGATGACTCTATGTAAGTTTACAAAAAAAAAATATTTTCTTCGTGTAAACTGAAATTGAAACTTTAAACGCGTTTTTCTCAAAATGGCATTTCTGAAGTCGGTGACCAAAATTACTCGAACACTAATGAACCGATCTTCTTGAAATTTTGCAGGCTTATTTAATACATAAAAATGTAGTCTTTAATCGTTCGATTTTTTTTTTCGAAAAAAAAAAAATGGCCGTTTTATAGCCAAAAAACGGCCGTTTTTTTTCGTTAAAATCGAACCATTAACTTTGACTGTCCGCCATTTTGTGAAAAATGAATATTTTTTAAAATCCTTCGATTAAAGACTAGTTTATACTTATATTTGACTAAATCCATCCGCATTTTTTTTTAGATGATCCACTTCGCCGGAATGTTGGTCACCGCAAACCGTGTATATAAAAACATTATTTCATTGACGGCCATTTGCCACTAAACAATGTAATATTTTTCAATAAAAAAATTACTGAAAGTTTTTCAAGATGTGTTCTTTAAGATGGTATATTGATCGATTAAAAAAGTTTTGTAGTTTTCTTTAAAAAAAATCATAAAAAAGGCCTTTTTTTGCGCTACAAGTGGGGGTAACGCCTTAATTTCCTTTATTTAAAAATATCAAAAATATACAAGGATATTGTATGATCCTTGGAGCGTCGTAAAAAAAATCTGCGTATACGGTACCCACTAGCGTTTTTTAAAAAATCATCTGAAAAAAAACCAAAAAGATTATTAAATTAGATACTATAATCCAGTACTTGTCATAGCCGATTTTGAAAATATCGACTTATGACAAAATGGCGGACGTTTGAACTCAAATAATGATGTTTGGGCCGAAAATGAGTTATTATTTCGCCTATAAAACAAAAACTAAGTAACGGGAAAAAAAATCCTATGACAAGTACTAGATAATGGTGTATAGAATAACCACAAAAAACCTCAAGGCAATCGGTTCATTGGTTTTCGAGAAATTTTGGGTACCGATTTGAAAAACGTGGTTTTGAGAAAAACGCGTTTGAAAATTTGGAAATGAATAAATCATGAAATTTGTCAACTTACATGGAATCATCGATACCAGGCCCATGGTGTAGGTCTTCTACGGTCAACGGAATGTTCATAGCTTCTGAATCGATTTTTTCGACCATCTAGGTGTATGTATCCCCTTAAGGCCTTACGCCACTCTAGAGGCCGAAAAAATAGGCTTTTCGGGGATTTTTTTCAGCAAAACTACAAAATAAATCAAGATTACAAAACAGGTGTTTATCATATATATCAGTGACTATATACAATAATTTTTTTGAAGCGATTAAGTTATGTTTCCGGCCAACTTAAAAAATGCAGTTTTGAGATAAACGCTGCACAGCCGCCATTTTGAAATTAATCGCTTCAAATGATTGTATACAGTCACTGATATGTATGATAAACACCCTTGTTTGTAATCTCGATTTATTTTGTAGTTTTTCTGAAAAAATCCCCAAAAAGCCTATTTTTCGGCCTCTAGAGTGGCCTAACCCCTTAATATATCGATATTTTTATCAAATAAAGATATTTGTGAATATTATATTTGTAGTATCGATATACAGGGTGTTAGAAAGGTCGAAGAAAAAGCTTAAGGGGGTGATAGGTCACCTCGTTAGAGACATATCTAACCTAGGTTACCTTAGTGCAAAGTCTAAGGATTTCGAGTTATCATAATAAGTATGATTTTTGGAAAATTTCCCAAAATTCGGTACAAACTCGTTTGCTTCTAATGTTAATGCTATTTTTTTTTAAATAGCATTAACATAAGAGGTTTTTTAAACTAGTTGACACGTTTTTAATTATTCAACACGTCCCATTTAGTTAGCTGTGTGGATACAGATGATTGTATTTATGTTTGTCGATTGAATACACATTGAGCTAAGATGCAAATAAGTTATTAGTTACTAATTATTGTCCGTTTGAACATTACGAACGAGTCAGGACCTAATTTTGGGAAACTTTCCAAAAATCATACTCACCTTAACTCGAAATCCTTAGACTTTGGACTAAGGTAACCTAGGTTAGATATATTCCTAACGAGGTGATCTATTACCCCCTTAAGGCTTTGCATCGAACTTCCCATCACCCCGAATATATTATTATTTAATATTCATGCGTTATTGTTATTATTTCTTATTAATAATATTTCTTTATAAGTACGATATTTATAAATACATGCAGATATTTAAATCTTCTTATCAGACAAGCTCACTATCTCGGCGTGTCCGTGCTGTGCAGCGTTCGAACCACCATCCTTTACAGATATTTATATATTATTATGTTATAATATTTTTTCATTTACTGTTATTGATTTTTATTATTATTTATTAATATTTAGTTGTGATGAATATATTTATAAATATTTATAAAATCTATATTTTTTAGACGGTTTTCTTTATTAAGGCATTCCTTTCGCGGACGGCCGTATTTTATGGGGGCATAAGCAGGGCCGTACCGAATCATTGATGAATTATAGTGGCGCTTGATAGAAATAAGTCACAAATAATTACTATACCCAAAGATATATATATATATATATATATATATATATATATATATATATATATATATATATATATATATATATGCGGTTTCGCTAAAATATTTTCAGAAATGCGAAACATTTTTTAATAACTCTGAGAAAGCGGAAATAAGATGTAACCAAAATTATATTTAGTAATGCATATATATATATATATATATATATATATATATATATATATATATATATGCATTACTGAATATAATTTTGGTTACATCTTATTTCCGCTTTCTCAGAGTTATTAAAAAATGTTTCGCATTTCTGCAAATATTTCAGCGAAACCCATCATCTCCTAGAATTTGATAAAATTCGGATATCATCATTCAATGGAATATCTTGTTTTTTTCTTTTGAAACTTTTTATTTTGTATAACATCAATGCTCCATAATGTTGGAGTGCAACGAAATTTTTTTAAAATTTTTTCATTTCTTTATTTTGATGACTATCTAAACCCTTCTTTCCCAAGTTCAGGTTATGGAACCCTGATTAGGATCTTCAAAAATGTTACAGCGATTTTTGTAAATGAGCAAAAAAATTGGGCAATACGAAATAAAAATATTTGCATTGCATCCCAACGATGCACATTTCAATACCATAATGCTCATCAAGAAGAATTGGATATTATAATTTAGTTTACTTGAATTCTTAGCTTACCGTATATATTATGTTTTTTTCTTAATTTAGGGAATAATTCCCCGCGTGCTTAATTATTTTTCTGTGGTGGAATAATATCGAGCATATGCGGGACTTTCCACGGTAAAGTACACGTTGATGACTCTCACAATGAGCACACACTGTGCCATTACTCTCGGTATTACTCCACCCTCCCCCTCCCTCTCTCTCTCTCTCTCTCTCTCTCTCTCTCTCTCTCTCTCTCTCTCGCTCTCTCGCGTGTCTAATATCTTCCATTAATGCTTTTCCGCCCACGCAAATATGTCTACTGGTCACCGAGAGCTCCGCACGCACTGCCGCCAATGCCCATAAATCTTGCGCGCTGGAATGAGCAAAAGAAGATGCAGGATAAAATGCGCGCCCTTTGGGCAATTAGCGAGCGCGCCTCGAAGTTTATGGTACAAAGTGTAATAAATGCTGTACCCGGATACGCTCACGGTGTATACGATCCACACCAAATTTTGTTTTACCCAATAAATATCATACATTTACGTTATCATTTATTTATATGCCGTTATTCAAAATTATGATGGAATAACGATGATATTATATCGGCAAATAAAAATGCAGTCTGGAGGGAGACAACGGGCAGAAAAGGGGGCAATAAAAAAAGTCGTAAGGGGATACATGAGAGAATAAACGATTAAAAAGCAATAAATTCAATAAATGATTGCTTTTAATATTATTTATGAACGACTCAGAACAAAGGTAATTAATGCTGAGTACCCAACTGATAGAGATATGTATTGTTATTATTATTGCTGCTATACGGATAATTCCAATAAAAATTACTTTCAGACGCCTGCGCCGCTAGACTTAAGGGGGTCGTGTAGTGTGTCAGATCAAAAGAAGAGAAAACAGCCTTGCGTGACTTCTTTGAAGAAGAGGAAGGTTTACTCTATGGTCGAGGCATAGCAGATTGATGGTGAGAGCATTTTTTTATTATGAATTATATACAACAACTTTCAAACGCGTTTTTCTCAAAACACGACTTTTCCAAACTGCTGCCATGATACCTCAAAAACGATTTGATTGATTCTGCTAAAAATAATTAAGATCGCTTCGTTAGTATTATTTTTATCAGCTATATAGACCCCAAACAAAAATACGAAAAATTGAATTTTTTTTCTAAAGCACAAAAAAAATTATTTTTTTGGAATTCTAACTTTATTTTATTTCCATGTAGAGCCTCAAGTCTCACGATTAGAATTGCGTTTGGTTTTTTGATTTCAGATAAGCAGAACGGCCAGAATCATGGCAGCAGTGGAGCACCTCTTTATATGTGTTCGTGTTGGGCGGTGTATCTCCGACTATATTCTATATAATAACTTCAAAAAATTCACAAAGTTTGTTTAAATGTTAATAAAAATGATATACAATTTATAAATTATTTTATTTTAATGGTTTGTCAAAAAAAAATTCCCCAAAAAGCATTAAAAAACGGCCTTCACACTAGACGACCCCGTTAAAACTACGGAAGATGTTCAATGTTGAAAAGAAATTGGTATTCACATTTTTTTTTAAACTTGATTATATATATACAGCGTGGACCATTTAACGTGGCCACCCCAAATATCTCTGTTGCCTTTAGAATGACGAAAAAAAACGTCAGGAGGTAATTTGATTGATTTCAAAGGGGCACAGTGGTAAAAAATTCATTTTTGTCAAGGTCATAGTTTTTGCGTTCTCAATGTCATCAATGGTTTTTCAAATGGGAACATGTTGTTTTTTATTAAGACGTTGTAGCTGACATTCATACAAATCCAACGACCTATGATATCATGACCTTGAAATGATTTTTCACCAAAAAACACTTGTAAAAACGGGAAATCGCGATGATATTGACAATAAGAATATCCGAATAATGTTATTGAATTTTTTGTGCAGAAAATTTGTTCGATGTGATGGTCGTTAACCTCGACGCATTTTTTAAGACGTCGGATGAATGATTCTCTTGACCTTCGAATAGTTTCTGGTGTGATAGCGGCGAAGGTTATCCAACGGATAACGGATCAGTGGTTTTTCAAATGGGAACATGTTTTTTTTTATTGAGACGTTGTAGCTGATATTCAGACGAATCCAACGACCTATGATATCATTTCAAGGTCATGATACGATAGGTCGTTGAATTCGTCTGAATATCAGCTATTACGTCTTGATAAAAAAACAAACAGGTCCCCATTTGAAAAACCATTGATGACCTCGAGAACGCAAAAACTATGACCTTGACAAAAATATTCTTTTCACCACTGTAACAGCCCTTCGAAATCAATCAGATTACCTCCTGAAATTTTCTTCGTCACTCTAAAGGCTATGGAGATATTTGGGGTGGTCACGTTAAATGGTACACCCTGTATACAGGGTGTCCCTCTGATCTCTACCACCCGAAATAACTCGGTAATTATCGACGTGACACAAAAAAGTTCCAGACAAAAGTTGTACGGTGTGAAAGCCATTTTTTTTAATTTCGGTGGCGGCGCTCACGCACAGTGAAAGTCACCTCCACTTTTTCAAATGGAATGGTACATTTTTTTCAACCACCTTGCGGAGCACCTCAAGCCGCATAAAAAACATTCGGCGGTCAATGTCGTTCAAGGTCATTCAAGGTCAGTATTGATGATACAAATCTAAATATCTCGGATCACTACCAAACATTTGGTAGTGATCCGAGATATTTAGATTTGTATTTCATTTTGATAAGTGTTCGAAATGACCTTGAACGACTTTGACCCCTGATGTTTTTTATGCGGCTTGAGGTGCTCCACAAGACGGTTGAAAAAAAATGCACCATTCCATTAAAAAAAGTGGAGGTGACCTTCACTGTGCGTCAGCGCCTCCACTGAAAAAAGAAATTGTCGCATTTGGTGGCCCCCTTCACACCGTAGAACTTTCGCTTGGAACATTTTTTTGTGACGAATTTCAGTTGACTAAAAGTCCCACGGTTTTCGAAATTTTGGGCTTTATTTTTTTTATTTTTATTTTTTTGACGAAAAACGAACAGGCCATCGAACGCGCATGCCATACTTCCCATTCACGCTTTAATCACTGTTCTTTCGGCATGAATTCCCGTTTTTCACCTGCCGTGCTTTTTAAAATACTTTTTCCATAACTGTAAAATACACACGACACTTGCTATAAATGTCGCAATATATATTTCATGAATTCTGCAATATAAATTTGCAAATTCGTATTCACTTGTCGTTTTTTTATAATTGTGCATTCTACAAAGGTTCTGTGGCATGCAACGTTCATTTTAAAACATCGTGTAGGGACAAACCATTTTTGTCTCGATTTTCGTACTGAAAAAAAAATCGTAAAAATAAGTTCGTTTTCATTTGTAAAATGAATAATTTAAATAAATTTTCAAATCTTTAAGATTTCAATTTAGCCGAGTGAACTTTTTTTGACAGATGACGTATCAGGCTTTGTGATGAATTTGGGACGACGTATTTTTCCATTTTCCGAGACCTGCCTAAAATAACAGTCATATACATGACTCACTTTTTTTGATTGTAGACTCCATTGTACGGGGCCTTCCCCCTTTTTACATTCCGCACCATATTCCACTACTCGTCCCCTACGTGTCTCTAATACAATGACGGGAAAAAGGCGGGAAACTAAATCAATGTAACCGCATGTACACGCACAGTTCGATACAGTTCAGGAAACCCGAGGACGCCGGGCTCGGATCACGCGACGTCCAACGAGCACGTGTACCCGGAGCCCGTGTAAAAGAGGAAGACACCTGAGAGTCCTGGACGAAAAGGTAAAAAAAAGCATGTATCTTTCCGGCGTTATGGACACGAGGAGGCGAGACTTCGTGCGAGATACTCCGAAACGGCGCAGTGCACCGTGACAAAGTTTACGAGCTGAAAGTACACACGGGCTACGGACTCTTTCATACCGTATTATATTCATGGAGCAGCGCACAGTTATAATTCCACCGGTATAGTTGAACAAAAGTTAATCGTCTCGTACGCGAGACTTGCTACGCTGGGAAAGGAGCCCTGGCGTATGCATTTTGCAGAGAGAGAGTTCGATCAAATATTTCATTGTTACTTAGTCGTTTTTTTATTCCTAAATAAAAAATCCACGGGTATAAAAAATAACTGTCGTTCGAAATTCATTGGGAACATTGAAACGTTCCCATCGAAGGAGACTGGATGGATCTATTCAAAAACAACAAATACGGATACCTATAATTATTAATAATAAAATGACCACATTGGCATTCAATATTATCAATAATTATTAACCCTCCCTCGACACACTGGATCATTTTGACCCGGACGAATTTGAAATAAAATGCTCGCTTGCCCAAAATTGAAAGTGTTCAATCATTTTTTTCACAATTCATTTTTGTGTTTTCCGCATTTTAATTATGCAGATACATTGAAAAATGTTTAAAGTGTACCCCGATTTTTTTCAATAAACACTATCTGGGTCAAATTGACCCTGTGTGCCAAAGCCGTGGCCAAATATAAGTGTCTCAAGGAAGGGTTAAGGGGTTACCCCCACTTGCGATTTGAAAAAATCGATTTTTTTTATTGCATTTTTTTGAAGTATAAGTATCCGGGCCCATACCGAAGTATGGGCCCGGAATAGATGACTCTATGTAAGTTTACAAAAAAAAAATATTTTCTTCGTGTAAACTGAAATTGAAACTTTAAACGCGTTTTTCTCAAAATGGCATTTCTGAAGTCGGTGACCAAGATTACTCGAACACTAATGAACCGATCTTCTTGAAATTTTGCAGGCTTATTTAATACATAAAAATGTAGTCTTTAATCGTTCGATTTTTTTTTCGAAAAAAATGGCCGTTTTATAGCCAAAAAACGGCCGTTTTTTTTCGTTAAAATCGAACCATTAACTTTGACTGTCCGCCATTTTGTGAAAAATGAATATTTTTTAAAATCCTTCGATTAAAGACTAATTTATACTTATATTTGACTAAATCCATCCGCATTTTTTTTCAGATGATCCACTTCGCCGCAATGTTGGTCACCGCAAACCGTGTATATAAAAACATTATTTCATTGACGGCCATTTGCCACTAAACAATGTAATATTTTTCAATAAAAAAATTACTGAAAGTTCTTCAAGATGTGTTCTTTAAGATGGTATATTGATCGATTGAAAAAGTTTTGTAGTTTTGTTTTAAAAAATTCATGAAAAAGGCCTTTTTTTGCGCTACAAGTGGGGGTAACGCCTTAATGGTAGTATTTATTATGGTCAACAATTCCTATTAGTATAATTTCCTGTTATTATTAGTAAAATTAATATGCCAGTAGTTGTTTTTTTTTTCGATAGATGTATCTAACGTTATTTATGATCAACCAATACGGACATTGATTATTTTTAATAAAAAATTGATGTACCAGTAGTTGTTTATTTCAATAGATGTATCCAACATTTTTTGTAATCGACAAATACTGGTATTCAATATTATCAATAATTCTTAATAGTGGTATTTATTATTATTACCAATCAAATTAATATATTGTACAAGTAGTTGTTTATTTCAATAGATGTACTCAACGTTATTTATCATCAATAAATACTGGTATCGTCTATTATCAAAAATTCTTAATAATAGTATTTATGATTATTATTAATAATAAAATTGATATGTCAATAGTTGTTTATTTCAATAGAGGTATCTAACGTTATTTATAATCAACAAATACTGGTATTCAATATTATTAATAACTCTTATTAGTAGAATTTATCATTATTATTATTATTATTAAAACTAATATACGGGTAATTGTTTATTTCAATAGATATATCCAACGTTATTTGTAATCAACAAATACTGGTATTCAATATTGTCAATAACTCTTAATAGTAGTATTTATTGTTATTATTAATAAAATAAATATACAAGTCGTTATTTATTCCTATAGATGATTCAACGTTATTTATCATCGATAAATACTGGTATCATCTATTATTAATAAAATGAATATACCAGTAGTCGTTCATATTCATATCAACGAAAAATCGTAAATTGCATTACTTCGAAGGTGCATTTGAAAAATCGTCGTTCCCCATTGATAAATGAGCGATTTTTCAATTGATACATCGCCTCGTATTTCTTCAGTGTTTGAATCATATATGGGAGACTGTGTACGGGAAGTTGTGGACCAGAGCACATTACTCTCGTGGATATATAACGCGCGCACTCGAAGATCTCAGAGATCGACGAGGAAGAGGGAAAACCGAGAGCAAGGGGAGACGAGAAAATAACATGGAGAGGAAAAGAGAAAGAGAGAGAGAGAGAGAGAGAGAGAGAGAGAGAGAGAGAGAGAGAGAGAGAGAAAGAGATTGAACCCGTCCTACCGGTTATCCTCGGATTCCAGCTCATCCGCGAGCAAACCCGCGGCCTCACCAGTGCACTTTGCTTACATCCCGTACTCACGTACACCAAAAGTCACTCACACGATCACACACGTGCGCCCATGTTCGAGGGATTCCTCTTCCGTGGACGAAGAAGTCAGACAAGCTGTGCCCCGATGGCTCGCAGGCCCAGGCATTTAATTCCCCTGGCCTGGGGTTACTGGAATGTGCGTGTGTAACCCACCGATGGCCATGACTTCCAAGATTTATCGTGCGTGAGTATAACAACGTCCCGACTCGAATATAATCCAGGTGTCGTGAATTTGGGGGATTTGCGTTTCGACCCAACACAACCCGACTTCAACGTCAATGAGACATCATATGTTTGAGGAGCCAAGCAAAAAGGAATATCTCCTTTTCGTTCATCACCTAATTGGTAGCGTAGGGAAGTAGTGGAATCAATGAGGACAATGATGAAAGATGGATCGTTGTTCTCTTGATTTGTGTTAGGTCATGCTGTCAGGGCACTTAGATTGGTAGGTTCTTGTCCTGTTGGGCTCAAGATTGTCCTTGTGCATTAGGCACTTGATTTCCTGATCGTTGGAGGACCGTGCAGGTCCCGTTGATTTCGCCACCTCTTCAACACTGGCTGACTGTTCGGCAAGGACCTATTGGGAGTACGAATAAGTCTCCGCCGTTTGACAAAAGATGGCCCCACCAGGAGGTTTCAGATGTAAAACGTCATATCGTAAGGTTGGACATGTGGAAAGACCATAACCTTGAAATATTTGCGATTTTGTATCAGCATCACATCATTTTTTTCGTGCGAAAATGTCGAGTTCTGAGCCGAATAAGCGTCATTTGCGGGAACTTTTGATTTGCTTCTTTAATGTGAAGAAATCTGCAGCTGAGGCGCATCGATTGCCCGTAGAAGCATATGGTGGGGCTGCTTTAAGTGAGAGAAGTTGTCGTGAGTGGTTTCAAAAGTTTAAGAACGGTGAGTTTGACGTCGAAGACAAAGAACGTAGCGGAAGGCCGAAAGTGTACGAAGACGCGGAACTGGAAGCATTATTGGAGGGAGATTCGTGCCAAACGCAAGAAGAACTTGCACTTACATTAGGAGTGACTCAACAAGCAATTTCACATCGTTTAAAATCGTTGGGAATGATTGAAAAGCAAGGAAATTGGATTCCGTATGAACCGAAGCCGAGAAACGTCGAACGCCGATTTTGCACATGTGAAATGCTGCTTGCCAGGCATGAGCGGAAGGGTCAGCACTCGTAACACTAAACTGGGAAGTTTTACCCCACTCGCCGTATTCACTAGACACTGCTCCCTCTGACTATCATTTATTTCGATCGATGACGCACGGCCTGTGTGAACAGCACTTCACATCATATGAAGATACCAAAAATTGGGTCGATTTGTGGATAGCCTCAAAAGATGGGAAAAAGTAGTGGCTAGCGATGGACAATACTTTGAATAAAACATAAAGTACCCTTTTTCACAATAAATGCCCAATTTTTTATTTAACAAAAGCAGCTGAGACTTGTTTGTACTCCAAATACAATCAAGGCTCGTTTTTGAACCATCGCATGGCAGACAAAATCATTTGGAAAAGTCCATGAATGCCGGCGTCCATCACCTCCGGGACTTTCGTTACTCCTCACTTCCACCAAGTGTGCTCTTTATTCTTGATGTTATCCAAATCTTGGCACATTCAGGTCCTACATCTCCGATTAGGATCCTAAATGATGTTTCGATGATCTCTGTAGCCTGAGTCCACGAAAAACATGGTGGGGTCTTCAAGAATCTTTTCGTTGCCGTCCAACAATGCAAACCACACGACAGCGAATCATGATGCCCTGATCACATTGACACTTCCACAAATATCAGTGCGACACTAGCCCGGTCAGCAAGTGACGGAAGAAACCACTAAAGTTGTGGGATATGGAATGCCTAATTAGATCGAGAGCTGGAAGCATTCACAGTGGCCCAGAAATGTCAGCTCTACAAATAGTTGATAATCGACGACTGACAGTCGGACCAGCTATTCTTGATCATCGCCAGGGAGTTCGTAGGCGCTTAATGGAGAGCTGTGGAATTTGCCCCATTTCACTTTTGCACAAAGCACACCCTTATCTTCGACACCACTTCATGAATCCTGGCCCATCGATTCGAATAACACAGTAACCTCTCTCACCCTCTCTCTGTCTTTCATTCTCTCACCTATATCCTGTATCTCAAACTGGATTTTCTCGTACGTGAGGCTCTCGGATTGAATCTGTATCAGTGCCGGAGGAACGGTGTATGATTACACGAGTAATACGAGTACAAACAGGCTGAGAATCAAGAGTAAAGCAAAAAGAGATTGCCCCTCATTCCTGACTTTGAGATTGGTATGAATAATTACGAACGTTCGTATCACATAGACCTCAGTCTCTGCGTCTGTCCATTCTTCTTCCACTACCTGCTACTCAGTTCCTCTTTCTAGATGCTCCAGAATAGGTGCACACATACGTGGGGGAAAGACATTTCGAACCTGCTATCATCCATGTTACGTTGACTATGAAGACATGGCTGCG
This sequence comes from Ophion slaviceki, assembly GCA_944452715.1. Classification (NCBI taxonomy): domain Eukaryota; kingdom Metazoa; phylum Arthropoda; class Insecta; order Hymenoptera; family Ichneumonidae; genus Ophion; species Ophion slaviceki. The sequence goes on along the minus strand of OX101794.1, from coordinate 12,789,936 downwards.
CTTCGAATCGTCCACGTAGTTGAATGTCTTCATAATCACTGCTCCAAATGTATGTGTTTATGTGTACGCACGTATATGCATCTCTCATAGATCCTGCTCGACTGCTTTCATTTCTGACGATCGAATAATTTAATTGCATATCCCGAGCCAAGTTATCCACATAGGTATATGAGAAACTGGGTCTTCCCACGAGATATATAACTCGGCTACTTTCTCACTCACTTCCGTGTCTTTATAATTTATTATAATTATCAAGCTTCCTACGTCTACATATGCATCTGGCAAAAGGTCCAACGAAATATCAAGTTTCACCGATCTCCGCGCGCAATTATCGCCGTTTTCCTTTTCTTCCGATTGCTAGCTTCCGTTGATTTGCGGTAGGTCGGCAGTCGGTTATTAATAGTTGGTGCAGCGATTAACTTTCAGTCTTGGTGTATGGAGAATCGGTGGTAGCTATGATGGATAATTAGAGGTGGACGGCGGATCGATATGTGTGAAACATTCTGATACATGGAGCTGTCGTTTAAGGGGTTATATTCAGTTAAAATTTTCGGAAAATCCATTTTTAAAAATTTTCTTTTCGCAATGTAGATATAGTTAAGTACACACACAGAAAATTTCTTGCCAATCCGGCGAATATTCCCGAAGTTACACGCACATTTGTAATGACGTGTCAGAGCGTTCGAAAGTGCTTTTGAAACTTTAAGGGGTAAGGCCACAGTAGAATTTTCAAAAAATCGATTTTTTTTCGGCTAAAACGATGCTTTATCATCATAAGAATAAGTTACGATTCGATTTATAGCAAGAACATTTTTTTCACCGACTTTGAGCGTATAACGTAAGCCCACCTCTGGCACGGCCATAGAGTACCTAAAACTTTAAACGCGTTTTTCTCAAAACAGCTTTTTTCCAATTGGCGTGACAAATAACTTCAACAATTTTCACTCGATTTACTTCAAATTTGAAAGTTGTGTTCCTAATTGCATTTCGCAGAGAAGTACGTACGGAATTTCTCATTAAGGCGCTACCCCCACTTGTTGCGCAAAAAAGGCCTTTTTCATGAATTTTTTTAAAGAAAACTACAAAACTTTTTTAATCGATCAATATACCATCTTAAAGAACACATCTTAAGAAGTTTCAGTAATTTTTTTATTGAAAAATATTACATTGTTTAGTGGCAAATGGCCGTCAATGAAATAATGTTTTTATATACACGGTTTGCGGTGACCAACATTGCGGCGAAGTGGATCATCTGAAAAAAAATGCGGATGGATTTAGTCAAATATAAGTATAAACTAGTCTTTAATCGAAGGATTTTAAAAAATATTCATTTTTCACAAAATGGCGGACAGTCAAAGTTGATGGTTCGATTTTAACGAAAAAAAAACGGCCGTTTTTTGGCTATAAAACGGCCATTTTTTTCGAAAAAAAAATCGAACGATTAAAGACTACATTTTTATGTATTAAATAAGCCTGCAAAATTTCAAGAAGATCGGTTCATTAGTGTTCGAGTAATCTTGGCCATTTTGAGAAAAACGCGTTTAAAGTTTCAATTTCAGTTTACACGAAGATAATATTTTTTTTTTTGTAAACTTACATAGAGTCATCTATTCCGGGCCCATACAGAAGTATGGGCCCGGATGCTTATACTTCAAAAAAATGCAATAAAAAAAATCGATTTTTTCAAAATCGCAAGTGGGGGTAACCCCTTAATCGAAAACTTTTCATTTTATGAGCAGTTTTATACGAAATTTTTCACTGAAAATTCATTCAAATACCTACAACTCGATGCAAATACCTACAACTTTTGAATAAAACAATATTTTCAAAATTCCGTACGTACTTCTCTAGGTATTCTAATGTAGATTGACGAGAATTTTTGTTTTTTGTTCTAGGTAAAAAATTGCGGATGCTAAATATCACGCCGCGGAGCGCCTAAAAAAAAGATAACAAAAGAAAAAATTAGTAGTCGGCATTTTGTACATCGAAAAAATATATGTATATATTTTCTAACAGCTTGATATTCATACTAAATGGATGTGTAATTAATTTTATGAGTGAATCACTTTTTCATACGAAAAAAATGGTTAAATTCGCACATCATTTTATGCCCGTTACTGTGGCCTAACCCCTTAAACGCGTTTTTCTCAAAACTGTTTTCAAAGTCGGTGAGCAAGATTTCTCGGAAACGATCAGTCTCAAATTTTAACACAATCTTTTCAAGTATATTTTTTAGTAATTAATCGGAGGTTTTTTCTCACTGATAAATATTTTCTATTTTAAAAACGATTTAAGGCCTAAATTTTTGTCAAAAATCGATTTTTTTTCTTGTTGAAAAGTCGCCATTATGTCAAAAATTATTATTTTGCTTATTCCTTTGATCAATTACAAGATAATCCATTGTATTAAGGGAATATTTTTAGTTTTTCCATTTTAGGTGATCCCGTCCAGAGATATCGTGCAAGACGCCTTTTTCAGAGGTGCTTCCGGAGATCAGCTTAGCAGCTTTCAAAATAATTATTTTAACAAATAAAAAATGTTAAAATACAGTTAAAAGTTACCATAATATGTGTACAAATGTTTACGTTGATAGATTTAAAGGTCTTCTCAAGAAAAATTCTTGAAAAGTCGATCTTTTTGGGCCTCCTGAATGTATATAACCCCTTAAGGCGAGATACACATTTAGACAGTAAAAAATTGAGCAATTTTGAGGGATGTTTAAAACTAAGAAATGGTTATTCTACATTTATCCAACTATACGTATACTTTAATATTATATTTAAGTATACAAAAGCACCCAAATAAAAAATCTGCTTCCTTCGTCAACTACCAAAAGAACGATGTTGAAGTTTGCATCGTTTAAATGCAACGAAAATTCACTTGAATTTATGATTTTCATTATCATCCAAAATCATACTTTGCAGAGATTCAGCTTGTAGATTACAAAATATAAATCATAAAAAATGTTTGCGTCCTTTTCGTATCTCAAATCTACCGAAGCGAATTTGAAAAATAAAAGAACTTTTTCGTTGCATTTTAAGGGAGGCTTTGTCCTTGAAATTTTCAAAAATCAATTTGAGCTCAACAGTTGGAAGAAGAGGAGGGATGCCTCTATGGACCAGGCATTGCCGATTAGCGGTAATTATAAACACATTTGTGTAAACACATTACAAAACTTTAAACGCGTTTTTCTCGAAATCACGTTTTTAAAAATGGCTGACATTCTCCTGACCGCTGTAATTAACATATCGACCTGAAATTTGGAGAGCATACTCAGAAAATATGTCTTCACGGAATGACGGATCGTTTTTTCGATAGATACATTTTTGCATTTATTATTTATCTTTTTATGCGAAAAAAACGCGAAAATTCGATTTTTTTTTAATTGCCGCCATTTTCCGAAATTTGTACTAAACGAAAAACCCATCCGTCATTCCATGACCAAAGGGTCACAGGTTGATAATATGCTTTGAATTTGTGTTTCAGATCAACAAAGAGGGGGCAGTGATGTCAGCCGTTTACCTCCAGCGATTTGAGGACCTGTTTTCGCGGAGCTGCAACGACCGCCATTGTGTTTTTTTTTCAAAAAAAAAATTTTTTTAACGTTCTGTATATCATGAATAAAAGCAAGAAAAAACCGCACTCAAAAAGCTTTACTCGTTTCCTTAAAAAAAAATAAAATGTAAACACCTGAAATATGACACTCCAAGGACAAAGTCTCCGTTAACGATGCAAACGTCATCAAAACGAAACACCTGGATGACTACGTTGAAGACCCAACTGTGAGGTCCAGGTCCATTTTCGGACGGACTTTGAGGTATTTCCCTACAGCCGAGTAGTTCCCAGGCTGTCTCTTCCCTGGTATCCAGGCGATGTGCCATATACGTCTCGATATGGGAATCAACTGCAGCGTTCTCGGTTCCCAGAGATCCAAGAGCTCTCCGGCCATCCAGAAATTAGTATACAAGCGCAGCGATTGTTTCGGAGGTTGCGCTAAATGAAACGTGTGCATTATAAAGCATCGTGCCTCATCTCGTGCTGCATCTATACGTGCCTATGTGAATACAATCCCGCGAGATCATTTACGGAGCTCGTGTGTTTCGGATGAAATCTCTCGCTATGGAGCCACTTTTACTACCGCCTCGTAAAAGTACGCGCACACTTTTACTACGCGAGCTAAAAATATGCCGTTTTACGATTATACCCTCGAGTTATCGTATAGGTTATCGTAGAATTATCGTTATAGTTATCGTAAACTACTGCCACTTTTTACGACACCCAACCTAGATTTGGACGATTCCAATTTACGTTTTCCTTTTATTCTTTCTTTTTTACAACACTCATATATTCGTTGCAATCTGCCGGCATGGACATTTCGTTCATCTCTATAGTTTCGACATGATTTGTCAGTCCGGATGAAAACCCCCATCGCCATCCCAGAAATGTCTTTTTCTTCGTGGTAGCAAAATTCACAACGAAAGTTCATCTATTTTTTAACTTTTTCCTTTGCTTTTATGAGTGTGGGAATTTTTCATTTAGCTTCCACATTTTCAATGAGAATTCCGAAGAAGAAAAAAACGTCTTACGTAGCCTAAATTCGTCAAAGATATGTTCATTGCATTTTAGTGATGCGAATTGCAATCTTTTGAGGATGGTGTTCGAAATCACGGTCATCGAAACACCCCATATTTATGGGTTCTTGCCCTGTTGGGCTCAATATCATCCTTGTACACTGGGCACTGAATTTCCTGATCATTGGAGGACCTCGCAGTTCCTGTTGATTTCACAACCTCTTCAACACTGGCTGACTGTTCGACGAGGACCTACAACTTTCAATGGCCATTTTCGAACCATCAAGCTCGCATAAAAACATCATTTGCAAAAGTCTATCGATGCATCGGTCACAATCGGGACTTTCGTTACTCCTCAATTTAACCGAGCGTGCTCGCTCTCTATACTTGATGTTATCCATCTTTGCAGATGCAGGTCCAACATCTTTGATTAGGATGATAAATGAAGCTGGGGTGATCTCTGTAGCCTGCGCCCACCAAAGAAATGTAATCCTGGTTGGTCCTTCATCATGGTCGTCAAATCACCTGTTCCCATATTTATATGCCAATGTATGTGGATGTGTGTATGAGCATGTGTACATCGGACTTCCTTTCCTTTCCTTCTTCGCTTTAATGCATTCGTGTTTCAGCTTTTTCTTTCAAAATACATATTTTCTATATTAATAGAGACTGATTGTGAGAGTGCTGTTTAGAAAGGCCTGCCTACGTTATATATATATATATATATATATACACACACACACACACACACACACACACACACACACACACACACACACACACACACACACACACACACACATAGACAACGTACCCAGGCCTTTCTTTCTATATAAAATGCAGTTAATGATATTATGTACGTATACATACGCATATAAATACATATATAAATGGATATTTATATATAAGTATATGATTAACTGTATTTCACACATAGCGTGCAGCCCACCCGCGTATCCAAGTAGAGCAGTGTCTTACGCTTAACGGTACACCGTTTTGCCAAAGTGAACAAGAAAACACGACGGCAATTTATGCACATGCAGACGCATGCGAGTATCCTTGACAGAAACTCACGAGCCAAGGATAATGGCTCAATACAACTGGTTATAATTTCCCGAAAATAAATACAAAAACAAATGACGAAATTCTACTTTTGGTGTGACGACTAGGAGTAGTTTTGACATGCCCTTCTGTCAAAGCTTGGTAGCTTTTACGGTTTACCGCTTATCAGGGTGATGAATTTTGACAGGCTAAACTGATTTAAGGCCTTGTTAACGATTTTTTAGGCAAAATTTTGGAATGGGAACAATTTGCTTAAAAAATCGTCAGATAAAAAATGAACTATGCAATATAAAAAAAGTCCTACGTACTTCCATAGATAATGTATTTTTCAAGATATATTCAACATTTCAAGTGAATCGGTTGAAAATTGTTTGAGTTATGTTTCCGGCCAAATGAAAAAATGCAGTTTTGAGATAAACGGTGCACAGCCGCCATTTTGAAATTAATCGCTTCAAAACAATTTTTGTATACAGTCACTGATATGTGTGATAAACACCCTTTTTTGTAATCTCGATTTATTTGTAGTTTTTCTGAGAAAAAAATCCCCAAAAAGTCTATTTTTTCGGACTCTAGAGTGGCCTAACCCCTTAAGTAGATGGGGATGAATTTGAAAATACACTTTGCAGATGTTTTTTTGCTTACGTGGAATATAATTTTCAAAAACAATCGCACCCCTAGTAGGGTGTCTTCGGCTGGGGCATACGAAATACTAATTAACGGCGTTTTCAAAAATGAACGATGAGTCTCCAAAGTTTTGGCTTCTATTTTTGAACTTTGGTTTGAAAAAGTGAAATAATTCATAAATATAGGTACTAGCGAATGCTTTCGAGTGAAATTCATCGCAATTAGTGTAGAATAATTAGTTTTGGAAAAAAAAAGAAAAAATGTTTTATATTTGACAATCTTCTGCTGCCATATTCTCGACGATATTCGAAAAATGTTAAATAACTAACTCAACATTTTTTTTACATCGAATATCGCAATGCTACCTTACGAGCTATTTGACCGCTATTTATTTACAATTATTCTCAAATTTCGATGGTTGAAAAATAGCACGGATTTCACGTACATGTTTGGGCTGGTATTAGTATGGTTGCTTCACAGATTGCGGCTTTGAATTCACTTTGCCCTCGAATGCAAGCGTACTTCGTGACGAAGCAATTAAAAATGGCTAATTAATCTTGCACTCGAATGAAACCGTACTCCGAAGTAAATGAAAATGTTCGTTAGAAAAATGAGGTTGTGATGTGTCCTCGAGAGACTGGATGTTTCCTATATCAACAATAGGACAAGTGCAAAAAATCGTAGCAATTTCAATCTTTCCATGAATCGAAAAAAAACGTTCTTCACCTTATTACTTGATCGATTTTCATTTGCGAGCACGGTGCACAAGTTGCGCGGAAAATTGTCACAGCACGCGTTACACGCTCATCAGGTCGATAACCAAAGTTCAGTGAAAGTTACCCCGATAGATCAGGACATAACGATCGCTCCGACTATTTCCTTTTGCTGCATCCGTACACGCATTGAGAAAAAAAAGTCCACCGAGTTTGAAACGAGCGCCCACGATGGTGTTGGGCTTTGCATCGTTGGAATGCAGCGAACATTTTTATTTATTTTTTAATCTCCATGTTTGTGTTATTCGAAATTATTGCCGGCAGATTTGGGTTTCTTGAGGGGTTACCCCCACGTGCGATTTTGAAAAAATCGATTTTTTTTTTATTGCATTTTTTTGAAGTATAAGTATCCGGGCCCATACTTCTGTATGGGCCCGGAATAGATGACTCTATTTAAGTTTACAAAAAAAAATATTTTCTTCGTGTAAACTGAAATTGAAACTTTAAACGCGTTTTTCTCAAAATGGCATTTCTGAAGTCGGTGACCAAGATTACTCGAACACTAATGGACCGATCTTCTTGAAATTTTGCAGGCTTATTTAATACATAAAAATGTAGTCTTCAATCGTTCCATTTTTTTTTTTCGAAAAAAAATGGCCGTTTTATAGCCAAAAAACGGCTGTTTTTTTCGTTAAAATCGAACCATTAACTTTGACTGTCCGCCATTTTGTGAAAAATGAATATTTTTTAAAATCCTTCGATTAAATACTAGTTTATACTTATATTTGACTAAATCCATCCGCATTTTTTTTTTCAGATGATCCACTTCGCCGCAATTTTGGTCACCGCAAACCGTGTGTATAAAAACATTATTTCATTGACGGCCATTTGCCACTAAACAATGTAATATTTTTCAATAAAAAAATTACTGAAAGTTCTTCAAGATGTGTTCTTCAAGATGGTATATTGATCGGTTAAAAAAGTTTTGTAGTTTTTTTTTTTAAATTCATGAAAAAGGCCTTTTTTGCGCTACAAGTGGGGGTAACGCCTTAAGCTCTAATGAGGATCCGAAAAAACTATCGAATGATGTTCGAAGCTTGTATCTGCCAAAAGTAAATTGGGCAATTTGGAGAAATTAATTTTCTATGATACTGCCAATAAAAGGTGGTCAGTTTCACCGTAATATCTTCTATGGCATGGAGGTTCCTTACAATAGTAATAGTAAGTCAGATGAAATCGTAATAATTAAAAAGTCAAAAATAGTTTTAAAAGTTTAAGAAATAAAAAATAATTAAAAAATTAATAATAATTAAATTTACTTTAGTTGACCTTACCTGAAATTTTTAATCCTGTCCCTATGGAATGGCGGATCCGCAATGCCGACTTAAAATTCAAATAACTGGATTGTTTATTTCCCTATTCCTAATGAATATTTTGACCATGATAAATTGAATTGTTTCAAACAACGAATTCAATTTATTCAAATAAACAATTCCTTTCAGAGTCATTATTATTATTATTATTGATTTATTATTGATTATTTGTTTATTTATTAAATTCAGAGTTATTCCAGAATTATTATTATTGTAAATTTATCATTAATTATTTATTTTTCTATATATTAAGTTCAGGGTTATTATTATTATTAATTCAGTGTTGATTATTTATTTATTTACGGACGTCAGTGTTATTGTTATAATTAATTTATCATTAATTATTTATTTATCAACTGCGGTCAGAGTTATTATTGTTATTGATAATTTTTTTATTGCTCAACATTATTGCCGATCCACGTGCCTTCCACTGGCCGTTCATTTTTCTCCATATAAATCTGTCCCTATGGCGTCATTCGTTTATCGCAATTTGAACTGATTTTCCCCTCGCAATTTTCCAACTCCCTCGGGGGCACGAAAATTCCCACCCTCGGAGTGAAAAAAACGTTGGTATTGCCTGCCGGGCGCGTAAACGAGTACGAGAAAAGAGCTGGAAAAATTGCGATGTACAGTTGCGAGCTGTGCCGAGATTTTTCCTCGCGGTAATTGCCAAGCGGGCGGCCATATACTCTTTGCGATTATGCGAACGCACCGCGTCGAATAATTTATCGTGGGAGCATCGCCGTGCCAAGGCCTCGAGCAGGACTTTTAAAAGCGAGACGCGAGACGTCGAGCTCTCCCGCATAAATATCGCGCGCGGAGGCATCTGCAGGAACAAAACAAGAGAAACCCGAGGTTCAATGGCCCAAGACGGATTCTACACGGCACGCGTAAAGACACTTAAAGATTCTCTGTAATGATTGCAAAGTCGACTTGTGTCGCAAAAACGTAAACCAGTTTGCTCACCATATTTTCGTGTACTTGAGACTGTCACATTTCAAATCCATATGCATTTGCTCAATGGCTATTGTGCAGCGAACAAGTCTGCACCGCTGGATTGCGATGAAGTATTCCTTTTCTGGATTTTCCGAATTTCTTATGACGTTCAAATTTTCGTAGTCGGAATGCAACGATATTTTTCTTTCAATTTCCGTTTCTTCATTTTTATCATCATCCAATGCGAATGACGGTGACATATCTCCAATAAGAATACGTGAAAAGGTTTGAGTGATTGTCAGCGCCGAAATTGGTGGAAAAAAAAATTGTGTACTTAAAAAGAATTAATTTTTGTTGCGTTCCAACGATGCAAACTTCAACCCCATAAGGTTGCTCAGTTACAATGCAATAATTCTTTTTCGTGCCCTAATTTTTTGGACCATTTCGATATATATGTTTCGCGCAAATATTTTCAAGGACCCTCGTTAGAGATCTAGACGCGAAGTCGGCAGAATAAAATATTCTATATAATAATTATAAAGTAAGGCAATAAACAAAGAATTTTCGATAATTTCGTATAAAATTTGTATTTGATTTGAAACTTGAATCTAAATATTTGTATTCTTATTCGACAGTTATTCGAGATCATTCTAATATGCGCGATTGACTTGGATTTTTATATGTGGTCCCTGGGATCTATGATATTATATATGAGTGTATATATCATGAAATCTAGTATAGAGCTAGGGATCTAAGGGATCCATCTAGGGATCTAGGGACCCAAGAGATCCATCTAAGGATCCAAGAGATACATCTATGGATCTAGGAAACCAAGGGCTCTATCTATGAATGTAGGGAACAAAGGGATATGGGTTACATATACGTGTATGTAATATCATGGAATCTAATATGAAGCTAGGGACCCATATGGGGATTCAAGGAATCCTTCTAGGGATTGAGGAGTCTAATGGATCCATCTAGGGATTTAGGGAACCAAAGGATCCATGTAGAGATCCCTCTTGGGATCCAGAGATCCAAGGGATACATCTATGGATCTAGGGAACCAAGGGATCTAGGTTATATATACGTGTATGTAATATCATGAAATCTAGTACGAAGCTAGGGATCCATCTGGGGATCCAAGGAATCCTTCTAGGGATTGATGGGTCCAACCGGTCATCTAGGGATTTTTCGAACTAAGGGATCCATCTAGGAATTTAGGTAACCAAGGGATGCATCTGGAGATCCATCTTGGGATCTAGGAATCCAAGGGATCCATCTAACGATTCATCTTGGAATCTAGGGATCCAAGGGATCCAAGGGTTACATCTATGGATTGTGGGGTCCAAGGGATCCATTTAGGGATCTAGGGGACCAAGAGATCCATCTAGGGGTCCAAGGGATCCATCTATGGATCTAGGTTATATATACGTGTATGTAATTTCATGAAATCTAGTATGAATCTAGGTTCCATCTGGGGGTCCATGACATTATATGTTTATGTGCATTATACATGTAGGTATATATCATGGAATCTGGTATGAAAATATCCATCTAGGGACATGTATATATGAGGCAAAAAAAAAAAAAAAATTTTCCGGTAGTACATCCATAGAAAGTATTTGTATTTTAATTATTTCCCGCACGCAGCATACACATACCACTTTTTTAAAGCAAACAGAATCTTTTTATTTGTTCTAAAGATAATATAGGAGATTTGGGCATTGATTGTCATGAAAAGGTAAGCCATTTCAATTCGTTTCTAAAAAGAATTTTCGCTCTTTATTCTCAGTATCCTTTGCTGTAATGATTTTTTAATTTACAAAGTTCTGAATAAAATATAGCTCATTACGAAACTCCTTTATTCTCGTTAAGTAGAAATAAAACGATGATATTCGCTGACCAATATCGCGAGAATCGTAAAGATTGTGTTAATTCCGCAAAGAAAAGACCACTCGAGAAGGCTAATTACCTACAATTAGGGGAAGACATGTTTCGCATGTTTTGAAAAGAAAATAATTATTTCTGCACGTAACGTGAACAAACAAGTTGTGTACACTTGCAAGAAAATACAGAAGTTGCAATAACAAATTGTTAAAAACGTTAGTGAAGAAATAGCCGAACAATAATTTTGAAAAATGTTCTGTGTCGACGTAGGCGGTGTCCACCAACTCGCACGATCTTTTAGGGTTGTTGCTTAAAAATATTGGGGTAAATAGATATGATTGCAAATTTTACCAATCGTTATGGTATATTTTCTGAATATACTGACAAAAAGAGACCGAAGGTTGCCGCACTCGTTAATTAAGGGAGACTTTGTCCTTGAAATTTTCAAAAAATCAATTTGAGCTCAACATGAGTAGGTAGAAGAAGAGGAGGGATGCCTCTACGGACCAGGCATTGCCGATTAGCGGTAATTATAAACACATTTGTGTAAACACATTACAAAACTTTAAACGCGTTTTTCTCGAAAACACGTTTTTAAAAATGGCTGACATTCTCCTGACCGCTGTAATTAACATATCGACCTGAAATTTGGAGAGCATACTCAGAAAATATGTCTTCACGGAATGACGGATCGTTTTTTCGATAGATACATTTTTGCATTTATTATTCATCTTTTTATGCCAAAAAAACGCGAAAATTCGATTTTTTTTAATTGCCGCCATTTTCCGAAATTTGTACTAAACGAAAAACCCATCCGTCATTCCATGACCAAAGGGTCACAGATTGATAATATGCTTTGAATTTGTGTTTCAGATCAACAAAGCGGGGGCAGTGATGTCAGCCGTTTACCTCCCGCGATTTGAGGACCTGTTTTCGCGGAGCTGCAACGACCGCCATTTTGGTTTTTTTTTTCAAAAAAAAAATTTTTTAACGTTCTGTATATCATGAATAAAAGAAAGAAAAAAACCGCACTCAAAAAGCTTTACTCGTTTCCTTTAAAAAAAATAAAATGTAAACACCTGAAATATGGCACTCCAAGGACAAATTCTCCGTTAAATATTAAATTTTAAAGTTGACATCAACCTCCACTTGATCGCGTTGGTTGTACGGGGCAACGTCGTTACCATTTCTATCGCGTATACCTTCCGCATTTATGAATAAAGTGGCCCAAAAAACGATTATTGTGTGCAGGATAGTGTACAGAACAATATTACCGAAAAAAATCGACGGATTACCGATCTAATTAATGAAAAAGTATGAAAAATATGCGGCCAGTTTACGAAAAAGTGAGGCTTGTTGAGGAGCATGTATTAAAATGTGGCAACGTCGGAACTATGGGAATAGCGGAACCAATCGAAAACCTAGCGCGCCAATTTCAAATACGTTACAGTCAAATGCGACAAGGGGGAACTTATTCATTTATTTATTATGATGTATTCTCTTTTTTCTAGCTTCGGTGACAATAGTACGATGCTTGTGGGCACCAGCACTGACAAATCGTATTTTCCATCGCAAACTTTGCGGCGCATTAATCTTTTTTTCTGAATCATTTGTTGCCTCCTTTTGCTCTGACATAACCTCCGAAAACGCCGACCGGCGCGGAACCGTGCGACGTTGCTGAAGCTCGTGTCTATTCTAATAGGATTTTTAACCTCAACATTTGATTTTCCGATAATCCTAACTCCTTCAAATTACCATACATGTAAATAATAATTACGATTATAGTATATACCGTACATTTGAACATTTTCCCGATATCCAGTCGCACACGTCATTATTTTGCTACAATACGTTGGCACTGGTGACGTCACACAATGTATTAGCATAGGAACTTCGTTTCCTGCCCAACCTTTCAAAAATGATTTAGGAACAATCTTAAGGGGTTTTTAGCCGTTTTAGCCGTTTTAGCGGAAAAAAAATCGATTTTTTTCGCTAAAACGGTGCTTTATTATCATAAGAATAAGTGACTATTCGATTTGTAGCAAGACAATTTTTTTCACCGACTTTGAGCGTATAACGTAAGTCCACCTCTGGCACGGCCATAGAGTGCCTAAAACTTTAAACGCGTTTTTCTCGAAACAGCTTTTTTCCAATTGGCGTGACAAATAACTTTAAGAATTTTCACTCGATTTAATTCAAATTTAAAAGCTGTGTTTCGAATTGCATTTCGCAGAGAAGTACGTGCGGAATTTCTGATTAAGGCATTACCCCCACTTGTAGCGCAAAAAGGCCTTTTTCATGAATTTTTTTAAAGAAAACTACAAAACTTTTTTAATCAATCAATATACCATTTTAAAGAACACATCTTGAAGAACTTTCAGTAATTTTTTTATTGAAAAATATTACATTGTTTAGTGGCAAATGGCCGTCAATGAAATAATGTTTTTATATACACGGTTTGCGGTGACAAACATTGCGGCGAAGTGGATCATCTGAAAAAAATTGCGGCTGGATTTAGTCAAATATAAGTATAAACTAGTCTTTAATCGAAGGATTTTAAAAAATATTCATTTTTCACAAAATGGCGGACAGTCAAAGTTAATGGTTCGATTTTAACGAAAAAAAACGGCCGTTTTTTTGCTATAAAACGGCCATTTTTTTCGAAACGAAAAATCGAACGATTAAAGACTACATTTTTATGTAGTAAATAAGCCTGCAAAATTTTAAGAAGATCGGTTCATTAGTGTTCGAGTAATCTTGGTCACCGACTTCAGAAATGCCATTGAGAAAAACGCGTTTAAAGTTTCAATTTCAGTTTACACGAAGAAAATATTTTTTTTGTAAACTTACATAGAGTCATCTATTCCGGGCATCAAAAAAAAACTGCACTTCAAATCGCACTTCAAAAAAATGCAATAAAAAAAATCGATTTTTTCAAAATCGCAAGTGGGGGTAACCCCTTAATCGAAAACTTTTCATTTTATGAGCAGTTTTATACGAAATTTCTCACTGAAAATTCATCCAAGTACCTACAACTCAATTCAGATACCTACAACTTTTGAATAAAACAATATTTTTTTAATTCCGTACGTACTTCTCTAGGTATTCTAATGTAGATTGACGAGAATTTTTGTTTTTTGTTCTAGGTAAAAAATTGTGGATGCTAAATGTCACACCGCGGAGTGCCTAAAAAAAAGATAACAAAAGAAAATATTAGTAGTCGGCCTTTTTGTACATCGAAAAAAAAATATATATATATTTTCTAACAGCTTGATATTCATACTAAATAGATGTGTGATTAATTTTGAGAGTAAATCACTTTTTCATACGAAAAAAAAGTTAAATTCGCACATGATTTTATACCCGTTAGTGTGGCCTAACCCCTTAACGAGAGCCCGTCGAAAGGCATAACAAATGCATGAACTTCGGGTTTTTTGTCAATATAAAATAAATACTTTTGGAAATGGGTTTCAACATATTTTATTCTTCTCTCAATGGAGAGTAAATGCTCATTTCATTTATAAAATAAATTGAAAATGGCGGGTCCAGCTCCCGTCAAATAAAGCCTTGCACGGCTTGTTTTGGGCGCTCCACAGCCTTGCCAGTTCATTTGAAACAAAAACGGGTTAGACATTATTAAACTAGACTAAATTCAGAGGGCCATATCGTTCTTTTTTTCTGAAAAATCCCTGGATAACAAAATGGCACCTGTTTGAAAAAACCCCAATTTTTTTTGCCCGGTTGTTTTTGCTTCAACGGACGAAAAAAAAATTTCTAAATCAATTTCTGACGAAATCGCTTCCTGATGACCCCGAAAATTGAATTTCCTTGTGATTTCCCTTTAAACGTTGTAAAAAAAATCGTATTCAATGTTTGTTTTTGATAACCCAAACAAACAAACCCACGTGTTCCAAAGACCTTAAGGGTAAAAATTATGTTAAAAAAAATCGAATTTTTCATCGTCATGGACCTGCCCTTAATTTTTCATCCTAGAAACTTTTGTTCATACCAGATGAGTCTGTTTTTTTTATATTTAGATTTATATTTAGTATACGGTATGTTTGTAAAAAAAAACGTCCAAGTTAGACGTTAATCTGAAAAAAATTGTAACGAAATTGTGTTTTCTCACAAAAGTAATGTACGCGCTGTCGCAGCCGCAAACGGGATGACTGTGTGGTCCATGGGGAACGCGCAAGTTGAATGATTCAGTTGTACGGCGCATTATTCCCGAGGGATATATCTCGAGATGGGTTTTCATATAGAGCTCCAAGGCGAGAACTCTCACTGCGCGAGCGAAAGAAAAATTTCCTTTGGGGTCAAATATTCGACATGCTTCTTTCATTTTGCCGAGAGACGTGGAAAGTCATAAGAAACGAGTGAGATTATTCTCTCTCTATTTTCTTCGTACGAGGAGAATTTTTTTCTACATTGCGTTTTCTGTCATCTAATGTTTTATAAATAATTTACTTGAGTTGACTTTTATATTTATTTACTCCGTGCGATTTATTCTTATAGTTATAATGCTTTTATTTAATTATAATTTGAATTATTTTTTATATTCCGTAAACGTGTAAATTAAATATTATAATTGGTGAAAATACGTTGAATTGGGAAAATAAATTCATTCAGTCGATCGCAGGACGTCAGTTTCAAACGGTCGCGATATACGCAACGACCGAGTAAAAAAAAATAATATAAATGCTGTTAAAGTCCGATCGGAATTGAAAAATAATCTTTTGTTATTTACAAGAGGTTTCAACGTTTTTTTTTCGAATTTTCTACGATTTTGCGATACTTTTATTTATTCGAAAGATCGAATTTTTTACCGAGGATAAATGTACTGAATAATTATAAGTACTGAATATATTTGGTGTTGAAATCAGAATATATGTCTACCTTTTCCACGGAGTATAGCAGCAAAAATTGCGATGTTAAAATTTGTATTATTGGAAAGCAACAATTATTTTCCTTTTTTTTTACCATTTTTATCGTTATCGAAAATCATTTTCCATAGATTTAGTTTGTAGGTCTCTAGCACGGACGTTAAAAAAATGTTTGCCGTAGCTTTATTTCGTCAAAGAAACTTGGTAATGAGGAAAAAATTCTTTTCGTTGCGTTCCATCGATGCAAACTTCAAAGTCATAAATTGCGAAACGTTAAACGACGTGGAAGTTTGCAACGTTGCAATGCATCGGTTGTTTTTTATTTATTTTTATTATTATCCAAAGCCTGTTTTGCGAATTGAGGTCATAAATCTGTAATAAAAATACGTCAAAACGTTAAATCGGCCAAAAAATGGAGCAACTGAAAAGAAGTAATTTTCATTGCCTTCCAACGATACGAACTTCAACGCCTAAACGTTTGCGTAAAATCAAAAGTATCATCGCTCATATACGGTAAAATGACGAATTAATGAGAACAGTTTTATGGCATTGAAATTTTTATTTTTTCGAAATGATTTTCATACTCTCGCAAACAATGATTTTTCTACTTCGATTTTTATTGATGACTGTTCTACGATTTTGACACTTTCTACGAAGAAGAAAATCGCAACTGTTTGTAAAAAATGCATAAGTAAAATTTATACGATCTTGAAGTTTGGCCATCATCGGCCGAAAATCCCCGGCGTACTTTTACGTATTCTCATCAGAGATTCACGACCGCAATTTGCAAAAAAAAGGATTTTTGATGATTAAAAAAAAGTACAAAATGACAAAAAAGAATCGTGCAAAACTCATCGTCATAAATTAATAATCTCTCGGGGCTCGGTATGGTAAAGTTTTTTACGACAATCTGAAGAATCGCGTTGAAGTTTGCACTGTTCGAATGCAGCGAAAATTATTTTCCCTCCTTTATTTCTTTATTTTCCTCATTATCGAAAAAAACATTCTTGCCAATGTATGTTGTAGATTTTTACCAAAGATACTGAAAAACGTTTGACTGATTTTTGCAGGCCAACTCCGACAAAAAAAAATATTTTGGCTCTCGAACAAAAACGAATTATCGTTGCCCTCGAACGATGCAAATGTCATCGTCATAAATTAATAATCTATCGGGGCTCGGTATAAAGATTTTTACGATGATCCGAAGAATAGCGTTGAAGTTTGCATCGTTGGAATGCAGCAAAAATACTTTTCCCTCCTTTATTTCTGTATTTGGTAATTCTTTAGATGAGTGACTTTTTCGAAAAATGAGCCACGATTATTATGTTGCTATTTTGTCATTTATTGGGTTATAAATGATGATATTCAGTCGGGGGAAACTAAATATTTTTATTAACAATTTTTTTACGAGCAAAATATTGTTAAAAATAATTTCGAATTTTTCAAAAACCTATACAAAATGGAAGCGAACCCGATATGGGCGTCGAAATGTTTAAAAATACCCTATTTTATCACGTGTTTCCCCGAACTTCAATACCCCATAATTTTATGGGGTTTTAAAGTATAATAACTTTAGAACCCCATACAATTATGGGGTTTTTAAAAACTTAAACAAATAGGGTTTTCAAAAACTAAAAGAAATGTTTTTTTTTTCCAAACAAACAAAACTTTGAAATTATGGGGTTTTTAAAAACTTTAAAACTCCATAATTTTATGGGAAAGGGGCGAATTTCGCGAAAACACTTTTTGATACTATTTTGATAAAATCGGGCATTTTTGAACATTTCGACCCCTATATTGGGTTTGTTTGGGTTCGTTTTTATGGGGGGGGGGGGGGGGAGTGAATTTCAGCTTCCCCGACTGAATATCATTATTTATAACCCAATAAATAAGAAAATAGCAAACACATCATTTTAGACTCATTTTTCGAAAAAGTCACTTATCTAAAGAATCTTTAAATAAGTGCTTTATTATCCTCATTATCGAAAAAACATTATTGCCCATGTACGTTGTAGATTTTCACCAAAGATCCTGAAAAACGTTTGATTGATTTTGGCAGTCTGAATACGAAAAAAAAAATCCCAGTCCAGCAAAAAAAAAACAAATTATCGTTGCCCTCCAACGATGCATATAATGGTTCCAGGCATGAAATAGCCTGGAACGATATAATTATTATGTCAACCCAAAAGCACTATAATAATCGAGGTGACCGAATTTTCCGCGACGCCGCGAAGCGCCGAGTCGAGTGACGATCGAACAAAAAAAAACGAGCTCTCTCGAGTGATCCTCGATTAGATCCAAGCAAGTATATTTCGGTAGAACGTCCTTTTACTTCGCGCACTCATATGTGTTATTGAAGCCGGAACGCGTGCTATACTCGAAAGACCTACTTTTACATATCTGCAGCTCTCTACGTACGAAAGACATTTCTCTTCTCGTCGTACCGACGACGCTAGGGCCCCCATCCGCCGCTAGAAACTTTCATGGGCTTTGATTCGACTCGTGTACTTTCCACTCAAATCTCAATTAGGTCTCGATTACAACCGAGTCCCAATTAACTCGTCGCTTTCAATTAGGGAGGTTGGACCGGTCCAGTTGACTCGAATGACGGTTTATGCATATTTTTTTTTTTCAATGAACCTAAAAAAATGCATACGAGGTATAGATTTATTCTATAGATGCTCGTTTTTCATAAAATATGTAATTAAAGGGCAAAATTATGGATTTTTTTATTTTTACTACGTGAAAAAGAAAAATTTTTGTATACCAACTTAAAAAAGTATAACATTATCGATTATTATTGTGGAAAAACTGCGTCATCGAGTGTTTTATACAACTCAGAATGAAATTTTGAGTCATTTATAATTATGCCTATTTTATATTTGTCACGAGATTATTTATTATTGCCATTAATCAATATTGAGTGTGGCCGAAATACGGCAACGTCGCGGACATTGGGATTGGCAGCAATGCTCTTCATTCGCCAGCCAAGATTCGTAAACTTTTATCAAACTTTTATAAAAAAATTCGGATTATGACCTACTACATACTGGAATTTCAGTTGAATAAAAGTCCCACGGTTTTCGAGATAAAAATCATCTGCTTTTGGTTTTTCACATGCTATTTCTACACGTAATAACTTTTTTTAACAGGTTTTTTTAAAATACCCTTGGTTATTTGTTTTATCTAGAAAAGTCTTCATTTTAACCTTAAATGTTAAGGGAACTTTATGAAAAAAGATCTTATGCAGAATTTTCGAACAAACCAATTCGAACATGTGACTTTGATAGCCTGCGGTGTAAAAAAAATGTACTGCGCATATCGTGCGAATTACTTTAAAAAATTGCTTAGTTATTGTCGATTCATGTTATTTGTAGAAATGACATGCGAAAAACCAAAAAGAGATGATTTAAAAAATAAAATTACATAAAGCCCAAATTATCGAAAACCGTGGGCCTTTTACTAAACTGAAATTCCAGCTATAGTAGGGCATGATTTGGCCTATTGACAGTTGCAGGATTATCCATTCATATCTGGACACCCTGTATATGGTTCTCGATGGGCAAGATGGGTTTTTTTCTTCCAAATGTTTACAAAGGTATAGTTTACGTTGATCCGTTTTCCCGTAGCGTCTTGCCCATCTGACCGCACGTAATATTACATAAAACAAACTTTTTTTTTTAGTAATTACAAGCTTTTATTTAACTTGACTTTCTGTGAGATGCAAAACGGAAAATCGACATTTCACCCGCTTCCCGACTACTTACAGCTCTGAACATTTTCAAACATGCATCTAAAAGGTGACAATGCATGATTCAATTTTAAAAAATTTATCAACAAAATTTCAAAATTTTCATGTGAAATTACCGATATCTAATCATCCATATGAAATCTCACCAACATGTACAAACAAATTCGCAGCCGACTGGGTTTGTATGTGAAACGTTTATATGCAGCAATTAGTCGTAAGTTCGATCCCAATTACAGTCTTTGTTATTTTTTACAAGCATTCCATGTTCCTAACGCAGAAGCTCGTATGGTAGCAAACTACCAGTAACAACTATCTAGTAAAATCAATTAGAGAATAAAAAGTAGAAAATAATTTACACGTAAAAAAATATTTTAAAAAAGCTTTTATTTGATGTACTAAAAAGTAGAAAATGATTTTCTTTGCCAAGTCACCTATATGTGACTATAAAAAAAGCTTGGGGTGCTCAAAATTTAGGCACATAATCTTTAGTTTACACAAATCCGTTAACATATCAACTGTATTTAATTTACTGTAAAACAACCTTAGATTTCGTTAATAAAAATCCTGAAACTGAGTATAATCGTGTGATAATAATTTCTCTAATTACTATTGTGCCAAATTAAATACGGTTAGTGAAATTGCATTGATCGAATTTATTAAACATTTGGAAATTCGAGCGTCCCGTGTTTTTATTTGTAGTCACATATAGGCGACTGGGTAAAAAAAATATTGTCTACGTTTTTGTACATTAAATAAAAACTTCTTTAAAAAAATTCTTTTTCTTACATATAAATTGATCTCTAATGTTTTGTAATGATTTTTTTTACTTGTAAAGACTCAGTATAGTCTACAGAATAAAATATATACACTACCGATCAAAAGCTTTCGACACTTCAGATAATTGCAAAACTTTCCATCACTCGATAATTGCCGAATAACGTTAGAATAATATAATTCAATTTATTTATTATTTCACGAAGATATTATTATAGATCTACATAATGCATTGTATTATTCTAATATAATTTTGCAATCTAATATAATTGGCAAGAAGTGGCCGAAAACTTTTGACTCGTAGAGTATAGATTTTTTCAAATCTTGGATTGTGGGCAACACTGCGACCTCCTCGATTTTTTTCGGAATGTGCAAAAGCAAAAAAGAATCGTTCCAATCGTCATTTATTTTCGACTCGATCGAAAAGATTTAACCTTAAAACCTATAAATTACAACGAGAGCCAAGTTTTCCGAGTTCGGATTGGTTTTTTTTTCAGCCGAAACCCAAACAACCGTAGCGATGAATAATCGTGAGATCGTCATGGCTGACAAGCTATGGGTGTAAAAAAAGGTCAAAACAGAATGTCAATCCGTATGCGAATTTAGGTTGCGATTTCTTATTTGGATAGAGACGTATTTTATTCCCAACCGTGAGCGTTCCTTTCGACAATATGCGCAGGATGTAACGATGTACCGATTGTCAGACGATACGAAAAAAAACATTGCAGACGCGGACCAGCGTGAAAAAAAACTTTCATTTTCGATGACTTCCGCTGGATGTAAAAACAAGAGAACGTATAAAAATGATTGGAAGCGTTGCAGCTTCTGCGTGAGTCAGAGATGAGATCCTTCGAGAGTATCGACCGATCGTGGACCAATTCTGTTATGACAGGAAGAAGCGTGTGCGTGTGTATGAGAGGGAGAGATACATACTGGTAACTCGCAGACTCCCGCGTCGTCGCTTCTCGATGAGACTAACACTAAAACCGCAACATTATTCGTCTCGCGTTTTAAAATGCACGGGCGCGTTAAATAAACACGACGTTCGATCGTTCGAAACGGCCGTAAGGCCTTACCGGCACACAGAGCACTCCCGTAAGATTCGAATCAAATTTCCACGGAGCCATTCGCTTTTCACACCCCACGAGCGCGAAACGATAAGCGTGGAGTGCGTAAAGATTTCCGGGTGGGGGTGAGTTGAACGACGCCGCGGCATCTTTGAGCGGCAGCAGCGTCATCCGGCGGGCCCGAGAGCTACGTTGCGCGTGTATGCGTATTGAGGATAAGTTACCGACCATAGGTAAGTTACCGACTGTGGGTAAGTTGCCGGCTGTAGGTAAGTTACCGACTGTAGGTAAGTTACCGACTGCCTGTACTTTCTTGTTTGTCGGTGACGGCAGGATGCAAGGGATGTGATAAACATTTGTTGCTCGTCGTAAGTATCGTTCATACGAAAGGTTGGGTTTTTTTAAAACAAAAATCATTATTTTTCGTGAACAACGTAAGACTTGCCAAGCTCCAAAATATCTTTTTACAAAGAACTGAACGTTTATTTACGTTCGAGGTTCTCTGACCTGTTCTGACCGTTTCGATATTTTTCGATAACGGAGAACACTTGTTGATAGACCAACTTTGGTGCGTCAACGCCCCAAAGAAAATCCACGTGATTGAATTTGGGAAACTGCACTCTGTACTTTCCAACCTTGTTTGGCAATTGTTTCCACAGATAACCGACGTCCTGCGAAAAAGACGAGAGATAGGATATCATTTTCCTGCAGGAAGTAATGTTTTCTTCTTATTTTCTCGAGGAATTCGTACGGTCATACTTACGACGGAAGATGCGAGCCAATCGTTGTCAGCGACGAACAACGCGACCGGCACTTCGATTCTCGTGATGTCGTAATCGGGCGGTGAACTGTTGTTGTAACGCTGACGATTTTTCGAAGCCCCATAATCGTAAGCTCGGAAACGACCGGAGGTTATTTCCTGGCCGTAATGCACAAGCGTTTTCGTCGACGTACCCGCTGGCGAGTGACTCAAAATTACCGGCATCAGAGTCTACAATGTTCATGGACATCAAGAAAGACGACTTTGTAAATTTAGGGTACACCGACCAGTGCATTCACGGAGACCAGTGAATGGACAAAAACTCATTAATATTTAAGGGGATATGCTACTGTGTCGGGATCACAAAAAACGAATTTTTATTTTTTGCATTTTTCAACTCTTCCGTCATATAATTGATATCCAACTGCTGGTAAGGTCGATTTCCACTTTGTCGACTCAGTACAGCGATTCACAGTAGAAGCGCTCGATGCGCGTGCTCCAGTATGGCTACCCGCTGCACGTCCCGGGCACGGTCTTACATACAGGCAGGGAGGCTAGAGTGGGAGGAGGCCGATCTCTTATGGAGAGACTTGAAAAAAGTGGCTACAAAAATGTGGTCCTACCGGGATGGCGCCACTATCTCCAAAATCTCGAGACACGAGCTGGGTGTGACAGAGACGGAACAAGTAAATAATGAGAAGTGAGCTGCAGTGCAGCCAGATCGCGCGCAGAAGTTACCCCCTCTCTAGTCTCTTGCGCGCCCATCACACAATCATAGTAGCGCGTGTCCGTGAGCGAGCGACGCTCGGACGTCTTCGGAAAGAGCCGAGCGCCATCGAAGTTTCCCGACCGCGCCTTCGGCAGCTGCACCAATCCATGGACGCTGAGCACGTTCATGTGCGGCCAAGCCGAAACGAAGGCTTCGGGGGAAAAAGCAATCTGAGCACGACTCGCGCGTGGGGTCACCCGACGGCACGAGCGAGACTTTTAGATGATTTTAATGCTTATTTAGCTCTTGATTCTCTGCCTTATTAATGTATACAAAAAAATGTATCGCACACTCTGATCGCTTATTTTTTTAATATATACGTTAATTTAAATATAATAATAAATCTAAATTACAACTTATTTATCTTCTAAAATATTGTTTACGCTTTACTCACACACGTCCTTACGCCAAATAAATTATAATTCATAAAATTAGGCGGAAATATATTTATATTCGTATTATTATATTAATTCTCATAGCTCTCATATGAAAACTCTCATATGAAAAACACAAAGAAAAAACTTCAAAACCTTAGATTTCAACGAACCGAGAACATACATCTTCACATTTTCAATCATGACGAATTTTTAACAACAATATCATCACAAACACATCTGAACCAAAACAATATACATTATCTAAATTATCAAAACATAAATCAAACAACACAAAATCACAACATCTTATACTCAACTCTTACCAATAGACAACAGGACACAAATAATAATCTTTCCACTGATCCTCTGAATAATATAAATTCGACAATCACATTAAATAAAACGAAAGAATGGCTTATAAATCTCTACAACATTGATATTCCGCTACATATTTCCACATTCTTGTCTCTAGGTGAAAAGTTTCGTTTTCCTTACCTGAAACTCTCAAACATAAAAACTCATATCCACAAATCGATCTCCGAACTTGAGTCCAAATTAGATTTTTTACTCGACAAACCTAGACAAATCGAAATTAGAACCAGATTCACTAAAATCTTAAACAAAATAAATATTCCAACATCATTTTCCAACACCAATCAAATTATAAAACACACGTCCTCATTCTTAAAAAACAACCCTCAACTTTTAGTTACACGAGCTGACAAAGGAAATTCAACAGTCATTCTTAACAAATCAGATTACATTACAAAAACTCATAATTTACTCGCAGATTCCTCAACTTACAAATTAACAAATAGAAATCCCATCAACACTCTACAAAAAGGCATTAACAATATTCTCTCCAGATGGAAAACCCTAAAATTCATTGATGAAACAAAATACAAATACTCAAAAGCTGAAAATTGCAACATATCTCGTCTTTATTGTCTGCCAAAAATTCATAAAAATAATTATCCACTTCGTCCAATAGTATCATCAATAAATAGTCCAACACATAAACTAGCTGAATTTATACAATCTAAACTTTCTAAATTAATCAATACGACTAATTCACACGTCAACGATAGTTTCCACCTAAAACATTCACATTCTAACATCTCAATTCCACTCAACTACAAATTGGTCTCGTTTGATGTTGTTTCTCTCTATACCAACATCCCATTACAACTTGTTATTCAAAGCCTTCAAAGAAGATCAAATCTATTTTCAAAAACATTTCCTTTAAACGAAATAATTAAAGCCATGGAATACATCATGTTCTCAACTTTCTTTATATTTGAAAATAAAATTTACCAACAAATCTCAGGGTTACCAATGAGCTCACCTTTGGCTCCAATACGGCATATAGGGCATATGAAAAAGAGAAATTTCTGGGAAAAAAATGAGAAATCATGAATTTTCAGTAAAAAAAAATGTGTTTTTGGGAAATAGACCAGAACTTGAATATGTTTTAAATCATTTTTTCTCCGAAAATCTCAAATACGATTAAAATATGAGAAATTGTGAAAAATTTGGAGAAAAATTTGCACTAGGGACCCCTGCGGACCGAAGTCAGGAACGCTACCAACGGGACCATCTCATCGCTTGTAGAATATGTACGCTTTCTGGTACTTAGGATTCGCGGCCGGATGGATGATTAGCTTGTTTTTGGGGATAATGCTCTATCGCTTGATGAAAGTATGAGAATTAATATAAATACGAATATAAATATATTTCCGCTTACTTTTATGAATTATAATTTATTTGGCATAAGGACGGGTGTGAGTAAAGCGTAAACAATTTTATATAAGATAAATAAGTTGTAATTTAGATTTATTATTATATTTAAATTAACGTTTAAACTAAAAAAATAAGCGATCAGAGTGCGCGATACATTTTTTTATACATTAATACCGCAGGGAATCAAGAGCTAAATAAGCATTGAAATCATCTAAAAGCCTCCCGCGTGCCGTCGGGTGAAGTCACGCGCGAGTCGTGCTCAGATTGTTTTTTCCCTCGAAGCCTTCGTTTCGGTTTGGCCGCACATGAACGTGCTCAGCGTCCATGTGTTGGTGTAGCTGCCGAAGGCGCAGTCGGAAAACTTCGACCGTGCTCGACTCTTTCCGAAGACGTCCGAGCGTCGCCCGCTCACGGACACGCGCTACTATGATTGTGTGATGGGCGCGTAAGAGACTAGAGAAGGGGTAACTTTTACGCGCGATCTGGCTGCACTGTCTGGCTGCACTGTTTCCTGCTCGAGATTTTAGAGATAGTGGCGCCATCCCGGTAGGACCACATTTTTGTAGCCACTTTGAAATGCACAGATCGGCCTCCTCCTACTCTAGCCTCCATGCATACAGGTCTGACAACGGCGGTAGTGGGGGTAGGCACCCTTAGCGGTTCTGTTTTTTATTCCGATTTCTGCCGCTTGGTGGGTGACGGCAAGGGGAAGTAGTGCTGCGACGAAGAGAGAAATAGCTCTTCTGTCCTTTTCCCTCCTGAACGCAACGCATGCGCCGTTTACCCTAACTTAATTTACCATACTGTCGTGTAAACTGCATAATATACGAAACCAATTAAAAAAATGTGTTGATTAAAAAAAAGATTACTACTTTCATATAAAAAAAGCTGAAAACTTTTTGAATACATTAATTCATATCAGCACATATTACGACCATTTACATCCTTTTTTCTCTAATGTGTCAAAATACATCGTTCTTCGAAATGTTTTTCGCACACGTACTGAGGACTCTTTCAGTCCCGGAATAGCATCGAGCCATTTTTTGTATCGTTCGACGTTTCTGGGCACGCGAAACACGGAGCATTTCTGCTTACAATTTTCGTACCCCGTTTTACAATTGCGAACCGCGCAACCCTTAGCCATTTCGCTTTTTTTTCGCAAACACTACCAAAAAAAATCACACTTATGCGTAAAAACACGATAAAAAATGTATCACGGTAAATCGCGTAGAACCTTCTGGTATATGGTCGCAAATAGCGGTTATTTCG
This sequence comes from Ophion slaviceki, assembly GCA_944452715.1. Classification (NCBI taxonomy): domain Eukaryota; kingdom Metazoa; phylum Arthropoda; class Insecta; order Hymenoptera; family Ichneumonidae; genus Ophion; species Ophion slaviceki. The sequence goes on along the minus strand of OX101794.1, from coordinate 12,763,380 downwards.
ACAATCGCGCCACAAAAACATACGTAAGCACGTTGGACCCATTCGCCGGTAAGAGGTAAGGGGGAAACTACTTCGCCTTGCTAGTAGCGACGCGTAGCGGCGCCTAGTGAATCGAAAAGTGAAGCCGATAAGCGTGCCTACCCCCACCACGAAAATTTAGCTTCGTTGCAAGACCTGTATGTAAGATCGTGGTCCCGGGCAGCTGTTGGGAACAGCTGTTTTGAATTTATACCTGAGTATATATGTGCATTTATACATGTGCACGCATACTTCTATACATTTACTGTATAGTAGTAGTCCCTCTTTACACTGTGTGAGTGAAAGAACGATCTACCTGTTAATATTGTATAGTGTAGTAAACTTTAAACGCGATTTTCTCGAAACAACTTTTTCACCTGGCGTTGGTGATGTCGAAAAACGGCTCTACCAATTGCGCCAAAAATTTTACTGTATATTCAGCATATGTATAGCTATCGCCCGAACTAGAATTATTAAAAAATATGAATTCTATCTTATACTTTGGCCTGAATTATTACAAAAAAACGTGTTTTTTGGAACACTTTTGCAAAAAACGACGCCATTTTGATATTTTGCAATATAAAATAATAAGCCTAGTTCGGGCTATAGCGACACTAATAATACAGATTAAGAACCTTTTTGAATTTTTCGTTTCCGATCACCTGGAGAGCGCAAATAATCAACGTCAGTAACATACACGCAACAGGTTAAAAAAAATTGCTTATTTTTTTAGCCGTCACAGTATAGCCCCACAGAGTATAGCCCCTCAAAATAAGTAAAGAATATAAATTGTCGATAAAAAATCGGATCACTGTAAATTAGCAAGAAAAATCACAGGTGTCGTTAAAACCGATTTCTCAGTTTAATGTCGAATTTTGACGTCTCACGGAATTTTTTTAGTTTGTGGTACTTGCAGACCGCGCCGCTTACAAGGAACATCACTTGTGTCCGCCTTAAGGGGGGAAACCACCCCTCAAAGAAAAGGCGCGTCGAGGGGTGATTTTGCAGTTTCACCCACAAGCCATTCACCGAACTGAATGAAACAAAAGCCAAAATTTTTTTAATGAACAGCGATGATCCACTATAAAAGCATTGAAATTAAACTAAATTAAGGGGTGACACGTCGTTCTTTGAGGGGTGGTTTCCCGCGTTAAAATCGTTTGTCCGCCGATAAGAAAAATACGCGTCTAATAGTTTGTCATGCTTTGTCGCATGTATTAGTTTAAACAAAATCGAAGGCGGACACTTAAGGCGATCGTCCCACGTGACAGGTCACATTTTGACATTTCGCGACTTATTTATCAATTCCTCCAATGTTATTTGTTACAATTACTTCGAATGTTGTTTTCCACTATCCGAATAATATATTTTGTTAGCTATAGCGATTAAAAACTTTTTTTAATCAATATTTTCATTGTACAGTCTATCTGAATCCTACAGGGTTTTTATTCGACCGTTCACTGGTCGGCTTACCCCATGTACGTCTATGTACATCATTTATGTGTTTCATCAAGCAGCGTTCAGCTGGGCCAGCACTTGGATGGGTAACCACTCAAGCAACCAACTCAATTCATCAAAAAATCAAATAAACAACTCACCATGTTAAATTGAGCCTTGTCGAATCCGCAAATAGCAAACATGGAATTTGCGCATATTTTTTCCTCAAATGTGTCGATCAAGCAGCCGTATTTCGCGAGAAATTTCAACACAACATTTTGCGGCAGAAACTCATCTGCACCGAGAAAAATCGCTATCAGCTGAAACAACATTTTCATCGATGAATTTGACGTTATTTTTTGCTAAAAAAAATTGCGAAAAAATAGGAAAAAGTAAAAAAAAAACATAAAGAAGCCTGTTTTATTTTTGCACTGTCGTACACGAGAGAAATTCGCAAGTGAGCGATCGGTTACCTCGATGTCGTCAACGTAAGGAGCGACGATTCTGATCGGACTCTTGAGGTGACTCAAATAGGCGACCGGTGCGAGGGATATCATGACTCTGACTCGGTCCGCGATTTTTGGCCGCTGCGATGCCATAACGTAAAACATCGTCGTACCCATCGAGTGACCCACGTAGATCAGAGTGTCGTTTTTGTAATTCGTAATGTATTGAATGACCGCCGGTAAATCGTACAGTCCCATCTCGTCCCAACTGCAATTTTTACATTAAGGGGGCCTTTTTTACTTTACTTTGGGCGAGGAAAAAAATTGCTGATTTTCGCGATATTTTTTTAGGGTTACGTACCCAAAGGGGGCGGTACGATATCCGGGGCGCCAAGTTTTGACCGTTCATTCTTGATGTTTGAACCAAAATAATAAGCATTTCGAGAATAAAAAAAATTGCCGCTTTGGCTTCCTTAAGGGGGAATACACCTTTGTGAGGGCAAAATCAAGGGTCATTTTTGAAAATTTATTTAAGAATAACAAAACAATATTTTTAAATTCTGTTTTTTATATATGTTAGTACAAGTCTTAAGGGGCCAGTCCACTTTGGAAGTTTCGAAAAATCGCAAGCAAGCAAGACTTGAAGAAATCGACGATGATGAGGATGACGATTTTTTACAAAGTTTAGGTCAGAGTTTTTCATAGTATAAACTTCAAACGCGTTTTTCTCGAAACAACGTTTTCAAAATCTAGCTCCATCGTATCTCCAAAACTAATGAACCGATTCTCTTGAAATTTGAACCACACATTGTAAACATGATTCGCAACAAGATGACCCTCGATGGTTTTAAAATTTTGATTTTTACTCTTTTTTTTGCGAAAAACTGCGGAAAAAACGCGTTTTTCAATACTTTTTTCGTTTTTCGTCTGCCATTTTTTTATTTTTTGATAAAACTTTATATCCGAGGGTCATTTTGTAGCTGGTGCCGTACTGAATCTAATGGACTTTGATTTTTTTGTTTCAGACAAGCCGTTGCCGAGTTGTGATGGAGCTACCTAGCCCACCTATTCTTGAGGCGTTACGTTAAACTATAGTTTTTGTACTTAAAAATGAATAAAAATGAGTTAAATTTTTTTATGTATTTCAAGACTTTATTTATCAAGCCTAACAATTTTTATATTCAAATCTTTTATGAAATCCTCAAAAAAAATCGCGAAAATAGCCTTTTTCGTGGCTCCAAAGTGGACTGGCCCCTTAAAGTAAAAGAATTTTTTTTTTTAAATTATTTTAAACACAAAATGGCGGCGCAGTAGTCAATGAAAGAAAACTATGGTTTTAGACACGGGCGTATGCGTAGCGCCTCGAGTTTTCAATCGATTGACTTAAAATTTTAACTGTTCCTTCTTGACAACATTTTCTAGTCCAGTGTGTAGGATTTTTTTCGAGAAGTTGAAATTAAAAAATTTTATGATCGATATTCCACCGATTTTTTTACTGTTTTTTTTTCTTCATATTAACGCCATTTTGTTAAATATCAATATTTTGAAAAACCCCTACGTACTGGACTAGTTTTTTATATCTACGTTCAAAATATTTTTCGTTTTTTGTTCTAGCTTAAAAATTATGACTCGTGCGATTACGCCCGTAGAGGACTATGAAAAAAAGGAGTTTTCTTTCATCGACTACTGCACCGCCATTTTGTTTTAAAATTATATGAAAAAAAAAACATTCTTTTACTTTGAGACTTGTACTTACATGTATAAAAACCGAATTTAAAAATATTGTTTTGTTTTTCTTAAATAAATTGTCAAAAATGACCCTTGATTTTGCCCTCACAAAGGTATATTCCCCCTTAAGGAAGCTTATGGGCGCTTTTAGCGGTAATTGGAAATACGCCGAAATGCAATGATTGTTGTTGGCTCACGGGTACAATATCTTTATTTTATCGCAAATAATGGAAATTGACCGGGCGAGCTTCAAAAGTATTTCTTTGTTTGGGTTTGCTTGGGTTTGCTTAGTGGTATGATAGTAATACCACTAAACATAGTATTTATACGATTTTCAACATAAATTCCGAGATTATAATGCTTTATTTATTCGTATTCTCTGTTTATTTATAAGAATAAGAATTGTTTCATATAATTACGAGACCAAATTACTAAACGATATATTTTACATAAACTTAGAGCCTTACAAGTCCGAAGAGGGATGAACCGTATACTTTTAAGGCGATCCTCTAGTTTCTCGGGTCGAAAAAATCGATTTTTTTTCATAAATCACATCTACAACATGTGTAGAAAATGTGTGCCAAAGGATTTTTCGATATTCGAAGTGGTTCACAAGTTACGGCCCTGGAACGGAGCAGGTATACGGAGCAGGTATACTTTCAAACGCGTTTTTCTCGAAACACCATTTTTCGAAACGGTGACCACGATATTTCAGAAACTACTGCACCGATCTTGTTCAAATTTATACAGCATCTTTAATATGTTATAAGCCAGCGATTGAACTCGGATTATCATGATTGCTTCGATAGTTTTTTTGTACGAGCGAAAAACTTAAGAAAAAAATGAGTAAAAAATACAATGTAATTTTCAAAAGTGTATAAAAAAGTCAATTTTTGTAATTTAGAATTCACTCTAGTTCAATCGCTAGTCTTAAGGATGTATGGCAACTAAGTCATTTACTACTGTTCGAATTGAAACTCACTGATATTGTAAAGGAAAATATCGAGAACTTTTTGAGATTAAAAAAACAAAATTTGCCCACGTGAATGCTGAGATAAACGAATTCAAAGTTGGATCATTTAACACGGGGAACATAGGACTGTACGTCCAAAATTCCCTTTACATTGGCAAAAAAGGTATTTCCGGAGTACTCTTTTGTAAAAAAAACTTTTGTGCGGTATCGCTGTAATATGCATGATACGTTAAAAAAAATCGACATGTGCCCATATATTTTGCGAGATATTGCGAGTTAAGGTAGTACCTCCACAGAAGAGCCGAATTAAGAAATGGTTAAAATTTGACATATATGTTATTCAATACATTATCCAAACATCTGTGCAATTTGAATAAGTTTGACCACCCCAAACCTGAGATATTTACACTTAAAGTTGGCTTGGTTTACACGCAACAAATGCGTTATGATGGCCAAACAGAGCATCATTAATTTTACCGTCAAAACTAAAATTAAGAAATTGATAAAAAACGAGGATAAGCTAGAGTAAGATATCACGAATAATGTGAAAAAAAATGAGAATGATTCACCATCTAATTTCCAAGATATAACCATGAAAAGCCCTCACAATTTTGGTGCAAAGCCTGGCAAAGCCTGGCAAAGCCTGGAAAAAAAACAATTGGGGCAAAGCCTGGACAGTCCCGGCAAAAAGTTTACTGGCAATGGTAGATCAAAAACACAATATAAAATATATTTTACGGCAATAAATGATATCCATCGTATTATCTACTAATACCGAGTCAATATTGCGTAGTTTTTAATTTTATTTATTACTAATTAAACCAATTATCAATCTTTTAAACATGAACATGGTATGTAAACTTTTGGTTGAGATTTTCACGGAGGAACTACCTTAAATGGGACCGTTTTCGTATTTCTTTAGCTCGTATGTCGTAACCACGACAACGTCAGGGAAAACATACATCAAATCAACAACTAAATTTGCAGTTAAAAATTGAAAATTCTTCTTTCTGTACCGCATGTTTTACTTTGAGCTGTGGTAAATCTCCTTTTTAGCTTTAATGAATATTACAATTATTTTATTTAGTCTTTAAATGCGATTTTTGCAAATTGCATAATCAGTTCTGTAACAACTCTGCAGTAGCTGCCATACATCCTTAAATATGAAGATTAAAATGCCGTTTGGTTTTTTGATTTCAGATAAGCAGAACAGCCGCAATCTTGGTCACTGTCAAGCACCTCTTTTACTTGATGTCTTCCTGTCGGCCACTATAACGTTTATTCTATTATATATTTTGACTTCAAAAAATTTGTATAGCTTATTTAAATGTTAATAAAGATTATGCAAAAACAATGAGATTGATTATTTCGATGCTTTGCCCGTAAAAAATTATTGAAAAAGCCGTATAAAAACAGCCGAGAAACTAGAGGATCGCGTTAATCCCTCTTTTGGGGCCTAGCGATTAAAAGTACTACGTCACTCGCTGTCTAGTCGCACTTATAAGCGAGGAAAATATGGTAGTGGTTTTTAAAATACATTTTTGGCTTCTGAGATACTGTTGAAACTATGAATTCCCAAGTTACCTTGCCCGATGTTCCTTGAAATTTTCAAATTCGAAAAAATCGTCATTTTCGATAACTATCGAAAAATTCTAATTTGAACGAAAAATAAGCGAATTATCAACTTTTACCACTCTTTATATTTTGTTTATTTTGACTCGAGAACCCCAAATTCGCCGTCAAATCTTGGCGCCCCGGATATCGTACGGGGCGGATGGACGTACGGACCCATCGTCCGTATGTCGTGGGTCTCTAGCTCGTAAACGAAATGAGTTACAGATCTGAAATGTTGATATTTTGTGTAGAATGTTGACCCAAAACCGCATATTTAATTAGAAATTAAACTAAATTATTTTTCATGGGTGTCCCACACACAAAAAAGGGTCAGAAAAAAATGTCTTACCCTGGCATGTGGGGTGGCATTGTCTAAAGCTCATTGAATAGAGTACAAATATAATTTTTTTTTCTGTTTCATCTTCAAAAATAAAGAAATGGGGGGGGGGGAGCGTCGAAGTTGTCGATTTTTAACCAGTTTTATTATGAGATCGATCTCAAAACTGGACTAGTTAGGAATTTGGAATGTCTGTATATTATGGACCATATACTGTATTTAAACAACAAATACTGAAAACGCCGATTCATAATGTAGTATATATAATAATTGATTGTATACATAATACAATAAATGTATAATGAAAATGTATAAAATTATCGTTTTTTGAATATTTACAATAACAAATGACTTATTTTTGGAGTCAGTGCCAGCCAAAAATGAGATATTGACGTCACGAAAGAAACGAGATTGCGAATTAAAAAAAGACTGTTGATCGTATATTTCATTTATTTTTCTTCGCCTCCTCTTTTGCTGCGAAAAATGTGACAATATTGACAATTGGCTGGTACCGACTCCAAAAATATGTCATTTGGTATTGTAAATAGGGTGTTGTTCCGAAAAGCCCATACCGCTTTTTTCTTTGAAATTTTGTATGCTGATGTATTTTGACTCGCTGAATACGAGTATGACAATTAAAATTGGCGCCAATTTTATTTTCAAGATAAAAACTGAAGAAAACGGTTTTTTGGAGTTTTTTTATTTTATTTTAACAAATGTTGATCGTAGAGGAAAATGTATTTTACGAAAGTTGTAACCCATCAAAAGACTGATAATTTATGTTCTATACAAATTTTGTCTTAAATCATTATTTTCCAAGAAAATGGGATAATACTCTAATAAGTATATTTTGCTAAACTCTATTAGTTTCGATGTTATCCAAAGTGCCCAACAAACCCACTCTAGTGATCTGCGCACCCCGCGATTCGGCGCACCCATCCGAGGTGCCCTGCGCCCACCCCAGTGAACTACACACCTCACAATTAAACATACCCGAGTTTGTTCGGGTTTGTTTTGATTGCTGTTTGTGCTTGTTTTATTTGGGTTCATTTGGGCCCATATCCAGTAAAGTATGTAAGCAGATAATATCGAAAGTAGTGGAGTTTAGCAAAATATACTTATTGGAGCATTATCCCATTTTCTTAGAAAGTAATGATTTAAGGGAGACTTTGTCCTTGAAAGCAGCGGGAGATGTTAGCGGCTCAACATGAGCAGCTAGAAGAAGAGGAGGGATGCCTCTATAGACCAGGCATTGCCGATTAGCGGTAATTATAAACACATTTGTGTAAACACATTACAAAACTTTAAACGCGTTTTTCTCGAAAACACGTTTTTTAAAATGGCTGACATTCTCCTGACCGCTGTAATTAACATATCGACCTGAAATTTGGAGAGCATACTCAGAAAATATGTCTTCACGGAATGACGGATCGTTTTTTCGATAGATACATTTTTGCATTTATTATTTATCTTTTTATGCGAAAAAAACGCGAAAATTCGATTTTTTTTTAATTGCCGCCATTTTCCGAAATTTGTACTAAACGAAAAACCCATCCGTCATTCCATGACCAAAGGGTCACAGGTTGATAATATGCTTTGAATTTGTGCTTCAGATCAACAAAGAGGGGGCAGGATGTCAGCCGTTTACCTCCCGCGATTTGAGGACCTGTTTTCGCGGAGCTGCAACGGCCGCCATTTTGGTATTTAAAAAAAAAAAAAATTTTAACGTTCTGTATATCATGAATAAAAGCAAGAAAAAAAACCGCACTCAAAAAGCTTTACTCGTTTCCTTTAAAAAAAATAAAATGTAAACACCTGAAATATGGCACTCCAATGACAAAGTCTCCGTTAAGACAAAATTTGTATAGAACATAAATTATCAGTCTTTCGATGGACTACAACTTTCGTAGAAGACATTTTCCTTTACGATCAACATTTGTTAAAATAAAATAAAAAAAACTACACAAATCCGTTTTTGTCCAGCTTTTTATCTTGAAAATCAAATTTGCGCCAATTTTGATTGTTATTTTCGTGTTCAGCGAGTCAAAATACATAAGTATACAAAATTTCAAGGAAAAAAGAGGTATGGGCTTTTCGGAACTTTATCCCTATCATCACCCCATACACTGTAAAAAAAGTCATTAAATTTACTATACTTTTACAATTGAAAATTTCTAAACTCGGAATATGAAACGCAAATTCGCACTTCAGTAATGGAAACTTCAGTAATGGAAATGAATTTTCATAGATGCGTATACATTTTAATATATGGGTCATTGAATATTAGTATGCTGCGTATGAGTTTTTCAACGCGCATCATAATCATACAAATATTTGTTTGATTAATGCAACAAACGTATATGATTTCCATATTTACACAAAAAGTTTTAAAATCACAATATGACTATTATTTTTAACTTCATTCTGTTGAAAAGTACAATACCTTGTACATTGAATATTACAAAAAACTGTTTAAAGAAATATGAAATTTAAAAAACTTTTACAATACTATGGCAAATGAAATTTCAAAACTTAGTATATGAATGAATATTTAGGCTTTAGTGTTGTAAAATTCAATACCGGACCTACATTTCATACGGTTTTACATTTCGTAATACGTACGAATTGAATATTAATACAATATCTACAATTTTTCAAGGCATCTAATAGAAAAATGAATATTCTTAGTTGAAAAATACAACAAGCGTTTTGAATATATACAATGTAGATTCTGATAGACTGGAGAATATTTAGAAATGAATAGGACATTTACAATACGAAGGCACGTACATTTTCTGATTTACAACGAGACTGCTGAGCCTGGATCTCGCGAATCGGGTTCTCCTTTCGCGGGGTGAAAGTTGAAGACCTCCGAATTAACGTCGTTTTTTATTTTTGTTCCAATAGGCCTTAGTTGCTGAGATATCGCGATTTGAAAATTTGGGAATTTCGGACGGAGCCAAGCCGGTTTCGGCTCGCGCGTAGAGTACGTTGAGCGTTGATACTTGAGACAAGAGCGGCCGTAGCTAGTACGGTAATACGACGGACTGGCACTGAAAGTTCATGGTTCGCGTCCCCGTGCTTTTTTTTTAATTCAATTTTTTTTCTTTCTAATCTCTTTTAAGACTTTGCATGTGCAGATAAATAAGAAAATTCGAAAATATGTATTACTAGTTTTATTTATCTATTATATTAAAATAATTAATCCAAAAATGAAGTCACAATTACATGGCAAAATAATATTGTATAACAAATAATTAATCTAATAATCAAGTCACAATTACAAAGCAAAATAATATGGTATAAAAAATAAATAATTAATCTAATTCACACTTGCAAATTTCGCGGCAGGTAATTATTCTGATTCTTCTTCTATCAGATCGGTATGCTGACAAATTGGAGGGAGGAAACCATCGTAAAAGCAAGGGAAGCACAAAGGCTTACGACACCACGAACATAAGATGAACGCAATACCACCGCAACCACATTAATTATTTTAATATAATAGATAAATAAAACTAGTAATACATATTTTCGAATTTTCTTATTTACCTGCACATGCAGTCATGAGAGATTATAAAATAAAATAAAAATTGAATTAAAAAAAGGACGGGGACGCGAACCGTGACTTTTCAAGTGCCAACCCGTCGTCTTACCGTATTAGCTACGGCTGCTCTTGTGTCAAGCATTAACGCTCAACGTACTCTACGCGCCAGCCGAAACCTGCTTGGCTCCATCCGAAACTCCCAAATTTTCAAATCGCGCTATCTCAGCAACTAAGGCCTATTAGAACAAAAATAAAAAACGACGTTAATTCAGAGGTCTTCAACTTTCACCACGCGAAAGGAGAAACCAATTTGCGACATCCAGGCTCTGCCTTCTCCTTGTTAGTATGTGTTTATTCGGATAGTCTGATTTAATATATAATTCAGTGCAGAAAACTTCAAATTCGTGCTTTGGTCAGCATGTTAAATCAAATCATAAAAAAACGTATCGAGTAACACCAAATCTAAAGTAAGTGATTAACACCCGCTGTGATGGTCTAGTGGTTAGCGTGCTCGCCACTGAACCAGCGGACGGAAGATCCCGGGTTCGAATCCTAGTCGCGTACATTTCGTCGTGAAATGTTTTTCTTCGGCATTTGACGGCGAAAATACAACTAAGTTAGAAATACGATTGTAGTCATGATGAATATAATACAGAGTGGCGGGGGGGAGTGCCTGCGTGCGGCCGCAAGGAAAACAGGGGAAAGTAGAGAGGGGTAACGGTCACAATGAAAGGGGTAGGATAGGAATAAACGCGAGAAATTAACACCGAACAAAAGCAGCAAGTCTAATTAAAAACCCAAATCGATTCGCATTAATTTTTATCGCAGAAAGTAAATAATAACAATTACACTAACCTAACACCGTAAAATTAATACACTTTTCTATGCCAATTTTACTTTTTTTTTAATTAAAAAATGCAATCTGTGCGTATTAATTTTAATACGCTCACAATAGATACCTTGCGATACGTATATGATTTTTCCAGTACTTAAGTGTTGCGATATTACTGAACGATTATTAGACATTCGAAAAGCAGCCCATTGATTTTCAAATGACAATATTAAAATTCATAAACGGTATCTGTAAAAAGACTTCCTACACTTTTATATTCATTTTAATACGCACCGTAAAATAAATACACTTTTCTATGCCAATTTTACTTTTTTTTTAATTAAAAAATGCAATCTGTGCGTATTAATTTTAATACGCTCACAATAGATACCTTGCGATACGTATATGATTTTTCCAGTACTTAAGTGTTGCGATATTACTGAACGATTATTAGACATTCGAAAAGCAGCCCATTGATTTTCAAATGACAATATTAAAATTCATAAACGGTATCTGTAAAAAGACTTCCTACACTTTTATATTAATTTTAATACAGATTTTTTTTACAGTGATATGGTTTCAGTTTAGTACTACCTAAGAACTAAGACAGAAAAAAAGCATCGCCTAATTAAATATCTAGTTTAAGGGGTCTTCTCACTTTAGACGCTAAAAAAGGCTATTTCCATGATTTTTTTTGATAGATTTATATTAAAGATGTTGATACACTTAATAAATACACTTTCGAAATACATTTTTAAAAATTGTTTAATGTATTTATGCAACGCAAACAAATTTTGAACGCGTTTTTCTCGAAACAACGTTTTTCGACGACTTGTTGATAAAATCTTCGAAACTACTGAACCGATCCTTATGAAATTTTAACCACATATTCTTTACAACTATAGCTGCAGTGCATATCAAGGGTTTTTTTAAATTTTGATATTTACTATTTTTTTGCCTAAAACGGCAAAAAAACACGTTTTTTTTGTTTTTTTTTCGAAAAATGTCCGCCATTTTGTTATTTTCGCATGTATAAAAAATCGTATGGTATGCGCTATAGCCATTAACGTACTTAATCTAAAACCGTTTGATACTTTTTCGTTTCGGGTAATCCATCTCCGAGATTTCATCAACAGCGCAGACCTACAATTTTTTAGGACATTTTTTTAACTGCCGTTTTCGTTTATAATTAGTGACTTAAATAAATACGTTTTTAAATTTATTTCAAAAGTGTAACAACTTTTATATCAATATCTATAATATAAACCTATAAAAAAGATTCATGAAAATATACTTTTTTAGCGTCTAAAGTGAGAAGACCCCTTAAAAAAGAAGTGAATTGGTCATATGTACGGAACCCCAATAGAGCGAGGCCAGACTCGCACTTGGCGGAGTTTATTCAAAAGGAAAGATTTCTTCACCATTTTTGAGAATTAGGGTATATTTTATCACTACTTTTGACCGTTACGTGGTATTTTTTTTATTAATATTTAAAAATAGAGGTAATACATGGTTTTCGAAACTGCATTATTAAAACTGGCATGACGTATTGATAAAAAACTAATCTACCGATTTTGATGAAATTTTGTGTAAATCTTTCTAACCTTATTGTCTAAAACATGACCCTAAATGTTTTTGAAAATAAAAAAAAAGTATTTTTTTTATTGCACCATTTTTATGGATTAATTTTTTAAATACCATGCAGCAGCCAAAAGTAGTAATAAAACATACTCTAATTGTAAGTCTCAAATTGGTGGAGAAATCTTTACTTAAAAAACAAATCATGAAAATCGGCCATTTTTTCGCCTAAATGTATCTCCCGCCTTAAACGAATCGTTGTTGTCCATTTGTCAAGTATGCACGGGAAATAATGTTACCGATTTGGGAAATCTCACCTGAAGTCCCAGAACTTCGAATTACTAGTGGACAAGGTCTTATGAGCACGGGAGTACGTGTTCCCCCGGGAGTTACCGAGCCACACGTCGTATCCTCGGTCAGCCAGGAGATAAGCTTTCGAAAAAGAAAAACATTTACAATTTAACGTCTACAAACCTTACGTTCGTGTAACAAAATATTGGGTCACGATTTGTTCAATTATCACGTTTTATAAATTTAATCGATGCTATCAATTTTTATTGGGACTCCGATTTTCGAAAAATCAGACTGCTGCGTCACAAGGAGATTTATACAAAACGGAGTCTAATGCCATTTAGTTTTATTTTTGCATTTTTCTATTTGCAAGAAAAAAAGATTTACACCGATTCGTTGAGTTTGAAGAGAAATTCTTGGTAGAGTTAAATTCTTCTTTAAGTTGAAAGAATAATTGTCGATTTTACATAGAAATGAAGTAAATAATTGTTGACCAGCTACCATAGCTGAAAAATCGTCTCTTTGGAACTGATATTCTCGACTTTATTTGTAAATGATCATCGAAAAAATAAAATTTATACTTCTGCTGCGTGAATTTGCACTGAAAATGTAAAATTCTCGGTTTTCTATACCACAAATATTAAGGGGCTACCTCGAGGCCCGAAAAATTCCCAAATTCCGATTTTTTTCTGGCGCACGATTGGTGAGAAAGAAACGTATTTTTTTAACACAAAGGTACATGTTTTGAGAGCCTTTAAAAAAAAAGTCAAAAAAATACAGAAAAACTGCTGTTTTCAAAGTCGGTGGACACGATATCTCGAGAACCACTTGATGGATTGCTTTCAAATTTTCAGGAGATACGATGAAAAATATTTAAAGGTCATTGACGATCTCACTTTTATCACTTCGATCTTTATTTTTTGATAGTAACGTAAAAATAACGACCCTTTTCTAGATTTTGTATACTTGAGTTTCAAGTCGTCGCCACGTTGTTAACAAAAATTATCCAAAAAATCGGCGATCGTCAACGACTCGTATTTATTGTCGACTTGAATAACTCGTTTGGTTTTAGTGTTCCGATAGATCGTTTAAGCTGCAGAGTGTCCACCGACAAACGTTGCGAAAAAATTTCATCATTTGACGGCGGCCATGTTTTTGTAGTTTTTCTGTATTTTTCGGTGACTTTTTTTAAGGCTCTCTATATATGTACCTTTGTGTTCTAAAAAATTCTTTTTTACGTAGCGTGAACCAGAAAAAGAAATCGGAATTTGGCAATTTTTTTCAGGAAAATTCACGAAAATAGCCTTTTTTAGCGTCTAAAGAGAGAAGACCCCTTAAATCCACGGTTTTACACCTGAAATCTTGATTCAAGAAACAAAATTTAAAAATCAAGTACCGAGAGCTTTGTATTTTCCTATTACGACCCAGTCGGCCGAACTGCTCAAAAGTCCGTGCTGCAGGAAAACAGGTGTAGATCCGACTTTGCCGGGTATTCGATGCACCGTCAGAATGTATCCGTCGGAGGTGGTGACAAGGTGAGCTTCTGCGGGGTAGCCCGCTCTGTCTATCATATCTAACTGAATGGAAATTATTCCATTATTCCATTATTAAATTCATCCAGAAATTCCATGATTAAATCCATTATTTCCATTATTAAATTCCATTATTCCATTATTAAATCCATCCAGTTTCCATTATTAAATTAAATTAAATTAAATCCATCCAGAAATTATTCCATTATTCCATTATTAAATAACTTTTATAATATATTTAATAATAAATTAATATTAAATAATTATTCCATTATTAAATAACAATTTTTTTGTACGTTTCTATAACTTATTTTATAAAATAAAAAATAATATCTTTACAACTATTTTTCAAAATAAAAAATGATATTTTTATAATAACGATAATTCAAATAAAAAAATTATATTTTATAGCAAGCGAGATAAATCCCCGGAAAGTGACATTTCTAGAACCGGATCCACATTTCTGTCCGTCAAAAGCGAAGACGCTTTGCCTAATCGGGTGCATGAATCATTAAAAAAAAATTAAATGAATGCAACCCGGACACATGCATAAATCTTTGGTGAATGAATCACGCAAAAAACAAAGATTCCCGATGTTTGAACTTTGTGCGAATAAAAAGGACGCTCTGCGCCAGCAGAAACGAGATGCGTAATGTGATACATATTGGAGGGCAACGTCATTGTGCGATAAATAATGATGACATTGCAGTGTAGGAATCGGAAAACCGTGAGTCAATTTGCATTTTTCTGTTATAAAGACCCCAATTGGATTTTATGTTTTATCGTTTATATTATGTATCAAACAATGAAACATTAATTTTCCTATTAAGGAGGTACGGTGATGACCATGCTAGTAAACTTAGGATCTATTTTACGCCGCAATACCGCCACGTTTTAGATATATGTGTATGGCCTATTTTTCGAGAAATATTTTTTTACTATTGAATTTCGAGTTTCCGATTATTTTTATAATATGGAAACAACCTTAATAATCTACTACTCGACTTCAGTAGTACGCCATATCGTCACGTTTAGCATCGTCGCATTTTCGGTGGCTGTCATCGGTTCCACGCGCCCGGCTTATTATTTTTTGTAGACGGTTAACATGGAGAATGGAAATACTGTGAAAGTTTATCAAAAGAGTAACGGGATTGTACCTGAAGTCCAGTTTAGAGACAAATGTAGATTCTGTCGGACAAGAATTAGAAAATGAAAAGATAATATTGCGATTGCAAATAAAAAACGTCGCGTTGAAGTTAACCTCAATGTCCAATGTCCAAACTGTCCAAAGTCAAAACACATTTCATCGATTGTTATGTTATTTTTCCCTTTCCCAATTTTCGCAATATTTGCAGGTATAAAAAGGAACGTTTATTTTATATGACGGTTCTCCCATGCTGAATTTATATATAGATGCGTTGTATGGGTACATTGCGCCAGAAAAATTGAGATGCCTTTGCTGTACGTAAAAGAACTTCAAGTAAATATCGACGAAAGGCCCTTTATAATCCATTAAAAAATGTACGGCTTCGCACAATCATATTTTTAATTCGCGTTGAAAATATCCGATAGACGAATCAAATTTGCGCGGGTATCCGGCGTTGCCACACGTCGAGCAAGATGGCTGCTGTTACGTCACGAGAAGTCTCGCTCTCCGAAAACTTCGGTTTTTGCGACTTTATTTCTAAATTTATTGCTTATTTCCGCGGTGAGCTTTCCAATTCAAGGTGCCTTATTGATCACAAAGATTCAACGAACGCAACCATCAGATTTTTTTTACGTGTTTCTTAGCTCGAAGTAGCACAAAAAAATCGATGTATGAGAGGACAGGCACATTTTGTCGTCTACGTGTGACTAATTCACCAACTTTGACAATTAATAACTCGGAAAGTGTGCGGTAAATCTCGTGGAAACTCCGCATACGCATGGACGAGGGTCTCGACAATGCTATAAAAAAATTCGGCCTTTTATCTTGAACTCGCTCCAATCACCGTACCTCCTTAATGGGTCTGAAGTTTGCATCCGTGCATACCAACGAATTTTATTTATTTTCAATAATTTTTTTCGTGTATTTTTCGACTCGAGAATATCTTTAAAAATTCAGTGGACCACTATACACCCTTATTAAGGGGTTGAAAGTTAAAAAAGTGATAATCTCGGGCTGTATAGACATTCTTATAGTTTTTTCTTTGCGTTATATATTCTTAGTACCTACGAAAAGCCACGAAGAAATTAGCAACGATTTTGAACGTGCGGAAACCACCCTTATCAGGGGGTGAGAGTTGGAAAAAATCGTATCTTTGGCGTGAAAGAAATTCTCATCTTTTTCATTCGCCTTATGTATTCTTAGTACCTAAGGGAAGCCACGAAAAAACTGGCAACGATTTTCGACTTCCGGTACCCACCCTTCTGGGGGGTGAATACTATTTCGAAAGAATTATTTAACGTTATGATTTAGTCATGCATTTTTTTCAATAATATAATAGGTAATAAAACATTTATTTCCGATTTATACGATTTAAAATGCGTCTATTAATTATCCCTTTTATTTTTATTATTTTCAATTTTTAAGATTATTGCCCCTTTATTATTTTATCATTTATTATTAATATTATTATTGTTATTGAACTTAATTACTTTCAAACAGCATTATTTTCAACAAAATAGTTTTCATTTAAACAAATTATTTTCAAATTTCATCCCTTAAAATCTCTGGAACTCGAGTATTGGAATTTTATGGCCGGATTATTTTTCATTCCTATTTTTAAGCATCCAATAAAGTTTTAAAAACGATTGCAACCTCTTAACTGCAAATTTTCGCGACTTTAAACAATAAAAAATTGTTAATCGTGATATATATCTTCGTTTCGCATAAACACAATAAAGAAAGGTTTCCTTTTATAAATACTCCAAAGAGGACGTATTTTTAAAAACCGTGTCAATTTACTATTCTACCATTGTATTTGGACATAGTTGCTGTTTTAGCTTATCTTTAACTCAAAATAACAAAGAAACGAATTCTAAACAAGATTCAAATTAAATTGTCCTTGAACAGACGGTCCGTTTGACGAGAAATGCCCCATACACGATGCATCGGTCGGTAAGGTAGGTATCGGAGAATTTTTCGGTGCACCGAACTTCGTATATACGTAATACACTAGATACAGCCAGATTTATAATTATATATATGCGTATGTGTGTATAGAAACTTACGGTGGATGATCCAACATCGGGATTGTCGTGCAATGGGTTCTCGTTTTCTTTATGTCGATAAATCGAGAATATCTTTGTCAGTAGATTTTCGTCAACGGCATTACTGAGCTCGTAGCTTTCGGCTAGCGCATTCCTAGTGCACATGAATAAAAATATGGAGAGCACGAGGTTTCCCATTGTGAACGAACCGTACATTGGATTGTATGGATATGGCACTCTATTTTTCACTAGTCTCCTATTTATAGATTTCTACACGAATTATTATTATATATTCGTCAGCCTTGAAACACCACGTTTTAATAAAAATGTCCCAATCGATCGTACAATTTACGACGAATATTCGACGAGGAGCGTTTTAACGCGCAGTGTCACGTTCGGCGTTCGCCACTCTATTCGAACGAAGTTCGCGACCGGCCACACTATATAGGAACGTGCATGCTCGTCTGTTAGTCTGCCAAAAAAAACGTTCTTTGATACACTTCTCCCTCTCACAAAATATACATACGACACATTTACATTCGGTTTTTTACGCACTTGGATTTTAAGTTGAATTCTGTAGACGTTAAAGCATATATAAGATGAATCTAACCTCAAAAATGTTCTAACCGAGTTTTCTCATAGATTCTTAAGTTTTCCGAGGGACAACGAAGCATCAGGCTCTGCAGAATTCTCTGACGCAGAGCTTGACGATTTTCTTTTGCTCTGAGTAATATTCATCTCTGAGAAATTTACGTTCGAAAATCTCAGCTATCTCTCTCGCACTCATACGTCACGTGGTACGTCCTCTACTTCGTTTCAAATATACGCATATTTTTACACATCTCGCACTAAAATTTTGTTATTTATTAGTTTCTGCTGAAGTAACAAAGTAGTAGTAATCTCTTTATTTCGTGTACACACTTGCGGGTTTTTTTACACCTCCTTTCTTTCTTTACACGTTTTCTTATTCCTAGGCTTAGAGTCCTTACATCTACTCTTAATCTTTATCTCTACCGTTCTGCCCGCGCTAAGTAAAATAAAATAAAAATACATTATAATTTCGGACTTATTTCTTCACAGTCAAACCCTTCTTTCTCGCGATTCTTTCAAATTGCCTCACTATTTCGCACATCTCTTCTACTAGCTCCTTTCCCTCTAGCGCCTTCCTCCACCCTCCATCTTGCTTCGTTCCTAAAGTAACAAAGTAGATATTCAGTTTTATTTTGCTGTATCGATTTATTTATTTAAATATTATTATTTTATTTGAATCATTAAGGGTTTCCTTTTGCGAAGGGCCGTATTTTGTGGGGGCATAAGGAGGGCCCTTCTGAATCGCTGGTACATTACAGTGGCGCTTAAGGAGAGATATACACCTAGATGGTCGAGGTCGAGGATTTAGAAGCTATGAACATTCCGTCGGCCGTAGAAGACCTACACTATGGGCCTGGTATCGATGATTCCATGTTAGTTGACAAATTTCATGATTCATTCATTCCCAAATTTTCAAACGCGTTTTTCTCAAAACCACGTTTTTCAAATCGGTACCCAAAATTTCTCGAAAACCAATGAACCGATTGCCTTGAGGTTTTTTGTGGTTATTCTATACACCATTATCTAGTACTTGTCATAGGATTTTTTTTTTCGTCACTTAGTTTTTGTTTTATAGGCAAAACAATAACTAATTATTGGCCCAAAAATCACTATTTATGTTCAAACGTCCGCCATTTAGTCATAAATCGATATTTTCAAAATCGGCTATGACAAGTACTAGATTATAGTGTCTAATTTAATAATCTTTTTGGTTTTTTTTTTCAGATGATTTTTGAAGAAACGCCAGTGGGTACCGTATACGCAGATTTTTTTACGACGCTCCAAGGATCATACAATATCCTTGTATATTTATGATATTGTTTTATAAAGAAAATTAAACATATTTTTTAATGTATATACTTTTAGATAAGTAAAACCCCAATCCGAAATTTCAAATAGTTTTCCTTGAAAAAATTCACAAAAATGACCTTTTTTCCGGCTCCTAGGTGTATATCTCCCCTTAATAAAAAATAAGTCACAATCTACATTTCTACATTTTCTCTGAAAAGTTACGACTACGAAAATGCTTCCGATAGTCACATTTTTCAGTTTTGTTGGGAGTACAAATAAGTCTTCGCTGTTTTGTACAAAAAATTGGGCATTTATTGTGAAAGAATGGTAGTTTATGGTTTATTCAAAGTATTGTCCATCGCTAGCCACTACTTTTTTCCATCTCTCTGGCAGCATATGGATACCGCGTCGAAAGAACGCTTCATCTTTTGAGGCAATCCACGAATCGACCCAATTTTTGGTATCTTCATACGATGCGAAGCGCTGCCCAGACAGGTCGCGCGTCATCGATCGAAATAAATGATAGTCGGAGGGAGCAACGTCTGGTGAATACGGCGGGTGGGGTAAAACTTCCCAGTTGAGTGTTTCCAAGTAGGTTTTGACTGGTGCGGCAACATGCGTGCGAGCATTATCGTGCAGGAGAATAATTTCGTCGTGTCTGGAATAGTGGTGGGCGCGTTTTTCCTTGAGCGCTCGGCTCAATCTCATCAATTGTGATCGGTAGAGAGCCCCGGTAACGGTTTCGTTCGATTTGAGCAACTCATAATACACGACACCAAATTGATCCCACCAAATACACAACATGAGTTTTGTTCCATGAATATTCGGCTTGGCTGTCGATGTTGAAGTGTGGCCAGATGGTCCCGATGATTTTCTCTTCTTTGGGTTGTCGCAGTGGATCCATTTTTCATCACCAGTGACTATACGATGTAAAAAACCCTTTCGCTTATGCCTGGCAAGCAGCATTTCGCATGTGCAAAATCGACGTTCAACGTTTCTCGGCTTCAGTTCATACGGAACCCAATTTCCTTGCTTTTCAATCATTCCCAACGATTTCAAACGATGTGAAATCGCTTGTTGAGTCACTCCTAACGTAAGTGCAAGTTCTTCTTGCGTTTGGCACGAATCTCCCTCCAATAATGCTTCCAGTTCCGCGTCTTCGTACACTTTCGGCCTTCCGCTACGTTCTTTGTCTTCGACGTCAAACTCGCCGTTCTTAAACTTTTGAAACCACTCGCGACAACTTCTCTCACTTAAAGCAGCGTCGCCATATGCTTCTACAAGCAAACGATGAGCCTCGGCTGCAGATTTCTTCAAATTAAAGAAGTAAATCAAAAGTTCCCGCAAATGACGCTTATTCGGCTCGAAACTCGACATTTTCGCACGAAAAAAATTATGCGATGCTGATACAAAATCGCTAATGTTTCAAGGTTATGGTCTTGCCAGATGTCCAACCTTACGATATGACGTTTTACATCTGACAATTTCAACCATAACCTCCTGGTGGGGCCATCTTTTGTCAAACGGCGGAGACTTATTTGTACTCCCCTAAGTAGCAATTTTTACAAAGTTGTCCAAAAGTTGGCTAAGTGGGTACCAAAAAGTTATCTTAAAGTTAACAACCATCCAAAAAGATAACTGTTGGACACATGGTAACTTATAGGTAGCTTCCAAGCGGACATTTGATACCCATTTAGACAACTTCTGGACGACTGTTTGGAAATTGCTACGTGGGCCCTATCGTTAACGGATCATCGCAGTGTAAAATTTTCAAAAAATGGATTTTTTGTTGTTGCATTATCCAATAGTATAGACGGTTATAAACATGCTGTTCATATACTTACATAAATGTAAGTAGACAATATTTATATGAAGATTCCGCAATCGAAACTTTCAACGCGTTTTTTTTCTTCGAAATGTCGATTTGCAAAACGGTGTACACACTCAACGGTGACACAACATTCTACACGCCATTCTTTATGTTATGGAAGCTTTTTTTTAATTTTCATATTTTTAACGAAAACCTTTCGAAATAGTAGGCTAAATTCGATACTTTTTTTTCGAACAGCCGCCATTTTGTCAATTTTGATTTTAAAAAACCTCCATAGCAAGATAACGGCTTTTATACTAATTAATAATCTCTTTACAAATTTTGTTTTTGATAATATTTACGGCTACAAGCGTTTATACCGTGAGGACTCCTTTTTTTCGAAGACATTTTCGATCGTTAAAAAAAATGTAAAAATAAATAAGAATAAACGTTGAAAAATTTATTTTCTGTTCTTCATGAGTGCTTTGATTTGACATTGAAAAATTAGACTGATTAGCGTATTTTAACTATCGACAAAAAAATCGCGATAATCACCTATTTTTCGACCCGCTACACTGTGAGGATCCCTTAACAATTTTCTTTAAGGGGAGGGTAGGGGTTTGCACTTTTGAAAAATCGATTTTTTTTGTCTTTTCTTATAGTTGAACATTTCAAGAATATAATCCCAAAATTTCAAGTTAATCAGAGCAAAACTCTCGAAGTTATTGACTATTTAGTCCCGCTCGTCTAACACTGTAGCTCCGACTTCTCTAAACTTCAAACGCGTTTTTCTCGAAACCACTTTTTCAAAGTCCGTGTTCACTGCCATTTGAAAACTACATGACCGATTTATTTCAAACTTGGTACACACTTTCTACATATAAAATACCTCCCCCCCAACGGTTAGTTTGAGATTTTTTTTACATTGAGGGGGTTTTCCACCCAAAAATGGCGGAATTTTTCGTAAAAAATAGCACTTTTCACTTTACATGACCACGAAAAATTTAGAAATGAAAAAAAAAAATTATCAAAGACCGTTGGGGGGAGGATTTGATGATACTTTGACTAAATTTTAATGGTACTTGATTTCAGATAATTTTTAGCTGAGATACAGTGAACACCGCAAATCGTGTTTTTCCAAAGGCGTTCTTTTCAAAGCTTTGTCACCGGCTTGTTTGTGGATATTTTCGCGTACAAATTTCACGGAATGTTCTTGAAATGACACTTAACAATGGACAAAAGGTTTCAATAAATTTACTCTATCCATAAAGATGAAAAAAAAATCGCAAAAAAGTGTTTTTTTTTCACGCTGAAACCCCTACCCTCCCCTTAAGCACGCGGTGACTCCCCGTTTTTATTGTCGCAACGGGATCTTTAGAATTTTTTACACGCGTGAGCCGTTTATATCAGGCATCTAGAGACATTTAGTATATACATTATATTGGCATCGCCATAAAGTGCCGTATAAATGAGAAGATTTTCACAGTCGTATTTTTTAATTAAAAGTTCAGTAACTTGGCTGGAAATTTTACCAGTATACTGGGACATTCTTTTACTTGATTATAGACGAAAATCAGACAATTGTTGAGAATTCGTGAGAGAAATACCTTAATACGTTTATTTCAATCTTTATTGTTCAAAATTTCTTAAAATTACTTTTTAAATCGAAGCACGTGTATCTCTTCGAGGAGAGAACTTTGTTCCCCTCCCTGACATTGCCCTCTCTGCTGTTCCGCCAAAAAACCGGCTACTTTACTCCGATGTCACGTGTGTTATAATTCTTGTTTATTCCATCCCGCGAAAACGTAAGTCGTACGATTTCATTCTCATCGTGTCCTTTAGCTACAACAACACGATAATAAGCGTAATTTTCGACAACAGCGTCTATCAGTTCACGAAATATTCTCCCCCGTTGTAAGCGTCGATTACGATTTATCCTTATCATCCTCGAGACGCTACATAACCTCACAAAATTTAAAACGTTTCCTTCCTCTCTCGTTCTCCGTACAAACGTAATTGGCAAATCATTTTCTCGTAAGCAAAACTCGATGCTTTGGGAAAGAAATGCATTTGCACAATTGATATTTTCATCCACCAGTGCAACAGCCAGACGAGAATGAACGAAGCGACTCTACCCCCGTCGCCCAACTGGTACCTGAGCAGCATTTTGGCGGCTGCCAATGACGGAACCGTGGCGTGGGGAGCCAGAAACTCGATAGTCGTCGCCAAACCTCGCAGCGATGGCAAAACCCTTGGGTACTCGCTCATCGGCAACGCGCATCCGGAAAAAGTCGCCTGCCTGGCGTTTTCTCCCGAGTACGGCTCCAAGGACAAAAACCTCCTAATCTCCGGAGGCGAGGAACACATAGTCAGGATATGGAATCTGGAGACTATGAGCGCCGTTTTGTCCCAAGCGTACATCGATGTGAGAACTTTGTTGTAGACTCTACGATCGGCTCAACATGCACTTCGAAACAACATAACTGAATAGTCCCCCTTCGATTTTGTTGAAATTCATATATGTGATGAAGCATTGAATCCTATCAGACACGTATTTCTTTCTATCGGCGGAAAAACGGTTTCTATAGGCGATAACCACCCCTTAAGGGGTTAGGCCACAGTAACGGGTATAAAATCATGTGTGAATTTAACAATTTTGTTTCGTATGAAAAAGTTATTCACTCGTAAAATTCATTACACATCTATTTAGTGTGAATATCAAGCTGTTATAAAATATATATATATATATTTTTTTTCTATGTACTAAATGGCCGACTACTAAAATGTTCTTTTGTTATATTTTTTTCTTAGGCGCTCCGCGGCGCGACATTTACCATCCACATTTTTTTACCTAGAACGAAAAACAAAAATTCTCGTTAATCTACATTAGAATACCTAGAGAAGTACGTACGGAATTTTAAAAATATTGTTTCATTCAAAAGTTGTAGGTATTTGAACTTAAGAAATGAATTTTCAGTGAAAAAATTCGTTATAATTGCTCATAAACTGCTCATAAAATGAAAAGTTTTCGAATAATCAGAAATTCCGTACGTACTTCTGTGCGAAATGCTATTAAGAACATAACTTGTAAATTTGAAGTAAATCGCGTGAAAAATGTTGACGTTATTTGTCACGCCAATTGGAAAAAAGCTGTTTCGAGAAGCTTCGAATAGTCGGCCATTTTGTACATCGAAAAAAAAGATATATTTTCTAACAGCTTGATATTTGTATTAGTATGTGTAATTAAGGAGAGGGTAGGGGTTTTAGTGTGAAAAAAAACTTGCGAATTTTTTTCATCTATGTGTATAGAGTAAATTCATTGAAACCTTTTGTACATTGTTAAGTGTCATTTCAAGAACATTCCGTGAAATTTGTACGCGAAAATATCCACAAACAAGCCGGTGACAAAGCTTTTCCAAGAACGTCTTTGGAAAAACACGATTTGCGGTGTTCACTGTATCTCAGCTAGAAATTATCTGAAATCAAGTACCATTAAAATTTAGTCAAAGTATCATCAAATCCTCCCCCCAACGGTCTTTGACAATTTTTTTTTCATTTCTAAATTTTTGGTGGTCATGTAAAGTGAAAAGTGCTATTTTTCACGAAAAATTCCGCCATTTTGGGGGTGGAAAACCCCCTCAATGTAAAAAAAAATCTCAAACTAACCGTTGGGGGGAGGTATTTTATATGTAGAAAGTGTGTACCAAGTTTGAAATAAATCGGTCATGTAGTTTTCAAATGGCAGTGAACACGGACTTTGAAAAAGTGGTTTCGAGAAAAACGCGGCACCGGCTTGTTTGTGGATATTTTCGCGTACAAATTTTACGGAATGTTCTTGAAATGACCCTTAACAATGTACAAAAAGTTTCAATAAATTTACTCTATCCATATGGACGAAAAAAAATCGCAGAGAAGTGTTTTTTTTTCACGCTGAAACCCCTACCCTCCCCTTAATTTTATGAGTAAATCACTTTTTCATGCGAAAAAAAAATTGTTAAATTCGCACATGATTATATACCCGTTACAGTGGCCTAACCCCTTAATTCCTTAATACATTAAATGTCGTCACAAAGATCGATTTCGGGCCAGCCGGTCGCTTGTTTCGTGTACTTTTCCGAATAAAGATTCACAACCGCTCACCGAATGATTTTCAGACGAAGGAAAAAGTCGTTGGAGTCGATTGGTCCAAGTGCGATCCCGATCTCGTCTGTTTCGTGAGTCGCGACGGCCACCTCATGTCTTGGACCGTCTCCTACAACGGTTGCCAATTGTACTCTTTTGGAAAGTTCACCGCCACGTGTTTGGCCCTGTCTCCTCACAAATCCAACGTCGCGGCGATCGGGGCGAAGAGCGGTCTCGTTTACATCGTGAATTTGCAAGGTAATGGCACTGTAAGTTACAAGCTGAGAGGCCACGACGTCGAGGTGACGAGTCTCTCCTGGTGCCCTACGGACGAGAATATACTGAACGATTCCGAAGCGAAAGAATCGAAGGATATGCTTCTCGCGTCTGGAGCAAAGGACAGGTATCCTTCCGAACAGTTGAAAAAAAAAGTTCCGAAAAGCCTATACCGCCGATTAATTTGGAATTTCGTGTACCCGTGTATTCTGACTCCCTGAATGTACCCGCAAATTTGATTTTCAAGGTCAAAACTCACGAAATCAGATTTTTTAAAAGCTTTTCTATTCTATTTTGATAAATATTGATCTTAGAGAAAAATGTTTCCTGAAAAAGTTGTGTCCTATAAAAACATCGATCTTTTATGTTCTATACAGGTTTTGTCTGAAACCACCCTGTTTCGAGAAAAATGGGATAATGCTCCAATAAGTACATTTTGCTAAACTCCATTAGTATCGATATTATCTACTTACGCACTTTAGCCCGGGAAGGTTGTCGTTTAGTCTTTAAAGCGTAGTTCAGTCCTTAAACCCGAACAAACCCAAACAAAAAAAAGCAAACAATTAAATAAAATACCAAAAACGTAACAAATAAAATAAAATACGAAACAGCAAATCATAAACATGAACTTTAAAGACTAAACTCCAACCTTCCCGCGGTAAAGTGCGTAAGTAGATAATATCGAAATTAATGGAGTTTAGCAAAATGTACTTATCGGAGCATTATAGCATTTTTCTCGAAACAGAATGGTTTTAGACAAAGCCTGTATGGAAAGTAAAAGTTCAATCTTTTTATAAGCTACAACTTTTGTAGGAAACATTATTTTCTAAGATCATCATTTATTTAGGCTACAACTTTTGTAGGAAATATTTTTTGGTACCGTTCCGAACCCCCCCAATCGAGCCGAAATTTTGCATAAACCTTTCGTTTAATATTTTAAGACAACCCCTAAAGGGATTTTTGGCGACACGAAATAGTGTTTGGGTTTGTTTGTTCGAATATTTTTGTTTGGACAAAACGGAGAGCGCGATAACATATATAGGTATGGACGGAAACGTAGCAGATATATATATAGTCGGGGCGCCTTAAAAAAAAACTTAAAAATTCAATATCTCGCCAACTATTGCGAGTCGCCAAAAATCCCCTTGAGGGTTGTCTTAAGATATTGAAAGGAAGGTTTGTGCAACGTGTCTGCTCGATCGGCGGGGGGTGTTTTCGGAACCTTATCCACATTATTCTCTAAGATCAACGTTTATTAAAATGAAATAGAAAAACTTTTTTTTAATCAGTTTTTGTGAGTTTTGATCTTGAAAGTCAAATTTACGGGTATTTCTATTATTATATTCGTGATCAGCGAGTCCAAATACATGGGTACACGAAATTCCAAATTAAGGGGCCTGTCCACTTTGAAGCCACGAAAAAAGGCTATTTTCGCGATTTTTTTTTAAGGATTTTATCAAAGATATGAATATAAAAGTTGGACTTGATAAATAAAGTCTTGAAATACATAAAAACAAAATTTCAATTCATTTTTATTCATTTTTAAGTACAAAAACTATAGTTTAACGTAACGCCCCGAAAATAGGTGGGCTAGGTAGCTCCATCACAACTCGGCAACGGCTTGTCTGAAACAAAAAAAAAAACATAGTCCATTAGATTCAGTATGACACCAGCTGCAAAATGACCCTCGGATATAAAGTTGTATCAAAAAATAAAAAAAAATCGCAATTGAAAAACGAAAAAAGTAAAAAAAACGCGTTTCTTCGCAGTTTTTCGCAAAAAAAACGAGTAAAAATCAAAATTATAAAACCATCGAGGGTCATCTTGTTGCGAATCATGTTTACAATATGTGGTTAAAATTTCAAGAGAATCGGTTTATTAGTATTAGAGATACGATGGAGTTAGATTTTGAAAACGTTGTTTCGAGAAAAACGCGTTTGAAGTTTATACTATGAAAAGCTCTTACCTAAACTCAGTCGGCAATTCCTGCACCGTACAAAATCCCTTTTGATTGCTCATCATCGTCGATTTCTTCAAGTCTTGCTTGCTTTCGATTTTTTGAAATTTTCGAAGTGGACTGGCCCCTTATCCGGCGGTATGGGGTTTTCGGAACTACGCCCTTTTTTTTAAATCAACCATCCGTTATCCTGTATTTTCATGATGATTTCTCATTTTTCATTGCTCCTGCAGATCCGTGTTTGTGTGGCGTGCAGGAGGCGACGGCAGATATCAATTGAACATTACCATACCCACGGCACCGATGGACACCCACCAGCACAGAGTCAAACTGAACTCGTCCATTGGAAACTGGACGGCCGTCTGTTGGGCCGAGCCGAGATTGCTCTTGGCCAGTTCCTCATGGGGCGAACTAATCTCCTGGAACTTTACGATCGACACTAAAAATAAGCCCGTCTGCAAACTATTGCACGCTCATCATACACGCGGATTGTTCTGCATCGCCAACGTGCCCCGACAAATTTCGAATGGGATCGAAAATTGGAGGGATCGAACACCGTTAGTAGAATCATTTATTACGCAAGAGGGAGACGAATGGGTGCCGTGCAAATGTGGAAAATGAGGTTCAATATTGCGTATCGCTTGCATTGTAGCTTTGGAAGGTTCTCAGCTCGGTGAGCTTGAAAATTAGAAAATCTTTTTGACTAAAGCCAGTCGACTTCAGAAAAAGCCTAATTTTGAGGATTCTCTCAAGGTAATCCTATCGCTTCACACTAGTCATACCACTGATCATACTTGAGACTTGTACAATTCATATTTTTTAAATATGCGGAAAAAAATGTGTAATTAAAATTTTCCATGTGTAAACTGTTGAACGAATGTTCACATTTCATTCGAAAAATGAAAGAATAGTTATTCCAACGATTCGCGCAGTATTTCTAGGTTTGATATTTGGCAACATTGGTTCTATCTCCGCCTCTTTTTACTCAACCAGGCGAGTTTAACCTCCATGCTTTTCAACGTCGATCTGTCAAAACAATGCCGGGTGCGGGAAATATACAGCATTGTATTCGGGCCACGACTGGTAAAAAGCGTGGAAAATTTGTGTCGGCGAAATATGTCGGTTAAAAATGAAATGTGTGTGGAAATTCGAATGAGTGAGATGAGGTTAGGACTACAGTCAGCTGTTGCCTTGCTGTCACATCTCTTCGTCGTAGCAAGTGGTAATAAATCCAATACCGGAAGTTCAAAGTAAACGTGATATTACATAAAAATCGGGTCAATGAGCGTAATTTTTTCTTAGAGCATTGGATTACTACACGTGTTAACGGGGGGAAGGGGTTTCAGGGGGAAAAAATACTTTTTTGCGATTTTTTTCATCTATATGGATAGAGTAAATTTATTGAAACCTTTTGTACATTGTTAAGTGTCATTTCAAGAACATTCCGTGAAATTTGTACGCGAAAATATCCACAAACAAGCCGGTGACAAAGCTTTTCCAGAACGCCTTTGGAAAAACACGATTTGCGGTGTTCACTGTATCTCAGCTAGAAATTATCTGAAATCAAGTACCATTATAATTTAGTCAAAGTATCATCAAATCCTCCCCCCAACGGTCATTGATAATTTTTTTTTTCATTTCTAAATTTTTGATGGTTATGTAAAGTGAAAAGTGCTATTTTTCACGAAAAATTCCGCCATTTTGGGGTGGAAAACCTCAGTGTTAAAAAAATCTCAAAATAACCGTTGGGGGGAGGTTTTTTATATGTAGAAAGTGTGTACCAAGTTTGAAATAAATCGGTCATGTAGTTTTCAAATGGCAGTGAACACGGACTTTGAAAAAGTGGTTTCGAGAAAAACGCGTTTGAAGTTTAGAGAAGTCGGAGCTACAGTGTTAGAGGAGCGGGACTAAATAGTCAATAACTTCGAGAGTTTTGCTCTGATTGACTTGAAATTTTGGGATTATATTCTTGAAATGTTTAACTATAAGAAAAGACAAAAAAAATCGATTTTTCAAAAGTCCAAACCCCTACCCTCCCCTTAAGTATGTAAATCTGATTATTTTTAAGAATCTGACGGATTCCCACTATTATATATACTTTTGTAGCGACCGGAAATTGGGTTTCTCCATGTCGTCTCGGAATTCCTTCACAAAAATCCGCAATTTTAATATTTTTTTTCTCTGTAATTAGGTCGATAACCGACCCTGAAGTTTTACAGAGACGATTATTAATATATTTAGTGAAGCTCAAAAAAATGAAAATCCTATGGATTGAAGCCTGGCGATAGGATTACCTTAAGGCCTTAGGCCACAGTAACGGGTATAAAATCATGTGCGAATTTGACAATTTTTTTTTTCTCATGGAAAAGCGATTCACCGATAAAATTAATTACACATCTATTTAGTATGAATATCAAGCTGTTGGAAAATATTGATATATATTTTTTTCGATGTACAAAATGGCCGACGACTAATATTTTCTTTTATCTTTTTTTAGGCGCTCCGCGGCGTGACATTCAGCATCCACAATTTTTTAGCTAGAACAAAACACAAAAATTCTCGTCAATCTACATTAGAATACCTAGAGAAGTACGTAAGAAATTCAAAAAATATTGTTTTATTCAAAAGTTGTAGGTATTTGAACTTACGAAATCAATTTTCAGTAAAAAATTTCGCTAAAATTGCTCAGAAACTGCTCATAAAATGAAAAGTTTTCGATTAATCAAAAATTCCGTGCGTACTTCTCTGCGAAATGCAATTAGGAACATACCTTTTAAATTTGAAGAAAATCGAGTGAAAATTGTTGAAGTTATTTGTCACGCTAATTGGAAAAAAGCTGTTTCGAGAAGTTTCGAGTAGTCGGCCATTTTGTGCATCGAAAAAAAATAGAAATATTTTCGAACAGCTTGATATTCGTACTAAATAGATGTGTAATTAATTTTATGAGTGAATCACTTTATCATACGAAAAAAATTGTTGAATTCGCACATGATTTTATACCCGTTACTGTGGCCTAAAGCCTTGAGAAGTACAATGAGAGCAGTAAAAAATTTGATTGGAAAACTTTATTATGCATAGTTTCAAGTGTAGAAAACATTTGTAGGTTATTTTTTAATCATAAATGGCGC
The DNA here is from genome assembly GCA_944452715.1 of Ophion slaviceki. Lineage (NCBI taxonomy): Eukaryota > Metazoa > Arthropoda > Insecta > Hymenoptera > Ichneumonidae > Ophion > Ophion slaviceki. The sequence continues at coordinate 12,732,681 of OX101794.1, read as the reverse complement.
AGTCGGAGTCCAACACCGCAGAGTAGTGTCTCGCGCGAAGTGTTCCGCGGCCGGAAATATTTCACGTGTAGTTTTCGATCTAGAACAAAAAACGGATACAATCTTAAAATAGATTTTAAAGCTGTGGAACTAAAAGCTGTGGAACTGCGTACGGAAATTAGAAAATACCTTTTTTCTTAAAAGTAGCGCAGATTTGAATGAAAACTTTCATTTTTGAGCAACAAATCACACGAGTTATTGTTTATGAAAAAAGTTAATAACGTTAATAACCAATCGCAAACTCCGTACGTAGTTCCATCGGGTATGCATCTTAGAAGATACGTTAAAAATTTCAAGTCAATCGGTGCATATTTGGCTGAGTTGCGTTTCCGGCCAGTTTAAAAAGCATGCTTTCGAGAATAACGCGTTTAAAGTTTGAACTACCATGTAGCATTAGAAATTTAGGATTTACCTTTAATCTGCAATGCCAGCAGCGTACATTTGGCCTTTCAAATTAACGTTGTCCTCTTCCGGTTATGTTCCGAAATTTTGAAATTCCCTGCGCGCTTTTACCCGCTTTTAATCGCACCCACAAAATCACGTTCCCTATACACTAGTGGAATTAATTGTGGAAAGTTTAATAGAAATGAGCTTTTTCTTATATTTACGCAAAAATGTATATTCTGCTATGCTGACGTAACACTATTTTTTTATTTTAATGTATATTTCTACTTAATATTAAATAATATTAAATAATAATTATAACTTTGATAAAAATATAAAATATAAGTGATTATAACGTAAAAATGATCGATAAATGCGACTTTTTTAGCATTTGAAAAGTGTCCAGAATTAATTTCACTAGTGTAAATATACCGGTAAAAAATGGAAACACTTTTTGAATTCTCGTTTGGGACGTAAATTTATCAGCTCTTAGTCAACAAACGGCGCGAAAGAATTTTCTAGGCAATTTTTCGCAGATTAAATATGTAAAAAAACATATTTAGAAAAACAAGCTATTATTTGATGTACTAGAAAGTAGAAAATGATTTGTTTTACCAAGTCATCCATATGTGACTATAAATAAAAGCTTGGGGCACTCAACTTTTTAAATGTTCAATACAATTAATCGATTCGGTTTCATTAACCGTGTTTAATTTGGCACAATAGTTATTAGAGAAATTATTATCACACGTTTATACTCAGTTTCACGATTTTTATTCAAGAAATCTAAGGTTGTTTTACAGTAATTTAAATACAGTTGATATGTTAACGGATTTATGTAAATTGAAGATATGTCTAAATTTTGAGCGCCCCAAGCTTTCATTTATGGTCACATATAGGTGACTTGGTGAAAAATAATTATTTTCTACTTTCTAGTACATTAAATAAAATCTTGTTTTTTGTAAATATTTTTTTTACCAATCAATGATTTTCGACTTTTTAGCCTTAAGGGGTTAGGCCACTCTAGAGGCCGAAAAAATAGGCTTTTTGGGGATTTTTTTTCTCAGAAAAACTACAAAATAAATCAAGATTACAAAAAAGGGTGTTTACCATACATATCAGTGATTGTATACAATAATTTTTTTAAGCGATTAATTTCAAAATGGCGGCTCTGCAGCGTTTATCTCAAAACTGCATTTTTTAAATTGGTCGAATACATAACTCGGACAACTTTCAACCGATTCACTTGAAATGTTGAATATATCTTGAAAAATACATTGTATATGGAAGTACGTAGGATTTTTTTTTTATATTGCATAGTTCATTTGTTATTAACAATTATCTGACGATTTTTTAGGCAAATTTTTTACTTTCCAAAAATTTGCCTAAAAAATCGTCACATAATTAGTAAAATATAATATTTAATAGTAAAATCATTATCGTCGTGATAATGATTCGACTAGTTAGTTGTTACTAGTAGTTTACTAGTTAACGAGTTTATACATTAGGAACATGGAATGCGTGTAAAAAATAACAAAAACTGTAATTGGGATTGAACTTACGACTAAATGCTGCATACAAACTTTTCACATACAAACACAGTCGGCTACGAATTTGTTTGTATGTGTTAGTGAGATTTTATATGGATGATTAGATATCGCTAATTTTACATGAAAAGTGGAAGTTTGTTTTTTTTTCTTCAGTTGAATCATGCATTACAACCTTTTAGATGCATGTTTGCAAAATTTCAGAGCTCTAAGTAGTCTGAGTGGGTGAAATATCGTTTTTCCGTTTTGCATCTCACAGACAGTCAAGTTAAACAAAGGCTTGTAAAAAGACTCCATTATGCGTTTGATTTCCTTATTCTCTGTTACGTTTTCTATGCACTCGGTGAAGTATATTCAAATATACAGCTAAGGCGACATATTACATTTAGACAGGGACAAAATAAGCAATATGGAGGGATTTTTTTAACTAAGAAATAATTATTCTACAATTATCAAACTTTAGGTATACTTTAATAGTATATTTAAGTATACGAAACAATTCTTTTAAATTAATTTATCATCAAAATGACGGAGCTGTGGCAGAGTGCTACAGCAAGGGGGAATTTACAGCGGGAGTTGCGAATCGACGTGCAGTCTAGCTTCCCGTAAACTTTGATTTGCAAAAAAGTTCAAACATTTTTTCAGTTAGAATATGTATAGTTTCTATGTGGCGTTAATTAAAATGAAGAAAATGCAAATTTAAGAAAATGGCACACATTTACATCTAAAAATCAACTTTTCACGCAACATTTCTGTAAAATGTGGATTAAAAAAGTAGTTTTTTTTTTTTTCAATTTTTCCAAAACAATTCTCGTCAAGTAGAAGGTACGGATATTATCAATAGTTTTATCAAGTTTCAACTCAATCGGCTTAACCCTAGAACTACAAACCCATTTTTGTCTCCCTTTAAACTACACTCGCCTGGGGTAGATATCTATTCCGGTTTGTAGTTCTAGGGTTAATCGCTTTTGAGTAATCCTGCACGCCAATTTCGATAATGCAGTTTTGAGAAAAACGCGTTTAAAGTTCACGCCCGCTCCGAATCCGAGCGGTGAGGCTGTAACGTTTGAAGATTTTCGAATCTCGCTTTGAAACTTTAGGAAAATATTCTACATATGAGGCATTCCACGTCACCTCAGCCAGTAAAAAAATCCACACATAATCTTGAAAAATCGAGTTACTTTATTGAAAAATATTCACTGAGTGTCGAAATTTTTTTTTTAATTCTGACGTTTTTTCTCGTTGATTACCATTTTTTAACATTTTTCCATTCAAATGGCTGTATCTTTGGCAGGGTTTGACGTATTTACATTCGTAAAAACGAAAATGTGCGTTTTTTTTATAGCCTTTCAGAAAAAAAATTAATTTAGATTTTATTGAGCAAGTCGAACGTCCGTTCCAGGGCAAAATATGCAAAAATATTTTTTTTCTCACGGAAAGACACTCGTTATTTTATCATTTTAAATTTCCCCGAATTGTGAATACGAAAAACGGATTTTTGGTATTTTTATATTATGGGATTCCTAAACACCGTGAAGTAACAGCTATTTTATTTAAAATTTTTTTTTATTAATATTCGATTGAGGAGTGTGTGGCACTCCAAGGCTTCAATACATATGACATATATGTCATATGTATTTCAACAACCTGGTAAACATACAGCGAGTGCTCCACACTCTTCAATAGAATATTAATAAAAAAATTTTTAAAAAATAAAAATAGCTGTTACTTCACGGTGTTTAAGAATCCCATAATATAAAAAATACAAAAAATCCGTTTTTCGTATTCACAATTCGGGGAAAGTCTTAAAAATAAAATAACGAGTGTCTTTCCTTGAGAAAAAAAATATTTTTGCATATTTTGCCCTGAAACGGACGTTCGACTTGCTCAATAAAATCTAAATAAAATAAAATGAAATTTAGATTCATGTTTCTCTGGAAGCCTAGAAAAAGACGCTCATTTTCGTTTTTTACGAATGTAAATACGTCAAATCCTCCCAAAGATACAGCCATTTGAATGGAGAAATATTAAAAAATGGTAATCAACGAGAAAAAACGTCAGAAATTTTTAAAAAATGTCCACACTCGGTGAATATGTTTCAATAAAGTAACTCGATTTTTCAAAATTATTTGTGAATTTTTTTTACTGGCTGAAGTGACGTGGAATGTCTCATATATAGTTCTATCGTTTAAAGGGTGAACGCTGTGAACGCTGAAAATTTGGGTGATATTCGGGATTTTTTTGGAAGAAAAGTACTCAATTAAATGTTTCGGAAAATTAAGAATATATTTAGCTATATTTGACCTATATTACATAATTCTTCATAGAAAAATATTAAGATCCAGGCGACTTATGCGCTGCCTTCGGAGGCGCCAAAAAAAAGTTCCTCCACTGCTGTCATGATTCCGGCCGATTGAGTAGCTGAAACCGAAAAAGGAAAAAATGTCGTTAAACTGTAAGGTATTTCCTGTACAAGGACGTAGGATTTTCGAAAAATATCAAAATCTAACAAAATGGCGTAGTTATGAAAAAAACGTCTGTTTTCTTGCCTACAAAATGGTTGTTTTTTTCCAATGCGAAATCGTCAATTTTCATCCAATCAAAAATATCCTACGTCATTGTAGAGTAAATATATTCAAGAGTACTCAGTTCAGATTTCAAGTCAATCGGATAATTGCTCTTTGAGTTACAATGTCAGCAAATTTGAAAAATCTCATTTCGAGAACCCACGAGCGGTTGTTCTTTAGAAGGCTGCCATTCGGGGAGTATTAGAGATAGGGCTTTGAATTTTTTACAGGATATTCTTGAAAGTATAAACTGTCGGAAAAGGCAAAAAAATCGATTTTTTTAAGCGTCACACTGGTATAGCCCTTAAAAAAAAAGAAATCGATATTTTGATCGTTGTAAATGTACATCCCGCCTTAATTTCAATGAAAAGCTTATGTAAGAATTTTTTGTTGGACAGCACAACCATATGGACGTTAGCTCAAGATCGCCAGGTCACTCGAAGTTCCTTAACTGGAACTGAATGCACCCTCGAATACAGCGTGCCCACTCAGGGTGGTTACGTCTATTGTGTGGCCGCTTGCCCTCTCGATACTTCGCGCATAGCCTTTGGCGTTGGCGATGCGATGCTGCGACTGTGGAACTTGTCCGAGCCCCACGAAACGTCATTCGACGTCACCGCCCAGTGGCAAAAGATTATGGGAAAAATTCGATCGGTATACCAAAAGCCCGTCGATCATTTCACGAACGTAAAATTTCATCGTCGACGGCCCGGGTTTGACATAACGAGTGAAAAATTACAGATCGCCTGGCATCCGGAAAAAGAGAATTTATTGGCTTTTGGCACGGGAGAGGGACGCGTCGGTATCTGGGACACAAATTCGAGCGCCAAACCTCCGATACTCTATCGCCAATATCATCGCAATACCGTTTATTCCCTCGGATGGGGTCCACATCCGGACGACAAGAATTTCGTTCTCTACTCGTGCGGCGACAACGAACTCGTCTACTATCCCTCCGATAAATCTACCAAAGGTAATTTCGTCGTCTTTCAACCGCCTCGTGCACCCTTGGATCAAACTCTTGGATGGCTCTTGCCAACGACAAAGGCTCAACTTTGACGCCTCCGTAAGATCCACTACATCGTTTTGGGGACTTTGTTACGAAGCATCGCGAATTCTTTAACATTTATCGCTGGAACGCTCGATCCTCCTTAAGAGGTTAGGCTACTGTGACGACGCGAGACTCAGGGCTATTAGAAAAAAATAATTTTGTTGGAATAAGTAAAAGGAACGAATAATTGTTTGGGCATTTATTTGTATGTACATTAACAAAGTTCTGTGCCAAATTTCATTTAAAAATATTAATGATTAAGGGAGTTGTGGTTTTCATTAATTCGGATTCTTTTGCGAAACGCAAACATTATCGTTTGATTCTTTCGTTCGTTAATTCTTAAAATATTTTTTTAAACATTTTGGCGACGAATTGTAACTCGAGCGTACAAAATTAATGAAAAAAATCGTCATTTTTACGTAACTATTAAAAAAATAAAGATTGATTTTGAGAAAGTCAGATCATCAACGACCTTTAAATGTTTCTCATCGTATCTCCTGTAAATTTGGGAACAATCCATCAAATGGTCCTCGAGGTATCATGTCCACCGACTTTGAAAACAGTGTTTCGAGAAAAACGCATTTAAAGTTTGACGTTCAATTTTAGGAATACTTTAATTAGATTTTTAGGGAATATAAAAATATTTTTGGAATATGTCATTTCTTGACCCACCTGGGTAGCCCTTCAAAATAGGTAACATTGGCTAAGACTTGACCGAGCCTTTTCTTGTTATCGTGTTTCAATCATTAAAAAAAAATCGATTCGTTTCTTGATTTTTCGAGGAAAAATGACATCATTATTGCTAATAATGGGGGAAAAAATTGACGTAAATATTCGGAAGTGTCACTCCCGCTAAAAAGAAGCTGTACATTTTTTTATTAATTATTTATGATTATAAAACCTTACATTAAGTTATATTTTAATGGCGCATAATGTTTTTAATGCATTAACATTTTTTTTCACTGTAATTTTACATTGATTCAATTCCATTTTTAACTTTCGAACGAGCTCTCAAGGGATTCTTATTAGATGTAGGTAAAATGTAAACATGCAAATACAATGTGCGAATAGGCTACCAATATACTGGGCAACACAAAAGTAAAGACGGAAGTATACATCGAGACTTAGGTAAGAAAATTTTCGAAAATATTCAGTTCATATTTCACAATGGAGTGTTTGGGTTGTTTGGGTTTGTTTGGCCGTTCAAAGTTTGACTAAAATCAACTAAAATCTCGAAAAAAAACGTTTGCAAGATCGACGAATAAAAATCTTCAAAAAAATATTAACTGACATTATTTTTTTTTTTTGATGCGCTACCATAATAATAGTAAATATGATATTTTCTAACTGTAAGAAACCACACAAAAAAATCAGCTCTATTCTGACAGCAGTGACACTTCCGAATATTTACCAAAATTGGGAAGCAAAACCCCGGTCAAGTCTAAATTACTGTTACACTGAACAAGTGTACCAATTTTCACCTAAATCCGTTCATTAGATGCCGAGAAACCGGCTACACCGTTTTGAAAAACACAGTTTCGAGAAAAAACGCGTTTAAAGTTTTACAAGCAGTTATATCGTTATAATTACAAGTTTACCTTCAATCTGCGATTCCTGCTTCATACGTTGGACCTTCCTTTTCAATTTGAGTTGCCTCAAGCGACGAACGATTTTTTTTTATTTTCACAGTAGCTTAACCCCTTAAACACTCAATATTTTAGAACACTCATGATGAATAGTGAACTCTGTAACATTTATCTCCGAAACGCTCGATCCTCCTTAAGGTCTGGCAATCCAAGAGAGTGAAAGTTTTCCTCCATACCAGTTTTTCTCATTGCAGAGGCAAAGCCCGTGATTAAGAAGCGGTGCACGGAATTCGTGTGGAAGCCAGATTATTCCTGCATCGTTGTAGGCTACGAGGATGGGTAAGAAAACATGTTAACCTCCTCGTCAAAGAGAATAGAAAGTATACAATTTATATGTAAAAAAATATATTTTTAACACCTAGCTTTTATTTCATCTCGATCACGGTGGTCACACTGGGTTTGATTCTACCCAGTCAATTTTCAAACCAGTATTGTGACCAAGCTATCTATCCAAAAGGTTCAAACAATTACTGTACATGCTTTGAACATTGTAGATGACGTACGAACAATTTATTCATAAGAAATGAAATGGCAAAATATTTTTTTAAATTCATAAAGGGATGAAAACGAAAAAAATTCACTTTTTCACTAAATAAATAATCATAACCTCGCGAATGTTCAATATTATTACCTAAAATTTGAATCTGGAACTCGTTAGATATAGTCCTTTTGAGAAAAAAAAATAGCAACCTAGTACGCGTTCTAAAAAAGGTACTAACGCCTCATTCGAACTTCTAACGGTCCCTACCTATAGAGATAAATTCAATCCCTCCAATCTTCAGATAGATGGCGACACAAGCCCCAATCAAAGCCGGGAACTATTGTTTATTTGGGTCCAAAGTTGATCGACGGGTCGATTTTACCAACGATGACCACGAAGGGTTAATGTATTGAAAAGTAGAAAATATTTTTTGACCAAGTCACCCATATGCGACTATAAATAAGAGCTTGGGGCGGTTAACTTTTCAAATGTTTAATAAATTTGATCAATTCAGTTTCATTAACCGTATTTAATTTGACACAATAGTAATCGGAGATATTATCACACGTTTATACTTAGCTTCAGTATTTTTATTCAAGAGATCTGAGGTAGTTTTACAGTAAATTAAATACTGTAAAACGCAATGATAACGGATTTATGGAAATTAAAGATTATATGTCTACATTTTGAGCGCCTCGAGCTTTTATTTAGTCACATATAGGTGACTTGATAAAAAAAAGTATTTTCTGCTTTTTAGTGCATTAAATGAAAGCTTGTTTTACAAATATTTTTTTTACATATAAATTATTTTCTACTTTTTAGTCTTTAATTGATTTGACTAGTTGGTTGTTACTAGTAGTTTACTACTTTACGAGTTTGTACGTTAGGGACATGGAATGCTTATCGAAAATAACAAAGACTGTAATTGGGCTTGAACTTACGACTAATTGTTGCATATCAACTTTTCATGGATGATTAGATATCGCTAATTTTATACCCATAACGGGTATAAAATTATGTGCGAATTTAACAATGTTTTTTTAGTATGAAAAAGTGTTTCACTCATGAAATTAATTACACATCTATTTAGTATGAATATCAAGCTGTTAGAAAATATATATTTTTTTTTGGATGTACAAAACGGCCGACTACTATTTTCTTTTGTTATCTTTTTTTAGGCGCTCCGCGGCGTGATATTTAGCATCCACAATTTTTTACCTAGAACGAAAAACAAAATTTCTCGTCAATCTACATTAGAATACCTAGAGAAGTACGTACGGAATTTAAAAAATATGGTTTTATTCAAAAGTTGTAGGTATTTGAACTTAAGAAATGAATTTTCAGTAAAAAATTTCGTTATAACTACTCATAAACTGCTCATAAAATGAAAAGTTTTCGATTAAGCAGAAATTCCGTACGTACTTCTCTGCGAAATGCAATTAGGAACATAACTTTTAAATTTGAAGTAAATCGAGTGAAAATTGTTGAAGTTATTTGTCACGCCAATTGGAAAAAAACTTTCGAGAAGTTTCGATCAGTCGGCCATTTTGTACATCGAAAAAATATGTATATATATATTTTCTAACAGCTTGATATTCATACTAAATAGATGTGTAATTAATTTTATGAGTGAATCACTTTTTCATACGAAAAATTGTTAAATTCGCACATGATTTTATACCCGTTACTGTGGCCTAAGGCCTTAAGGGGCCAGTCCACTTTGGAGCCACCAAAAAAGGCTATTTTCGCGATTTTTTTTGGGATGTTATAAAAGATATGAATATAAAAGTTGTTGGACTTGATAAATCAAGTCTTCAAATACATAAAAAAAATTTAATCCATTTTTATTCATAATAATCGCAAATGCGCCGTACTATGTAAGCAATAAAACTCTACACAACGACCTGAAAATACCATGCGTCAAATCAACCATCCAAGAATACAGTAGAAGATACACACAAAGACTTCAAAATCATCCAAACGCACTGGCCCGTAAACTTCTCGACCGAATCAATGAAATAAAAAGACTGAAACGTATAAAGCCTCTCGGCCTAATTAATTAAACAAACCAATGTGAATAAATAAAGACAAAATCATAGAACGTAAAAGCAGTGATCATTAGATGGAATACCAGTGGGTCATCCATTCTAAAATGTAAAAGCAATCCAACAAATTTTATAGCACAGCACAATTATTGAATGTCCCGACGGAACAGATTGTAATTTAAATTTTGTTAAATAAAAAAAAAATGTATTCATTTTTAAGTACAAAAACTATAGTTTAACGTAACGCCTCAAAAATATGTGGGCTAGGTAGCTCCATCACAACTCGGCAATGGCTTGTCTGAAACAAAAAAATCAAAGTCTATTAGATTCAGTATGACTTCAGCTACAAAACGATCCTCGGATATAAAGTTTTATCGAAAAATAAAAAAATGGCAGATGAAAAACGAAAAAAAGTTTAAAAAACGCGTTTTTTCGCAGTTTTCGCAAAAAACAGAGTAAAAATGAAAATTTTGAAACCATCGAGGGTCATCTTGTTGCGAATCATGTTTACAATATGTGGTTCAAATTTCAAGAGATTCGGTTTATTAGTTTTAGACATACGATGGAGCTAGATTTTGAAAACGTTGTTTCGAGAAAAACGCGTTTGAAGTTTATACTATGAAAAACCCTTACCTAAACTCAATCGGCAATTCCTGCACCGTACTTGCTTGCGAAAGGCTTGCTTGCTTTCGATTTTTTTAAATTTTCAAAGTGAACTGGCCCCTTAAGATGCACGTTTGCAAAATTTCCGAGCTCCAAGTAGTCGAAAACCGAATGAAACATCGATTTTCCGTTTTGCATCTCACAGAAAGTCAATTCAAATAAAAGCTCGCAAATCAATAAACATCACTGTTGCACACAGATCCATTTCGTTGATGAATCGAAAGTTGAAAGAGATCGGTGCGCCGATCTACGCCTTGAAAAAAGCCGTCCAATGCCTGGTCTGGCATCCGGAGAGTACCTCGACCGATTTGAATTTCTCGCCTCTCCGTAACTACTTGGCGATCGCGATAAACTCGCCGACCGTCACGATCCTCGACCTCGCCGACTCGATGGAGTCGATGAGAATTTCGGAAGAATCGTGCGAGGCTCCGCCGGTCACGGAAAGCGCCACAGCCAAGTTCAAAGTCGTCGCAAATTTGAGCGGGCACAGTGACAAGGTGGTGTCGCTCGCGTGGAGTCCGCACTTCAGCGGTCATTTGATCACGGCGTCTTACGACAACACGGCGCAGATCTGGAACGTCGAGAGGCAGGAGCTCGTCGCGACCTACGTGGGACACACCGCACCCGTGCAATGTTGCATGTGGAGCCCATTGGATCCGGATTACGCGATAACCGGCTCGTCCGATTTTACGCTGCGCGTTTGGAAGATTTCCGAGCAGAAGGTCGTATCGCCTCGTGAGAATGCCCAGGCGAAGCGTATCCGAACGAAGAAGAGCAGAAGCAAAAAACTGGCGAAAGACCCGACGAGCAAGTCCGTCGTGGAAGCGGAAACGCCCGAGGCCACGAACGAGGACACGACAGCAACGTTGGAGAGGGTAAATCCAGTCGTCGAAGTCGCCGGAGCCGAGCAGCAGAATGAGCCCAAAGTGAAGAGAGAACGATCGAAAAAAGTCTCATATCTCGCGGCTTACACGAAACGCTTGACCGACAAAACGGCCTACGTAAATTCCCTTAGAGACCTCGTGGCCAAAGTGCGAAAGTCCCAAACTATCACGGAGAACGGAACGAGCGGTGAAGTAGATGAGAGCCTTGACGACGCGATGCCGACGATTTTCGGCAGCCCCGACGAGATAACGACGATTTTGGACCAAGAGAGCGCATCGCTCATGAGCCAGTCACGCTACACCGCAACGACCGAGATGAGCCTGTGGAACAACAATTTGCGAAAGAATTTGCAGGACGCGACGAGAGACAAGCGGCTCAACGATTTTTTGGTATCCCTCTCGGCTGGCCTGTCGATGAAAACGTGGCAGGAGACTTGCGAGGCTTACGCGACGCAATTGTTGTTCGAATCGAATCCGACGAAAGCGATCGCCTATCTGCTCTCCGTTCACAAGATTCATCGCGCCATCGAGATTTACGTTGATCAGCGAATGTACAAAGAGGCGTACGTTCTCGCGAGATGCCGAGTCGACGAGGAGGATCCAATATTCACGAGGATCCTCAACGAATGGGCCAACAGCGCTAGCCGACAGGGCAATTTCGAGGAGGCCGCACAGTGCTACGTGAAACTCGGCGATTTCGCCAAAGCCGCGAGATTTCTCGGCCGACGAAGCGACATTGAGATTTTGGAAATTGCCGCTGAAATTGGACAACTCGCTGGGGAGCCGGGACTCTCCGAGTCATTGGCCGAGCAAGCTTTCACCGAGGCGCTTCTCGCCTCGGATTCCACCGAGGCCCGACGACTCGTCGACAAATTTCCGGAGATACATCATCGTCGCGCGCAAATCGAAGCGTTCGAAGAACTACGAGACGCCCTCGAGCGAGACGTCGATTCTTCGATGATCTCGGCGTGGCTCGAGAATGGAAGCAACGAGAATTTGTTGGCGAAATTACGAGCGAAATGCGACAATCGGCAGGAGGATTACTGCCAGGTCCTCGCGAAAGCGACGAACTTCGAGGTTGCCGAAAACGAGGCGATGCTGCGGTTCGCGACCAGTCATCACTTGGCCATGTACGCGATCGCGGACACGAGAGAAAAACAAATGGGCCATCTGGCTAACGCACTCGGTGCTGTCTCACAGTACGAAATCGTTCATCCGAACAGAACGGGGGATGCTTTAGGAAGCTTGTTGATTCGCCTGATCGTCGCACTCGAGCCGGTCGGCCCCGGAAACGAGGAAAGCTCGTTCGCCAAGGACGACGTCGCTGTGTGCAAAAGCTTGCGAGCTTTCTTGTGCTTCGCTCTACTCAATTGGCTCGCCGATCGCGGCGCGAGGGAATCCGAAAGTCTCGACAATGCGTTGAGACTCGTCGAAAAATTGTTGCCGGACGCCCTCGACGAACGGACCATCAAGTACTCGTCGATCACGAACGAGGTCAACAAGCTGGAAGCTTGCATCGCGTCTGCGCTTGGTAAGAGATGCGAAAATTTCATGCAAATGAGAAAGTTGGTGACTTTTCGGAAAGCCGATTCAACCGGGTAGGGGAGACGGGCTGGTTCTGACATTTTTATCAAATTTACGTACTATTTGTCGTCTTCGGAATTATCAGATATTTTTTATCTATTTTTCATGTAAAGGAATTAAGGCCTTAGGCCACAGTAACGGGTATAAAATCATGTGCGAATTTAACATTTTTTTCGTATGAAAAAGTCATTCACTCATAAAATTAATTACACATTTAGTATGAATATTAAGGATGTATGGCAGCTACTGCAGAGTCGTTACAGAACTGATTATGCAATTTGCAAAAATCGCATTTAAAGACTAAATAAAATAATTGTAGTATTCATTGAAGCTAAAAAGGAGATTTACCACAGCTCAAAGTAAAACATGCGGTACAGAAAGAAGAATTTTCAATTTTTAACTGCAAATTTAGTTGCTGATTTGATGTACGTTTTCCCTGACGTTGTCGTGGTTACGACATACGAGCTAAAGAAATACGAAAACGGTCCTATTTAACTCGCAATATCTCGCAAAATATATGGGCACATGTCGATTTTTTTTTAACGTATCATGCACATTACAGCGATACCGCACAAAAGTTTTTTTTACAAAAGAGTACTCCGGAAATACCTTTTTTGCCAATGTAAAGGGAATTTTGGACGTACAGTCCTATGTTCCCCGTGTTAAATGACCCAACTTTGAATTCGTTTATCTCAGCATTCACGTGGGCAAATTTTGTTTTTTTTATCTCAAAAAGTTCTCGATATTTTCCTTTACAATATCAGTGAGTTTCAATTCGAACAGTAGTAAATAACTTAGTTGCCATACATCCTTAAGCTGTTAGATTTTTTTCTATGTACAATATGGCCGACTTCTAATATTTTCTTTTGTTATCTTTTTTTAGGCGCTCTGCGCCGTGACATTTAGCATCCGCAATTTTTTACCTAGAACAAACAACAAAAAATTCTCGTTAATCTACATTAGGATACCTAGAGAAGTACGTGCAGAATTTAAAAAATAATGTTTTATTCAAAAGTTGTAGGTATTTGAACTTAAGAAATGAATTTTCAGTGAAAAATTTCGTTATGACTGCTCATAAACTGGTCATGGAATGAAAAGTTTTCGATTAAGGGGCCCGTCCACTTGGGAGCCACGAAAAAAGGCTATTTTCGCGATTTTTGTTGAGGATTTTATAAAAGATATGAATATAAAAGTTGTTGGGCTTGAGAAATAAAGTCTTGAAATACATTTAAAAAAATTTAATTCATTTTTATTCATTTTTAAGTACAATAACTATAGTTTAAAGTAACGCCTCAAAAATAGGTGGGCTAGGTGCTCCATCACAACTCGGCAACGGCTTGTCTGAAACAAACAAATCAATGTCCATTAGATTCAGTGTGACACCAGCTACAAAATGACCCTCGGATATAAAGTTTTGTCGGAAAAAAAAATGGCAGACAAAAACCGAAAAAAGTATTTTAAAAACGCGTTTTTTCCGCATTTTTTCGCAAAAAAAGAGTAAAAATCAAAATTTTAAAACCATCGAGGGTCATCTTGTTGCGAATCATGTTCACAATATGTCGTTCAAATTTCAAGAGAATCGGTTTATTAGTTATAGAGATGCGATGAAGCTATGCTATGAAAAACTCTTACCTAAACTCAATCGGAAATTCCTGCACCGTACAAAATCCCTTCTGATTGCTCATCAACATCGATTTCTTCAAGTCGTGCTTGCTTTCGATTTTTTTAAATTTTCAAAGTGGATTGGCCCCTTAAACTTGGGTTGTGTTTTGTCCGCAACTCTTCTACGTCCCTGACGTATTCAACGGATACCAACAGTTTTCTCTTAGATTGAGTTTGAGGTTGGGAATTAATAGTGTGAGTTATACTCTCGAAGACAGTCTTTGAAATTATGCTCATTTCGATCTAAAAGTAAAATTTTATTTATTATATTATAAAGTGGGCAGCAACAAAATATATTTGTTAAATTTTTTATGAAAGCAATTATATAGCTTCGTTTTTTTCGTCTAGTAACAAAATTACAAGTAAACAAAAATATACATTTTGAGGAGATTTTACTTACTTTTTTCACTATATTGAAAGAAAAAGCTTCTTGCCGTCTTTGTCGAGACAAATTGATTTAATGTAAACAAATTAGACGCAATTGGGGTGCGATTGTATTTTTAATAATTTACAATCAATCAGAATCTTCCTTTTTACGCCTGTCTTCTTATCTTTTGTTTTCTTTTCAGGGCCTTTGACTATACTTTTTTTTCTTTACCTTTTAGTACAGTCGTGCTGCATATTGGAATCGGAAAAAATTAGAAGAAGGCTAGTTTTTATCAGGTGATTTTGTAGGTGCCGCAGGCGCTAAATTCAAGTTTGCCTAAAAATCGGGGTGTAGGGTTTTTTTAGGGGATGAAAGGGGATAGGCGTGGATTAATGCCAAACTACAACCCCCACGAGGTTGGCGCCCAGAGACAAAATGTTCAGAAAAATTCGGGTTTTATTTTTTTCCACAGCGCCGAAGTCGTGGAAGTTCATTTTGGGGGTGAAAAAGTGGGGTGAAATTTTGAAAAATCAGTTTTTATTCGATAACTCTTTAGGAAAAATTCATACAATTTTTGTTCAAATGGGATTGTTTTAGCCTTTGAAAAGACGCGTCGATCGAGTATTTGATCATCCCTCTCCAATAATACCTTCACCCCCAAAAGAATTGTCGAAGTATTAAAAAAAATTGTTTATTTATTGAATAACTCAAAAACAATCGATCTTTCGGGGATGGTTTAAATGGACGAAATGAAGCGAATAATTTTCTCTATATTTTCGTTCCTATGGACCACCCTTGAATTTTGCTATTTCGAACCCCTCTTAGGGGTTGAAAATTCAAAATGAAATTCTGTGAAAACTATTGACCGAAAATAAAGAGATACAAGTTTGGCGCTGTGGACAAAAATATAGTTGAGGGTTCAAGCTACATATTCTTCCACGGCGGCGAATTCGTGCGGATAATAGTTTCCCCAGAATTTCATTTTGAATTTTCGACCCCCGAGAGGGGTTGAAAAATCAAAATTCAAGGGTGGTCCATAGAAACGAAAATATAGAGAAAATTATTCTCTATATTTCGTACATTTGAACCATACCCGAAAAACCGATTGTTTTTTAGTCATTCAATAAACAATTTTTGTTAGTAATTTAACTATTTTTATGGGGGTAAAGATATTATGGGGAAGTGATGATCAAATACTCTATCGAGGCGTCTTTTCAAGGGCTACAACTTTCCCATTTGAACAAAAACTGGACGATTTTTTTCTAAAGAGTTATTGAATTAAAACTGGTTTTTCAAATTTTCACTCCCAAAATGAATTACTACGACTTCGACGCTGTAGACAAAACTAAAGGCCGGATTTTTCTGCACATTTTGTCTCGCGGCGCCGACCTCGTAGGGGTTGCAGTTTGGCATTAATCCACCCCATCTCCATTCATCCTCTAAAAAAACCCTACACCCTGATTTTTAGGCAAACTTGGATTTAGCACCCGCGGCACCTACAAAATCACCGGTCAAAAAACTAGCCTTTTAATGTTCTCCGATTTCGGGGTTTTTCAGCGACAGCATGACTGTACTATTTACCGTCCTTCACTGGATACACTAGGTGGGGCAGGTGGTTGAGATACGTCACAACCAGAGTTGGGCGTAATTCTATTTATAAATACGAATACGAATTTATTCCCATCGTGATTTTCATGTAAATATAAATATAAATTTCTTCATACTTCATTTATTTGTATTCACATGCATGCATAGAAATACAATTGTATTCACAAATGTTCTCAATATAGAAATAAATTCACAGAAAAAATTGTGAATATTCACAAGAAATCCTGCGAATTAAAAAAAATTCACATCAAAATCTGTGAATGCAAATGTATTCACAAAAAATTGTAAATACAAAAAAATTCACAAAATAAGTTGAGACTTTTTTCGTATTTAAGACAAATTAAAATCAAATTCACAATGATTAGATTAAAAATTACACCAAACGTGAGTTCTTACGTATTTTGAGAGAAAACATTGCGTCGAAGCAAAAAATTTTTGCAAAAAAAGTTGTGAGTTTCAAATATTACATTATAAATATGAAAAAATTCACAAAATGAGTTGTGAATTTCCTCAAGTTGAAGAAAATGAAAATCGAATTCACGACAATTGTATTAAAATGTACACCATAAGTGAGTTCTTACGTATTTTGAGAGAAAACATTGTGTTGAGGGAAAGAAATTTTCGCACAAAAAGTTATGTGCAAAAATTTCTTTGCCTCGAGGCAATGTTTTCTCTCAAAATACGTACAAACTCAGTTTTGGTGTAAATTTTAATCTAATCATTGTGAATTTGATTTTAATTTGTGTTAAATACGAAAAAATTCACAACTTATTTTGTCAATTTTTTGTGAATACATTTGCATTCACAGATTGTGATGTGAATTTTTTAAATTCACAGAATTTTTTTGTAAATATTCACATTTTTTGTGAATATTCACAATTTTTTTCTACGAATTTATTTGTATGTTCAGAATATTTGTGAATACAATTGTATTTGTACGCATGCATGTAAATACAAATAAGTGAAGTATGAATAAATTTGTATTTATATTCACATGAAAATCACGATGTGAATAAATTCGTATTCGTATTTATAAATAGAATTACGCCCAACTCTGGTCACAACTAGCACACGTGACGCGAAACGTTGCCTCATGTTCCCTCTCTTACATTTCTGTAGCTTCACTCCTCGATCGAAAATTTCCGCTGTAACTTTTAACCCCTCTAACATCCAGCCCGTCTCCCCTACACTGCAACGACGCCCAATGTGATTGAGAAAAAAGTTTCTCAGTGTCTTTCTCTTTCCAGGCAAGTCGCAAAAAGCCGACGACGAAAAGGAGGCCGTGGAAGACGAGTCGGTACTCCTGGCGAGATTGGATCACATAAGAAGCGAGAACAAGCTTTTTGCCGAAGAGCGCGTGTGCGCTCCGAGCCCGTTGCTCGCTTTCATCAAAGCAACGCAACTTTCGGTGATCTTGCCGGACGCGGACAAGAGGGACCGTTTCGCGAGAATCGTGTCGGAGACGTGGACGAGAGCCATGTCTCTGTGAATCAGTATTACTCAGATTAATCAGCTGTACCGAAAACTGGAAGATAAAAATCTAGAAATTTATTTTCGTAAGAAACCTTTTGTACAATCGAATCAGTTTTTCTTCCTCTCATTTTTCTTTTCGCATCAAGTATAGCGCCTAACGCTGAGTGGACTGTTTTCATTTGGCGTTTATTCGCCAGAAGAAGAGTTCGCGATCGTTTGCCGCGCATAGATAAGGCAATTTGTGATGCCACGTGATACCACCGACCAGATGAACTTTGCCGCACATTACGACCTGTTTGGTGCGCAAATTCGTCACTTTGACGAGATTGTCGGGTCGACCGAGGCTGGCGACGAGATTCTCGTTGCTTTTCGCAAATTTCACGGACAAACCACCCTCGACGTGGGGCGTACAACTTTCCGTGGGCCGACTGGGCCTCGAGACGTCCCAGAGCAAAAGTTCACCGGCTGCCAGACAAACGACCTTGAGAGGATTCGGTCCCCAGTCGGCGCAGGTCAACGGTAGAGCTCCGGCGTCCAGGGACATTATCGCCTGCTGACTTCTCACGTTGTACATGTGTATCAGACTGTTCTTCTCGGCTACTAGCAATTTGCCGGACTCCTCGCTGTGCCAGCACACGCTCATGCCCGGCGAGGTCAGATAAAAACTCGTCACGTATTTCTGCTCCTCTTTCACTGCCCAGAGCTTGCACGTGTGGTCGTCCGACACCGAGGCCAAGAGCTCGCCCTCCGACTCGTACGATATGTCGTTTATGTAATCCGTGTGGCCCTCCAACATCTGAAAGTTTCGTCGTTCTTGTTCCGATTATCAAATATCGAAAGAGTTTTTTTTTATCAGGTACGCGGAAGTCGGCTTTTTTTTAAATTGCGACTAAATGTCACGTGATCGGATCAGGTCGGTGGCGTAACGATTTTGCTTCTCGAAGCGTAATGGAAAAAATTCTTTGTGGATTGATCCGAGGGATGAGCAAGGCTAGCAGTCCGGAACGAAGCGCAATACCACGCGACGGAAAGGATATTTTCCTCATTCGATTCCCCTTAACATTTGTCGACCAGTTTTCCTGCCCAAAGACTCGTGACGCGAAAAAAAAGCATTTTTTATGCTATCAATCCTTGTAGGACACACGGCCATTCTGAATGAAGTTACAGTTTGCATTGTTTGGGTTTGTTTGGGTTCAATACTTGTAGGACCCAGGGCCATTCTGAATGAAGCTAAAGTTTGCATTGTTTGAATGCAAGGATTTTTTGCTAATTTTTCATTCCTTTGTTTTTATCGTTCTCCTTTATTTGCGAATTGAGGTAATAAATTTTCGTCGTACTCCAACGATGAAAACTTCAACGTCATCATTCTGACCCCAGGACTATCATGCAGCTTCGAATTCCGTCGTGCAGCGCTGAATTGACGTTTTTAAATAAACACATTTTTTACAATTTTTTGGCTGTTTAGCTATGAAAATCCCGCGACCGTTTTATATGATCCTTATTTAGCGATCTACAATCTATATCAACAAAATATGATAAAAATAATGATGCTCAAATCTGTAACGTTGGAATGCAACGAAAATTCTTCTATATATTTCTATTTCGTAATTTTTTTTACCATCTAACGTTTTTTTCCTGATTTAGGTTGTGGATGCCTAAAAACGACGTTCGAAAATGTTTCGAAGGTGGTAATGCTTTAATGCCGTGTAAAAAACTCGGGCAATACGAAAAAAAGTCATATCGTTGCATCCCAACGATGCAAACTTCAAGCCCATCTTTTTAACTGCATCCCTGCAGCCTTAAAATTGAATTAAGAGGTTAGGCTACTGTGAAAATTAAAAACTCGATAATCGCTTGAGGCGACTCAATATGAAGAGGAAGGTCCAACATGTGGTGCAAAAATGGCAGATTGATGGTAAACTTATTAATACAACGCTAGAACTGCTAGTAAAACTTTTTACGTGTTTTGCTCGAAACTTTGTTTCCAAAACGGTGGACGCGATTTCTCTACACCTAATGAACGTATTTATTTGAAATTTGGTACACTTATTCAGTGTAATAGTGGTTCGGTTTAGACTGACGTTTTTATTTTCAACATTATTTTTTCAATAGTTATTAATGTCATTTTTCATCGAAAAAAAATTCAATTTTTTTTGCTGGTTGAAACACGATCACGAAAAAAGGTCGGTCAAGTCTTAGCCAATATTATGTATTTTAAGAAAAAAAAAAAACTCTTTTTGTTACGGAACAACAGGTCAGTTCAAAAGTCCTTCACGAGATTGTGTATAGCTTCTTCAATTATGTGATGAAGCTACCTAGCCCACCTATTTTTGAGGTGTTACGTTAAACTATAGTTTTTGTACTTAAAAATGAATAAAAATGAATTCAATTTTTTTTAAATTTATTTGAGGCATTCCACGTCACTTCAGCCAGTAAAAAAAATCCACAAATAATTTTGAAAAATCGAGTTACTTTATTGAAAAATGTTCACCGAGTGTCGACATTTTTTAAAAATTGTTGACATTTTTTCTCGTTGATTACCATTTTTTGATATTTTTCCATTCAAATGGCTGTATCTTTGGCAGGACTTGACGTATTTACATTCGTAAAAAACGAAAATGTGCGTCTTTTTCTAGCCTTCCAGAAAAAAATGAATCTAGATTTTATTGAGCAAGTCGAACGTCCGTTTCAGGGCAAAATATGCAAAAATATTTTTTCTCTCAAGGAAAGACACTTGTTATTTCATTTTTAAGAAGTTCTCCGAATTGTGAATACGAAAAACCGATTTTTGGTATTTTTTATATTATGGGATTCCTAAACACCGTGAAGTAACAGCTATTTTTATTTAAAATTTTTTTTTATTAATATTTGATTGAAGAGTGTGGAGCACTCGCTCTATGTTTACCCGGTTTTTTAAATACATATGACATATATGTCATATGTATTGGAGCCTTGGAGTGTTCCACACTCTTCAATCGAATATTAATAAAAGAAAAAAAAAGAAAAATAGCTGTTACTTCACGGTGTTTAGGAATCCCAAAACATAAAAAATACAAAAAAACCGTTTTTCGTATTCACAATTCGGGGAAATAAAAAAAAATAAAGTAACGAGTGTCTTTCCTTGAGAAAAAAAAAATTTTTGCATAATTTGCCCTGAAACAGACGTTCGACTTGCTCAATAAAATCTAAATTCATTTTTTTCTGAAAGGCTATAAAAAGACGCACATTTTCGTTTTTTACGAATGTAAATACGTCAAGTCCTGCCAAAGATACAGCCATTTGAATGGAAAAATGTTAAAAAACGGTAATCAACGAGAAAAAAAGTCAGAAATTTTTAAAAAACTTCGACACTAAATATTTTTCAATAAACTCGATTTTTCAAAGTTATTCGTGGATTTTTTTTACTGGCTGAATTGACATGGAATGCCCCATTTCAAGACTTTAATTATCAAGCCCAACAACTCTTATGTTCATACCTTTTATAAAATCCTAAAAAAAAAATCGCGAAAATAGCCTTTTTTCGTGGCCCAAAGTGAACAGGCCCCTTAAATTTTCCAAATAACTGATTTTTGGGTCATTACAGTAGCATAACCCCTTAAAACTGAAAAACCCTCTCTATTCTGAAAGATCAGCCCCAGGTAGGAATCCTGTCCATTTAAAGAAACAAATTTGCAAGCATCACTCTCACAATCGTTACGGTGTTGAAAAATTCTGACGTATCCTTGCCTCGTAAACATGAGCCTCGTTTAGATTGCTATTGTAAAGCCTGATTTTGAAGTCGGCGCCGGCGACGCAGAACGACACGACTTTTGGCACTACGCTCAGCGAGGTGTCCGGACTCCACGCCATGGAGTGAACTCTCGTGTCGTGATGGAAAGTTCTGATCGGCTTGTAGGAAATATCCTCCACAAGCTCATCCTCCTCCTGGAACGAGAGAAGAGAACGTGAGGACAGCGTCACGAACAGGAGATTCGTTTGCGTGGGTGGCTTGACGAATTACCTGAAACTTAATCGTTCCAACGACGATTTCTTCGCCCAGAGCTATGCATACGAGATGCTGCGACCACTCGTAGGGGGACAGCTCGACGCAGTATATTTGTTCGGAAAAGCTAAGCTTCGAAGTTGGCGGACTCACCAGAGCTTCGTCCATCGTTTTGCGAGGGCGATAAAATAAATAAATAAATAACGAAACGACTTACAACACTCACACGTGTAACCGGCGAAAAACTTTATAAATTCACCGACATAACCTCAATTGCGCAAATTTCGCGATTAAAATCGGCGTTGTGAAGCTAGCTTTGCGATTGACATCTCAAGCTTTTTAATAGTTTCTAAGCTCGTTCGTACTGTTCGCTGAAGCCGATTTTAATCTCAATCTCATTTATAATCTCGAGCACGATATACGCGGGTACGGTACGCTCAGATATTGTGAGGTTAGATTATCATATTTGAAAAATGGTGACAATGTAAGACACTGGTTAAAAACAGACCGGGAATAGCGGAAAAGTTACTAAAAGGAGGGTCGCCAAAATGTGCGGGCCGAGAGCTTCGAGTTTTCACCGCGAGCGGCGCGATTATCGCGCGTGAACGAACCAAGTCGGGTATGAATATCGGAATCTCTGAAAGATTTGTCCAATATTGAATAGTTTAATATCGTAATTAGTGAAAAAAAAGTTAAAAACGTCGTGTGCTCACGCACTATAGCGTACTTACCGCGCGTAACGCAGTGTACTAAAGCCATCGAGCGAACTCGTACCGTACCAATACGTTGTAACCAACTCTTAATTGTATTCGATTTTAAAATTTAAGGTAGTCCTATCGCCAGGCTTCGATACATAGGATTTTCATAATTTTTTTTGAGCTTTACTAAATACATTAATAATCGTCTCTGTAAAATTTTCGGGTCCTTTTTCGTCCTAATCACAGAGAAAATAAATGTTAAATTGCGTATTTTTGTGAAGGCATTCCGAGACGACATACAAAAACCCAATTTCCGGTCGCCACAAAAGTGTTTTAGTAGTGGGAATCCGTCAGATTCTTATAAGTAATCAGATTTACATACTTAACACTTGTAGTAATCCAGTGCTCTCAGAAAAATTACGCTTATTGACCTAATTTTTATGTAATGTCAAGTTTAATTTGAACTTGCGGTATTGGATTTATTACCTCTTGCTACGATAGAGACGTGACAGCATGGCAACAGCTGACTGTAGTCCTAACCTCATCTCACTCATTCGAATTTCCACACATGTTTCATTTTTAACTGACATATTTCGCCGACACAAATTTTCCACGGTTTTTACCAGTCGTGGCTCGAATACAATGCTTTATATTTCCCGCACCTCACATTGTTCTGATCGATCGACGTTGAAAAGTACGGAGGTTAAACTCGCCTGGTTGAGTAAAAAGAGACGGAGATAGAACCAATATGGCCAAATATCAAACCTAGAAATACTGCGCGAATCGTTGGAATAACTATTTTTTCATTTTTCTAATTAAATGTGAACATTCATTAAACAGTTTCCACGTGGAAAATTATTTGTTACGAATTTTTTTTTGCATGTGTTAAAACTATAAATTGTACAAGTCTCAAGTATGATCAGTGATATGACTAGTGTGAAGCGATAGGACTACCTTAATGTTTCTTAGTTATTCTATAGTTTTATTATGCTTTCAGGAATGGGAGTAAGGAAAAATCTGTGATTGAGAACACCGAGACACTGACTGACTAATTAAGAAATGGTACATTACAAACGACTGATTTTCTAACGGTTGTTACGAGTTGTTAAAGGTGTCGCATTTATTTTTCAATTATTTTCATGATAAAATATGTGATTTGAAAACATTATAAAGATTATTTTAGATTAATAAAGACTGAATGACTGTGATTTTGTAATTGTTGTAGCGACTTGTAAAAGGTTTTGATTTGTTCGGGCAATTTCTTCAATAAAAAAATTAATTCAAATACTTATTTAAAAAGTTATACATTTATAAACACTAATGACTGTGACTTTCTAATTGTTGTAGCGTAGCGAGCTGGAATTTGTTTTGTTAATTATTAAAATCAATTACAAATTCGATTTCAAATGCTTTTTTTCTGCGAAATTCAACTCTTTGTTAAAATTTCCTAATTCCGATACAGGAGCCTAGTATCGCAATTGAATTCCGATATTGAAAACCCACCGATAGTACATACCCTAGAACCAAGTAAATCGTACCAAAACAACAAAAATAAAACGTAATATCAATTAATAATTCGTAATATTTTGATCAATTTTTTAATTCATCTGTTACAAGTCTTCACACATTATCAACAATACACGACTAATCCGAACGGAACATTTTTGAAAATCTTGCGGCTGTACAACTGTAATTACACAATCCACTATTAGGATTCAGGGTAATTTGACAGGACCCTTCATGTCGGTCATTGACGTATTGTCAGCCTCATCGTACGAAGTCAGTTTTTGAACATACTATCATTTAAACTTTCCCGGAGACAAGGTTTTTTTTCTAAAATTAGTACGGTGTAGCTATCACCCAAACAGGATGAAATTTTACAAATGCTTATATGTTAAAGAAATACTTTGATTCCTTGAATCTTGAAAGAAGCGTTATCGACGAGAAAAAAACATCCCCTGGAAACATTCAATCGTTTTTTTCGGATTAGCCTTGAGTTTTGCTATAGTGCTGCTCGGCTTCGAGCATCTCGTGCCCCTGTTGATGAATATTCCCTTCCAGGGTGTCCGCTACGCTCGTTCACTCTTCCAAATGCTTGATTGTAATGCCAAGCTTGGACCTGAGATTGTCTCTGCACCTGATAGCTTCAGCCAGGGCTTCCTCGTAATCTGTCAAACGATTGTCTATCGATTCCATGTCAGAAGATATGTCCATAGATTCCCTCATCGCTTTGTATATTGACTTGTTAAGTTCCTGTAACGTACGAGATGTTCTGTATCCGCACATCCTTATCACTTTAAGGAAAAACAGCATCACGTTGGGTCGAAAAAAATCAATCTTCCGATCTGGATCTTTAGTTTCGAGAATAATGGCCAACTTGTATCACGTTGAAATAGAACGTGTACATATACTTAGGAGGTTAAACCGGTGCAATGGTCTAGTGGTTGGAGTGCTTGCCACTAAAACTGCGGACTGGGAAGTTGAGAGTTCGAATCCCATTTCGTCGTGAAATTGTTTTTCTTCGGCATTTTGCGGCGAAATAAGACTAGTTCCACGAATCGAGGGCTGTATTGGTATAGGTTTCCCGCAGTTTCCCTACACCCATGACATAAATGTCATGATGAATATTATACAGAGGGGAAGTGGGCTGCGGCCGCATGGAGCCCCCCCCCCTCGAACTATGTTTCTACATCTATTTGTAAAAATATGCATTTTTGAACATTCGGTGATTACATTAACTGTTTTAATTACTTTGTACAATTATTTTCTATAACTTTTTCTCGCTCGGATAACGCGAGAAAATTTGGCAACGGCGGAAATCGTGGTACATGATAATGCCCAGGTTGGGGGCCGTCCATAAATTACGTAACACACTACGTAGGTGGGGGGGTTAAGATTTGCGTTACGTCACGATTTAAAAACTGCCAGAAAGAGCAAAATGTCTGCATGTTCAAGTTTTTAATTTAAATCTCGAGTGCAATTTTACCGTGGACAGCTCACATCTATACGAAATGTCAATTAAGGGGGGAAAATCACTGTGCAAGAACTTGCACAGTAGCTGTCCCACATCCCCCAAGCAAAATTCGAAGGACATTTTTTAAAAATAATTCTTGAAAGTACATGTATTGAAAAATATGTTGGCAACATTTTTTTTCACAAGTCCGAAAATTGACGGAGTTATAGTCACTTTGGTGAGAACAGGTAGCGCGACCGGTTAGTGGCCTCAGTCCCTACAGGTGTGGCATCATTTACAATAAAGTACAGGCTCTTATTATTTTGTGAACTATCATGAAAATGAAGAACCATCATATCGCCCGCGACTAGATACTTCAATGTAAGTATCAATATTCTAGAAAAAAATCGTAACTTTATATCAAGAAACACGGAACGAAAACTTTGAACGCGTTTTTCTCGAAACTAGTTTTTTCGACCTTGTCCGAGCGAATACTTAAAAACTTATCAACCGATTTTCAATATTTTTAAAAACATTTTTGTAATCGCAGTGACTAAGGCTGTACGTATCCGGGTTTTTAACATTTGATAATTACTATTTTTAAAGACTGCCTGAATACAGAAAAAGGGCCTTCAAAATAGAAAAAAAATGTTCAAACTCTCGGCATTACATTTTTAAAAAACGGCTACGCATAACGATAGCTACAGTTGTATAGATATCGATAAATTGTTGACTTTCAATGTACAGATAACATTTCATAAAGATATCGATAGGACAATGAAGAGACATTTTTTTTCGTCGTCAAATCAAGGCATATATCTCGGTTAATTTTCAAAATTTTGTCATAAAAATTGGTATAAAACTAGATGAATATGTGCTTTATAAAATGAGTATAAACCCGATCCTTTCATAATTAGTTGTGTATATGAAAAAAATCGCAATTATTGACGACAAAGCACCCGTTACGTAACGGAATGGGGCGGGGTTCTGGCTAAGCGTTACGATCCCGTTACGTGGGGGGGGGGGGGGGGGGGGGTGTAAAAAGCCGGAAATTTTCCGTTGCGTAATTTATGGACGGCCTCTTGGCAGAAGTGTCGCGAAGTTAGAGACATAGGCGCCCCGTTCGTAACCTCAATATCGGCCCAAAGAACTGTCAAAAATTAATGTCGGTCGGGGTAAAAAAAAATCCGCTGGAACGAAAAAGTATACTGTCTATAATCTCGAAGAAATAAAAAAAAATTGAATAATTTTCCCATATTCTAAAAAAAATGTATGTAGAAAAAAAATCCGCGTATTTTGTATTTGCCTCGAAATGTGTAATTGCCGAACATAGTTATCCAATTGATATTAAGTAATTATTACTAATTAAGCGAATAAGTACCAATAATAGTCGTTGTTAATTATCCTGACCGAGTAATTTGAGGTTCCCGGGCATTATTACCGAATACCGATAAGATAGGTAGCATTTATGCCGTCTACGACGTTGCCATGATTGCACAGTCTAATATTTTGTGTGCTTGATTTTCGCACAAATTCGCTATTAAAAAGATGAATCATTTTATAACGGTTCTGTGAATCCTCATTTTCACTGTACGAGGGGTTAGTCCGATAATTAGTCGAATCGTACCTATTTTTTCAGCTCAGTGGTAACATTCACTTAGCAGATATTGATAATGTACTGGAAAATGATCGGGAGTTTTCCATAAGCGTAATGTAATTGCTCACGAAATACGTCGAGTTTCCGATTTTTTTCTTCTCAAAACGGTACTGTGAATCGTATTCAAACTGCACAGGATGATCAGCAAAGAAGTTATGATCGTTGAGAAAAAATTTCAGCTCGGTGGTAACATGTCGATTTGATAACTTTACGCTAACGTACCGACAACCGATAAGAGTCAATCTTTTGTCACTTTGTTAACCATTAAAAGTTGCTGTATAGTTAACTATCAGACACAAATAAGTTATGTATCAAGTGGACATACGTGATACGCTTTGTAACACTAAATGGCGTCTTTTTGGACAACCAAAAAGTTATCCGTATCCGTTTCGCGATATCTTCCGGATGCCATGCAGTTAACATTTTGCTACCTGGGACGTTTCGTTAATGTCCGAAAACAAACCGTTCGAGCTCAAAACCCACATATTTGTTCGAGTATTATTCATTAACCATGTAGAGAAACCGCTTAATTTTTTAACACGACATTCCTAACTATATTTGCAGTTTGTTCAGTTAAAAAAAATGGTATCGGAGCATTATTTTAAACCCTACAGCCCTATAACTATTGCTTATGAAGTGCCACGTGTATCACCAAATGGATGAAGGTTCAACTTGAACCTCGAAAATCTCCGAAACTTTGTGGCGAAAGGGATTATCTTTTGGACAGTTAATGCATCCTAAATGAATCTCTCGGTGATATTAATTTCAATCGTCTAGAAGCATTTCGATGTTGGTGTCGAACCTTCGTAAAATTTTCAGAGTTGTCCACCGGTGGAAAAAAAACGATAAGAAGAAATTACATTATCGCAGAGCAAGGTTCCACCCGAGTAATTGATGAATTACCTTCGAGCGTGCTAGCAGGGCGGTCGCTTGTTTCCGCGATCCATCGAGTCTCGAGACGAGTTCATCGGTTGACAGGCCGATCTGAGAGAAGGGTTTGCTGTTCTTCATCAGCACTGTCGCATTCTCGTCGCGAAAATGCTCAATTGATTCTTTCGACGTATCAACTTCGGCCTTCAGTCGGGCATTCTCGACTCGATTCCGCGAGTTGCTTTCAATTTCGGCGAGTATTCGGCGAGACTGCAGATCTAAGTCGAGCAGGGTCGCTTCCAATGCGTCCTGCCTGTTCTTCAGACTTTTGTTCTCCTCAACGAGATCTTCGCAGTCGCCGGGATCCATGACGATACTTTCGCTCTACGTTGCACTCGGACTATCGACCATGTGACAACGCGACTGCATCTCGGCATTCGCTTCGACGGTTTGCGCGACTCTCGCCGATCAGTTCGACAACTTCCGGTCGCCATGAGCAATCGCCGCGTGTGCGCGCCGAACGGGGATTTTATTATTTTCATGGACGCACGGGCCTGCGCAGTAGTGCATTGGGATTACTCTGGCGGATTCGCCTGGGTTAATTCAACATTCAAGCTTGGCTAGTCCATTGGGAGAATGGATGGGGGAAAAAGTGCTTCGCAAGTTTGAAACTTCTTCGTAGAAAAGTAACTGAGCTGTTTTTGGTATTTAGAGCACTCGCTGCACGACCGATAAAGAAGATTCGTCCACTCGACGTTGCCTCGGTAGCTTTGCCGCTCTAAATTCAAACGCCTCCATTATTTCATGGATTCATTCCCATCTTACGCAATGTTGCATAAGCTATGACAACACGTTGCGCCAATAAAAACCAGGGGGCATTACCGTTTCCGTTTGGGTGAAAACGACAAAAGTGAGCAGCTCACCCTATTACGGTTCGTTTCACCGAGTGAAAATACGAGATTATTCACGTAAGTTCACTCGACACGAAATTTTGTGTCGAAAATCGAAATGCGCATGTGTGAGCGTCTTCCTAAAGCGGCGACGACACGTCCAAAGCTAACACACAACACGAGTTACTACGAAATAGCTGATTCAGAGACGGTAGCATCTCGACGCCGAATACTCAATAAAATTCAGCAAATTAAAGTTGATATCGTAGCGAACAAAGTAATGTCATCCGATAATGATGAACAATTTGCTGATGATAGTGGTTTTGCGAGATCGGGAAAATCGAATGCTTCGTATACGACGATCACTGCGCGATGCCTCGGATGCCTCCAGTATAACGGAACAAGAATATATTGCATAATAGTTCGATTTATTAACATAAAACAATCATTCTATCACTGTATTATAAAGAACCTTCTTATGTTCTAATATGATACAAAAATTAACAGTATTTTTTTATTTGAATGGCTGTATCGCAATCTGCCTCGTGCTAAATCTTCATCTTTTTTCGTGAAATCTAATAACATTTGTTTTTGTTTATCGGTAACATTCATGTTGCAAACTCAGATTCTATTTAAACTTGTTGCTTATTCGAGTGAAGAGGTTGTTTTAGTCGATGGGCACGTCATTCGTGTTGGGCTGGGTTTGATTAGTGTGCCAGTATACCCCTTCTACGGCGTCGTGAAAATGTGAGATCACTAGCCGGAAGTTCCTAGTGATCTGACATTTTCACCCGACCGATCCGCAATAGCGTAACCAGGGGGCTGGCATCTTTTGGAATTTTTGCTACGCGAGTTGTCCGCTGTTTGTAGTGTTCTACTCTGCCACTTGCAGCGCTAGTTGTTCTCGAACCATCCTGATGCGCGCACAGGGGCTATGATATGTACGCACACATATAAACGAGCAATACCCATATACCACCAACAATACACACTGATGGTTTCATATGGTGTATATCTATACACACAATTTATTATACTACCATTTTTGTGTTATTAATTTATCTATTATTCGTTAATTGAACATTGCTATAACTCTGTTGCCCAATGATCATGCCAACAATCATGAAGATAAATAGAGAAACGGAACTATTTGGTACCAAATCATAACTTTTTCAAAAAGTCATTACTAAATCTAAAACTAGAGCTCCATCTCTGATTATTTGTTTATATAACGAGAACTGAAGCATTTATAAAAACTTAATCGCCAACAACATTTTCGAGAATCGATTATTTAGCGATAAATAAATATATTGCACCATGAGGTACAACCGCGCACAATACACGAGTATAAGCAATTTCAGTAATTTAATCAATTCCGCACGTCGATTTAAACTGCATACGCCAAAATCACGGGTCAAAATAATCGTATTCGTCGTGTGGTGGTTATGTACCCAGGTAGCAAAATGTTATCTATATGGCCATGGAGCCTCGATACCAGGAGGTTCAGCGGCAATGCAAAGGCGCTGAAAAAAGCGTCCCCGAAAATGTCCCGAAGTGATGGCGCTGGGGTGCAGCGGCACCTACATATATAGTAGTATATTGGTCAACGAGGTGAAAGTGATCGTGACAGGTGACAGACCGATCGTGACATCACACGTCGAAATATCCGCCGATTCATAATTTCCTCATGACGGTTCGGAAAAAAACGCAAAAGCGAGAAAAGATCTCAAAGTCAAACTCAAAATGCCGGCGATACAGCCCATCTAGAAAAACGTGTTTTTTTTACATATAGCTTCACGGGCGAACGGTTTTCTCCTAAAATATAAGACCTGAAACAAAAACCAAAAAAATGATAATTTATATATTATTAGCTATGAGACTACCTAGAAATTTGCTTTCAAATTTTGCGAACAGAGCGCACTTTGAAGGAAATAAATCGATTTTTTGCCAAAAAAAGCAGTAAATTGTTTATAAAAAGAAGTTTACATTTAATAAAAAAACGGCTACGTACTCCCATAAAGAATATGATTCTGAAGCTGCTATCAAAATTTCAAATCGATGCATGCAGAGGTGGTCGACTAATCCGTCTTCCGAGATCAAAAAAAGTGGTTTCGAGAAAAACGCGTTTAAAGTTGTACGAGCAACTGAGCGCGCGCTCCGAGGCGCTGCGGCCAAATTGATAATTGAACCTTTAAATTTAAAAAAAATCGCTACAGGACCAATTGCATATTGCGTTTATGACACCAAAGTATATTTAGGCAAGAAAACGTCTTTTCAAAATCCTAGAGTGGTGTTATCCCTTAACACGAATGAGGGTTAGGTACATCATCTGTGATCTGTCTTAGATCGCACCCATGTTTAGCGTATATCTATATACATGTAGGTGCCGGAGCACCCCAGCGCCATCATTTCTTGTTCTCGTTTTGGGGACGAGTTGAAAGGCCTCGCTGAACCTCCTGGTATCTAGGCTCCATGTATATGGCATTCGAAAGATCGCGAAACGGATACGGATAACTTTTTGGTTGTCTAAAAAGACGCCGTTTTGTATTCCAAAACGTATCACTTTTATGTCCGCTTGGCAGATAACTTATTTGTGTCCGATAGTTAACTATACGGCAACTTTTAATGGTTAACAAAGTGTCGACAAAAGGTTAACTCTTTTCGGTTGTCGGTACGTTAGCGCAAAGTCATCAAATCGATATATCTGAAAGATATCTTCTTGAAGGCACAAAAATGCCAAGATACCACTGCCATCTAAAAGTCGTCCAATACGCCAAATGAGGTTAACAAAACGGCATCTAGACGGTATCGAAGAGTACTATCGAAAAGATATCTATTTATTGGAGATATATATGTATAACAATATTCAATCCATTTCTTTATAAAAATTAACCTGCTAAGTCTAGAATATTTAATATAGCTCAATAATCTAGACTGTTAATAAGTTAATTTTTATAATGAAGAAATTGATCAGATATTGTTATGTTAGTTTCGAAGTGGGCTAGGTAATTATAAATAAAACATCGATTAATTTATTATGCGTGAAATGTAATCTTATTAGATTATAAAAATATTATAAAAACGGTATAGTCGTTGTTAGACTTCTCTCTCGTTGCAGTCACGTCTTTTGGTGGTTGCCATGCTCCAAACGATCGCGTGGATAACCTCAAAAGCAGACGTACGCTTTTAGAATAAAAGGACAGTACATTAAACACACATATGTACTCACAGAGGCGAAAAGAATAGTAGGATAAGAGCCACTTACGTATATATCTTTCAACATCTTTAGTTTTCCAACTACTTGTTGTTACACACAATTTTTTGCCGGTGAAATGAAATATGACACGCTACATTCGCACTATAATAAAAGTGATCCGTTGGATGTGATCTTTAGGACAACATTTGGATGACATTTTACTATCTCCCGCCAATACCAAATATCTTAAAAGACAGCATATTACCGATATCCGAAAGATGTCATGAAAAAGACGTCTTATGTAATTCGTCTTCATGATATCCTTTGGATAACGTTGAACTAGATGCAATAGATAACAGTAAATAGATAACTTTTTGATAACTTAAAAAAGTCATCAATTGGATAATATTTTGGGATACCTTTTAGACATCCGTTTTCATCGCCGAAAGATATCATAACAAAGATAACTTTACGGCAGCATTGTACGGGATGTCATTTGAAAGATGTCGAATAGTTATCTTACGGTCATGTCTTAAAGATAACCTGAGAACGGTAACTTATCGACGTCAATTAGACATTTATGCTGCCCAGGAATTTATGATCGGTTTAGGCTAGTCCCATCCGGTCCCCCCGATCACAACGACACATGGTGGCGGCGATAAGAAAGAAAAGCTGGACGCTAAACGGCCCACTCGCAGCCTACCAAATACGACCGTGGTTTCAATACCTGTATATAAGATCGTGCTCAGGTGAGATGAGAATGCGAGAAATGAGTAGTCTCACCCGAGAACCGTAATAAGCCCCCACGAAACAACACGCACTTTAGCTGCAGCTATTCGCAACCCTGAAACCTTTCGAAGTTCGCGCCATTCGTCGATACGCGTTCATCAGCGCCAACCTCGCAAGCCCATGACGTAGTATCCGGTTTAGTGTTTCGTCCCATTTCTCTGACAAGTCGAAAGTTTGTTGCGAAGATTCGCTCGTAAGCGTCAAAAGTAATTCCCATTTGGATGAACAATCAACCATAAGTCGTATCGCAGATTCATCCCCTAATTGTTCGTTCGACAGATCTGATCCGCTCGAAGCGGGTTTCAAGTGTCTCCGGAAACTTAGGTTATGTAGTCTAATTTGTTATGGACCGAGGACTTTCGCCCAATTGCGCACAAATCGCTTCGACCTTCGATAGAATGTGAATAGAGAAAACTACGGGTAAGTTGTTCTTTTTCTCACTACTGCACGAAACTCGCGAGTTTTTTTTTCGAGTGAGGAACGCTGCGAGTCGCGTGGTTCGTTGCGTTTCCAAAAGTCACAGCAATTTGAGGTTAGAGAGACGAAAGAAAAAGTTGGTCGCTTCGTACGTACAGTCGCGTCTTTGTCGTTAGAATGGGCAGAGCTGATGACAAAGAGGGCGAAGCCCTTTTATCGGAGGCGGACGACGAAAAGGAGAAGGACGACTCCGACAAGGACACGTCGGACATCGACGATCCGGACGTAGAATCCAAAAAGAAGTACAAGTGCACCGAGCCGGGATGCACAGCCAGATTCCTGCGACCTTCTCGCCTCACTTGGCACTTGCGCAAGCACAACGACGAAGTACGGCAAGCCTGAAAACTTAATTGACCAATGACAATTCCATTTGTATTATTTACGCTACGATAACGCGATATTCGTTCGCTCGTTCATTATCGTCGCCCAGAGGCCGTACAAGTGCAGCATAGAGGGATGCACCAGAGCCTACACCAATTCGTCGCACTTGAAACGTCACGAGAACACTCACAAGCCGGTGACAAAGACTTATACGTGAGTCGGAGCGTCGTCATTCCTTTTAGTCGTGAGACGCAACCGTTATATTCTTCATGGTCAACTTTCAGATGCAACGAATGTCTGCTGGAAGTCGGAAGTCTTTTCAGCCTCAAGCGACATCGCAAAATGATACACGATCCGAAGAGGCTTACTTGCACCGAGTGCGGCGCCAAGTTTCGCAAAAAGCACTGCTACAACGAGCATCTCTCCATGCACGCCGGCATTTCCATGTACAAATGCAACGTCTGTCAGCTGGACTATCCGACTCTGCGGCTGCTGAAGAAGCATCAACATTCGCACGACAAGCAAAAGGTTTACCCTTGCAAGTCGCCCGGCTGCAAGGAGGTCTTCGACAAGTGGTCCAAACTGGGCAAACACGTCGAGAAGGAACATCAATTCGGTGAGTTTTCGCTAGCGAAACAATTGCGCTCCTTTTAGCCCGAGTTAACTCGGAAGAAAATTCACACTGCCCGCACGTACGACAACTTGCAGACTATGAGAGAAAAAGAGTAGGGGAGAAAATCGTACAGAAGCGTTTGGATTTTTCGGTCGGGGATTTATGTAGGAAAGAATCTTTGGGCAAATTTTAGAATCGGGGCTTCATGATGGGAGAGTTATTGATTCCGGAGTAATGGAAATCCGCTCATTTTCGTGACCTTGAAGTTTGCATTGTTGGAACGCAAGGAAAAGTCATTCTTAATCGCTCAATTTTCTTCGGGCGAATTTAGGCTGCGAAGATCGGTGAAGCGTTTTCACGGATTCTTATTGGGGATTTATGCCCTCAATTGGCAAAAAAGGTTTTGAATGATGATCAATATGAAGAAATGAAAAGTGAGAACATTGTTGCATCACGTGCAAATTTTAACGTCATTCATTTTCTCGTCCGCGCATTACCGAACTGTACAGCGGGGTTGTCAACTGTTGACCGGCTGGCAAAATGCGATAGTCGCGCAATGCGGCCTATCCGCTCTCGAGAGTTTCGCCTCAATCAAGTTGAGTGCTAAGGGAGGCCGCCGCAACTGCGACGGGTCGGCAAAAGGTCGTTCTTGCCGATTTATTTTCGTCTGTTAGATTATTTGTTTGGAATTTGGAAAACATGGGTGTTGTTGGACATACATTGAACTTATTTTGCGCAGAGTTTGGCGTTATTCTATTTATAAATAGGAATACGAATTTATTCACATCGTGATTTTCATGGGAATATAAATACAAATTTATTCATACTTAACTTATTGTAAATATGAATACAAATAAATTCGCATTCACAACCCAAACAAATAAATTCGTATTCACAAGTGTGAATGCCAATTTATTTGTATTCACATGCATGCATACAAATACAATTGTATTCACAAACATTCTGAACATACAAAAAAATTCACAGAAAAAATTGTGAATATTCACAAAAAATGTGAATATATACAAAAAATCCTGTGAATTAAAAAAAATTCACATCAAAATCTGTGAATGCAAATGTATTCACAAAAAATTGTAAATACAACAAAATTCACAAAATAAGTTGTGAATTTTTTCGTATTTAAGACAAATCAAAATCAAATTCACAATGATTAGATTAAAATTTACACCAAACGTGAGTTCGTACGTGTTTTGAGAGAAAACATTGCCTCAACATAATGTTTTCTCTCAAAATACGTAAGAACTCACTTGTGGTGTAAATTTTAATATAATTGTCGTGACTTCGATTTTAATTTTCTTCAACTTGAGGAAATTCACAACTCATTTTGTGAATTTCTTCATATTTATAATGTAATATTTGAAACTCACGACTTTTTTTGCAAAAATTTCTTTGCCTCGACGCAATGTTTTCTCTCAAAATACGTAAGAACTCACGTTTGGTGTAAATTTTAATCTAATCATTGTGAATTTGATTTTAATTTGTCTTAAATACGAAAAAACTCACAACTTATTTTGTGAATTTTTTTGTATTTACAATTTTTGTGAATACATTTGCTTTCACAGATTTTTAATGAGATTTTCTTTTAATTCACAGCATTTTTTGTGAATATTCACGATTTTTTCTGTGAATTTATTTGTATGTTCAGAATATTTGTGAATACAATTGTATTTGTATGCATGCATGTGAATACAAATAAGTGAAGGATGAATAAATTTGAATAAAATCACGATGTGAATAAATTCG
Source organism: Ophion slaviceki (assembly GCA_944452715.1). Lineage (NCBI taxonomy): Eukaryota > Metazoa > Arthropoda > Insecta > Hymenoptera > Ichneumonidae > Ophion > Ophion slaviceki. The sequence continues at coordinate 12,696,470 of OX101794.1, read as the reverse complement.
TATTCGTATTTATAAATCGAATTACGCCCAACTCTGATTTTGCGTAAATTTTTATTTGACTAAAATTAAAAATCAGCAACGTTATTGAATCACAATAGAGCCTCTGTATAAAACATGTGGTCCAACGGCCGGATCGATAACTTGACGTTGGTTTGAAAAATAAAAGTTTTATAATCTATGTAAACGTAGTTTTGTTTTGCGTAGCCGTTTTTGGAAGAAAAAAATCATGAAACGGTGGGTGTTAAGGGATAATTACAGTGCAACGGGTCGAAAAATAGCTGATTTTCGCGATTTTTTGTTCGATGGTTGAAATACGCGAGTCAGTCTGATTAGATTTATGTCAAATCAAAGCACTTTTGAAGAACAGAACATAAGCTTTAAAACGTTTATTTTTATTTTTTCACATTTTTTTAAAGGTTGTAAATGTATTCGAAAAAAGTAGTCCTCACGGTGTACACGGTTGTGGCCGTAAATATTATCTAAATAAAAATTTGTAAAAAGATTATCAATCGGTATGAAAGCCGCTATCTTGCTATGGAGGTTTTTTAAAATTAAAATTGACAAAATGGCGACGGTTTGAAAAAAAAGTATCGAATTATGCCTATTTTTATACAGTTATTCGTGAAAAAAATATGGACATTAAAAAAAAAAAAATTTCATAGCAGAATGAAGAATGGCGTGAAGAATTTTGTGTCAAAATTGGAGACGAATAGCTTGAAAACTCGTCCTTTAAGAGTGTACACCGTTTTGAAAAACGCCAATTCAAGAAAAACGCGTTTAAAGTTTCGAGTGCGGAATTTTCATATAAATTGTCTACTTACGATCAATCGGCAATGCCAGGTGCACATTTATAACCGTCTATACTATCGGATAACGCATCAAAAAAAAAATCGATTTTTTGAAAATTCTGCACTGTGATGATCTTTTTAAAAAAAGTTTTTTTTGGCGAATTTTTTCCTTATATTTGGGGGCTTTGAAAATAATGAATTTGAAAAAAAAAAAAAAACGGCTGCGCACAACGATAACTACTGCAATCACGGAAATGTTGGCTTTTTAGTATTGAAAATCGGACAATTATCGATAGACTTATGATTCCTGCCAGGTCGAGAAAAGATGGTGTTGAAGTTTGCAACATTGGATCGCAACGAAAATTAAACTTTTCAGGCCGCGAAAGCATTTTTCGGCGCATTTGAGCCAGAAATATCATTAAAACATTTTTCAGGATCTGTATAAAAAAAATCTACATCTTAAGTTGACAAGAAAATATTTTCGATCAAAAAATGAAAGAAAAAAAGAATTCTCGTTGCATTGCAACAATGCAAATTTCAACATCGTCGAGAAAAATAATTTCGAGAAAAACACAATCGAAAGTTTAACTATACGTAAATCGTTGCTCTACCTGCTCTCACTAAATCGTCTGTAACTTTGTCAATTTTCAATATTTCAATTTTAAACTCGTTCCACATATTTTTAAATATGTATATTTTGAGAAAATGCAAAAAAATCGATTTTTTAAAATCACAGTCGTGTTCCGCTTTAACCAATACACGGGAAATTAGAAAAAAAAACTCTTTTAACTTGAAATTTGAGGCTTGGTCACACTATGCCACTTAGGACTGACATCGAGGACGTACATTTAGGAATTTCATATTTCGCCTACTCTTGCCGATTTTATCTCCCGTCCATCAAACCTTCGCGAAAATACCAAAATTGATGAAAAGTTGCAACTAAAGTTTCAAGTCGTATCGACTTTGGCATCGCAACCATTATTCGTTAAGGTCAGGTGAATGTGCGCTTAACGGGCCAGCCCGCTTTGGAGCCACGAAAAAAGGCTATTTTCGCATTTTTTTTTTGAGGATTTTATAAAAGATATGAACATAAAAGTTGTTGGGCTTGATAAATAAAGTCTTGAAAAAAACGGTCATTTGCAGTATGAGGACTTTTCGGAAAAACGACGGAATTTTTTTTTTGCACTGTCAACTTGTTTATTCCATTATATTGAGTGATATTCCGTCGGGGGCGAATGACATTTCCCATTAATTCCATAAGTTATGGGGTTTTGAAGTTCGCGGAAACACGTGATAAAAAAGGGAATTTTCAAATATTTCGACGCCTATATTGGGGAGTTTGTTTGGGTTTGTTTGGGTTGGCCCTTAGGACACACGTAGCTGCTTAGCGACACAAACACGAGGCGTCGAAATATTACCTGTTTCCGGAAACAGGACAGCTGTGGTCACGAAATTAAAATATATACATTGTAACCTTCATAATACACTATCTATAAGGAAACATGTAGCTGTTTAGGGAAGCGTCGAAATATTAAATGTTTCTGGACACTTCAAAACCCCATAACGTATGGAATGAATAGGAAATGTCACCCTCCCTCAACGGAATATCACTATAATGGAATAAACATCATGACGTAATCAAAATTTCTCGTCGTTTTTTTGGAAAAGTCCTCATACTGCATAATTATCAAACAAAAATTTAATTCATTTTTAAGTACAAAAACTATAGTTTAACGTAACGCCTCAAAAATAGGTGGGCTAGGTAGCTCCATCACAACTCGGCAACGGCTTGTCTGAAACAAAAAAATCGAAGTCCATTAGATTCAGTATGACAACCAGCTGCAAAATGACCCTCGGATATGAAGTATTATCAAAAAATAAAAAAATAGCAGATGAAAAACGAAAAAAGTAAAAACACGCGTTTTTTCGCAGTTTTTCGCAAAAACAAGAGCAAAAATCAAAATTTTAAAACCATCGAGGGTCATCTTGTTGCGAATCATGTTTACAATACGTGGTTCAAATTTCAAGAGAATCGATTTATTAGTTTTAGAGATACGATGGAGCTAGATTTTGAAAACGTTGTTTCGAGAAAAACGCGTTTGAAGTTTACACTATGAAAAACTCTTACCTAAACTCAATCGGCAATTCCTGCACCGTACAAAATCCCTTCTGATTGCTCATCATCGTCGATTTATTCAAGTCTTGCTCGGTTTCGATTTTTTGAAATTTTCAAAGTGGACTGGCCCCTCAATAAGCACACACGAGAATGACTCGCATTGGAATATGAGAAACCATTTTTGGGGTTCGAAGGACTGATCCGAGTGTAAATAACGAAAGGAGAAACTTATTAATTTCGCATTCAATTGAGATTATAAATAACTCTCGTAAAATATACGCTGATCGATTTGTCGAAATAATCTTCTCGAGATGCCTAAAGCCACCACCGGGAGAATCACAGCTTCCTTTGTATTCGGAGCCTTTCGTTGTACCTCTTTTTCTCGCGTACTAATCGCCATTGTCCGTTCTCGCTTTTTTCTTTCGACGAATTGATCACGATATTGCGTTGATTGACATGATTGATAAGCTGAGTAATAATTTCCAACAGGTATGAGCGAAAAGGGGTACGAAAAGGTGAAAGGGTTCATCGAGGAATGGTTTCTCGACGGCTTATGGGGCGGATCTCTTCCTGACTCGAAAAATGATGATTGCAACGCCAAGACGACTTGAACAGAATTCATTAAATTATTTATAATTATCGTATTTAACATTAATCGTATTATCGTCGGCTTAGTGAGTAATGAATAAGAAGTTCGGCATTTAAAAGACACGAGGACACGAACAAACGGAATTTATGTGAACCAAAAAAAAAGTATATATATATATATTGAGTGTATCCTGATGCGTTCGGAGGATTTAAAGAAAAATTGTTGACACAACAGAGAGCAGAGCATTAAAAAGAATCGCGTTTTAAAAGCCTCTTATTCCGCCGTTTCCGTACTTTTTTCACGATAGTATTCTCGTCCTTTTTGCGTTCGCGGTACAAATACGTGTATGGTTGGTCGACCGAGGGAGGTTCGATTCAACGATCTCGGAATGGACAGCAGACCCGCTGTTATTGCCAATAGAATCGCCGTCACCATGATCCATATCCAGTACGTATCGCGAATTATCGTCGTTGCTCTCAAATCTGATGAATACGAACGGGCCGGAATTAATAGTGGTCAGCTTTGATCTTCAGGCACGGAGAAACTCACTTTTCGGTAGACAGGAAGACATGTTTTCTACGGTTACTCGGGATTTTCGTAACTTTATACCGGCACCGCAACATCCGTTGATCGCGAACGAAACCGTTCGTTCCGTTCGGTTGAATATCAATCGCAAACCTTCGAACGCGGCACGACCGAATATCACGCGATCCCCGTCCGCTCTTCGTATCGCGAATATGTAGCAGAAAGTCTGACGCCCGAAATTCTTCGTGTAGTAACGCTTGACGAGACTCTGGCCCGGGTACGCTGTCGAGGAAACGATCGATCAATCTTTAAGGCAGAACGAGCGTGCGCTCTTGATTTCTATAGATTTTGTTTTCATTTTAACCAGACATTGTTCATATCATTGTGCATGTGAGAGTGAAATTTCAGAACAGTCGATTATTCAGATGGGGAGATAATGGGTTTTGAAATTGCAACTTTTAACGCTGCAGGGTCTGCATTGAAATTTGGACAGAATAATCTTCCGTTAAAAATATTTGTCCCCTATAATAAGAAGACATATGGCAACACCGCATATTTAAAATAATACTGCAACACAAATTTTTATTTGGAAGTAATTTTTAATCGAACAAAGTGTTTAATTAGTTATGAATTAACCTACACTTTTATTTCTTAATGAGGACAACATAAACAATGTAAAATATTAATATTTATAACGCAAATATATTTTTTATGATAAAAGATTTTAACTTTAGGAACACGATAATTTTTTTCTCTGGAAGTATTGCACAATACTGTTCTGCGGTGTTGCCATATGTCTTCTTATTATAGGGGACAAATCTTTTTTACGGAGAATTATTCTGTCTTTACTGAACGTTTTTAGAAAAACTGAATAAAAAGGCAATGCAAACTTTTTTCACACTTTCCCTAACTAGTTTGCTATCTAAACATAATTTTTTTTTTCGAAATTTATAAACAACGGAATGGTATGATGAATTATGTGACCTGACTTTCGGTCAATGTAGACCCTGTAGTGTTTAAAGTTGAAATTTGTAAATCCATTATCTCCCAATCTAAATAGTCGACGGTTCTGAAATTTGACTCAAACCACGGTCTTACATACAGGTCTTGCAACGAAGCTAAATTTTCGTGGTGGGGGTAGGCACGCTTATCGGCTTCACTTTTCGATTCACTAGACGTCGCTACGCGTCGCTACTAGCACGGCGAAGTAGTTTCCCCCTTACCTCTTACCGGCGAATGGGCCCAAGGTGTTTACGTATGTTTTTGTGGCGCGATTGTCGAAATAACCGCTATTTGCGACCATATACCAGAAGGTTCTACGCGATTTACCGTGATACATTTTTTATCGTGTTTTTACGCATAAGTGTAATTTTTTTTGGTAGTGTTTGCGAAAAAAATGCGAAATGGCTAAGGGTTGCGCGGTTCGCAATTGTAAAACGGGGTACAAAAATTGTAAGCAGAAGTGCTCCGTGTTTCGCGTGCCCAGAAACGTCGAACGATACAAAAAATGGCTCGATGCTATTCCGGGACTGAAAGAGTCTCAGTACGTGTGCGAAAAACATTTCGAAGAACGATGTATTGTGAGACATTGGAAGAAAAAAGGATGTAAATGGTCGTAATATGTGCTGATATGAATTAATGTATTCAAAAAGTTTTCAATTTTTTTTTAGATGAAAGTAGTCATCTTTTTTTAATCAGCACATTTTTTTTATTGGTTTCGTATATTATGCAGTTTACACGACAGTACGGTAAATTAAGTTAGGGCAAACGGCGCATGCGTTGCGTTCAGGAGGGAAAAGGACAGAAGAGCTATTTCTCTCTTCGTCGCACCACTACTTCCCCTTGCTGTCACGCACCAAGCGGCAGAAATCGGAATAAAAAACAGAACCGCTAAGGGTGCCTACCCCCACTACCGCCGTTGTCAGACCTGTATGTAAGACCGTGACTCAACATGCATAGTAATATGAACAATGTCTGGTTGAAATTTGAACAACATCTATAGAAATCAAGTGCGCGCGCTTGTTCTACCTTAAGGCCGTAGGCTACAGTAACGGGTATAAAATCATGTGCGAATTCAAGAATTATATTTTCGTATGAAAAAGTGATTCACTTATAAAATTAATTACACATCTATTTAGCATGAATATCAAGCTGTTAGAAAATATATTTATTTTTTCTTCTTGGTGTACAAAATGGCCGACTAACAAAATCCGGGTTTAAACATCTTCAAATTAGTTAAAAATTGCCTTTTCAAGAAGAAATGGACTTGTTCATAGCTACTGGATGAAAAATACATTCCATTTCCATTTACAATCGAAAGAGTTCGTGTTGAATTATTAAATTGACAATAAAAAAAAACACATTTATATTGAATTCAAAGAATCTTTCTTATTTCATAACGGGATATGTACATAAGATTTTCATTCAAAAGCAAAGTTGTCAACCATTCTCAGTCAAAGCCGGACTTGATCAAAATAAGAATGAACAAATGGTAGTTGGTGTTCTTATTTCAACTGAAGCCAGGTCCAGGCTTCCATTTTGATGGAGCCTTCATATATTAAAGCTTAACAATTCTAACTCATCTCTATTTAGTTACTTTCGTTTTTGGCCTCTCCTGTAAAAAGTAATTCACGGACAAGGCCGGTTTTGCTCGCCAGCTCCTCATTTACTGTATCAATTTGAATCAAATGGTAACATTTAATCAATTCTCTCGAAACTCCTCAACTTCGCTGGAAATGGCGACATGAAATTGTATCAAATTATAAAAATGAACGCAAACAAATGTGCATCTTCATCCGGATATTCGTAGACTCATCACAAGGGTCGTTTGCGTCTCGTAATTGACTTTTAAATATCATAGAGCCTTACTTACTGACTTCGACGGCTTCGCGTTCGTTGGAAAATAATTCGAACCTCATCTCGGGAATATTTTCCCAGTTGACAGGAGTCTCGAAGCAGGCGCGACTGCGACGTTTCCAAATTTGCATTTTCGGCGGAAGATCGTTTTTATCCGCATGGTCGTTCATCACCTCGATAAATCGTCGGTAAATGGCCCATGGCAAGTAAACGCCTGTCGAAACGCGTGGAGACAAAAAACAACATAGCGGATAAAAATTGTACGTGTTTATTTTAGGGGTCTTCTCACCTTAAACGCTAAAAAGGCTATTTTCTTGAATTTTTTTGATAGGTTCATATTATAGATATTGATATAAAAGTTGTTACACTTAATGAATACACTTTCGAAATACATTTAAAAAAAATTTTAATGTATTTATGTAACTCAAACAAAATTTAAACGCGTTCTTCTCGAAACAACGTTTTTCGTCGGCTTGTTGATAAAATCTTCGAAACTACTGAACCGATCCTTATGAAATTTTAACCACATTCTTTACAACTATAGCTATAGCGCGTTTGAAGAATTTTTTAAAAATGTTGATATTTACTTTTTTTTGCCAAAAACGGTGAAAAACAAGTTTTTTTTTTTTTCGAAAAATGTCCGCCATTTTGTTATTTTTGCATGTATCAAAAATCCAAATACAATGTCAGCAAATTTGAAAAACCTCATTTCGAGAAAAACGCGTTTGAAGAATGAACTATCGATTTTTGCAAGATAAAACGATATTGATATAAATGATATAAATGATAATGATATTCTTGACAGTATAAACTGTCGAAAAAGGCAACAAAAAAAAATCGGTTTTTTGAAAGTGTCACTCGCTCCTTAAAAAAATTAAGAAAAAATAACAAAAATTCATGTATTTCGAAAGTGTATTTATTAAGTGTAACAACTTTTATATCAATATCTATAATATAAATTTATCAAAAAAATTCATGAAAATAGCCTTTTTCAGCGTCTAAAGTGAGAAGACCCCTTTATAAATCAAAGATCACCTGGTAGCGTGTTGTCGAAAATGGCACCGCTCACGTTGAGCTCGTCGCACGTTGCCAAAGGGCTATCGTTGGCCGCTAACGATTTTACAACGACCACGAAGAAGTAGGAATCTATCACAGCCGCCGCTTGTGTCGCGTGTTTATCGCGGCGAAACTCCCCGTTGTAGTGAATCTTGACGTAGCCAATCGAGAGCATATCGCGCCTTCGATAATTCCCGCAAAGTACAAATTCGTGCGAGATCGACGAGTTTCTCGTGGTTTTACGCAGCCTCGACGAGAGACTCGAGTAATCGTCGAATTGCGGCGACTCCAGCAGACCGATACAATTGACCGCGTCGTCTCGCCTTCCCTCCAAGAGTATCATATCGACGCGAACACTCGGCAGCGAGTGGGTCAGATTTTTCGGCACTGTTATCCGATCAGAGACCAACTGACCCACGTATTCGTCGCCTGAACATTTTTTTTTTTACTAATGTACCTAGTGTTATCGATAAACTCTATTTTTAAGGAGTTTCGGGGAAATTGACGGATAACGTTCCGAAAAGGACATAGAAAGGACTCCGATTGATCTGGAATTTTGCGCACCCATGTATTTTTACTCGTCGATCACGTATGCGATAGTGCAAAGAGCCGCAGATTTGATTTTAAAGGTCACAACTCACAACAACTCACAACAACTGATTTTTCGAAAGTTTTTCTATTTTATAGTAATAAATGTTGATCTTAGAGAAAAATGTTTCCTACAAAAGTTGTAGCCTATAAAAACATTGATCTTTTATGTTCTATACAAGTTTTGTCAAAAACCAATCTGTTTCGAGAAAAATGGGATAATGCTCCAAAAAGTACATTTTCCTAAACTCCATTAGTTTCGATAGTATCTACGTACGCATTTTGACGCGGGGAGGTTGCAGTTTGATCTTTAACACTATACGCAAACCTAAACAACAATAAACCCAAACAACACACAACACAACACAAAAATAAACTCAAACAACACACAACACAACAAACAAACCAAAAAAAACTCCAACCTTCCCGCGGTAAATTACGTAAGTAAATAATATTGAAACTAACGAAGTTGAGCAAAATGTACTTATCGGCGCATTATCCCATTTTTCTCGAAACAGAATGGTTTTAGACAAAAACTGTATAGAACATAAAAGATCAATTTTTATATAGGTTACAACTTTTGTGGGAAACATTTGTCTCTAAGATCAACATTTACTAAAATTAAATACAAAAACTTTTGAACAATAAATTTTTATGAGTTTTGACCTTGAAAATGAAATTTGCGGGTATTTTCTCTATCATATTCGTAATGAGGTCAAAATACACGAGTACATGAAATTACGGCTTAATGGGAGGTGTGTCCTTCTCGGAACTACAATCCCAATTGACAAAATATTACCAATTGATTTAAATGTATACAGCAAATTCTTTGTCATTTGCTGAATGTGCCCTCCAAATTTTAAATCGATTGTCTACACCGTTTCTATAAATTTTATAATTGAAGAAACATTTTTTATACATAGGGTGGACTTATGCTTATCGCTGAATGGCAGTTTTACGCATGAAGAAGTGTGAACAAATGTTTAAAATGTTATGCAAAACCGTCAAATCGCCCAGTACATTATGACAATTTTGCCACCAGTGTCGTAATGTAATACTCCTTATGTTGTCTGGTCATAAGCATCTCCCTATGTTAAAAAGTGTTTTTCCAATTGTAAATTTTATAGAAACGGTATAGACCATCGATTTAAAATTTGGACAGTGCATTCAACATATGACAAAGAATTTACTGTATAAATTTGAAGCAAATGGCAACATTTCGTCTTTTCTCCCGAAACTCCTTAACAGCGACGCGAGCAACGTAATTAATTCGGTCAGTTTGAATACATGTGAATTTTTCTGAAAACTTGCAAATGAAAAAAAAATAGATGAACGGTTGCAAGTATTCGAAGGCTTAATAAGTATTTCTAAATTCGTGAAAAATTGGACTGAACCTTTTTTAATAAACAAATTAGAATTTTTCATAAAGCGATGTATTTAACGAATGAATTCAACTAATCAAACGTAACTAATTTGGTCAGTTGTTCGAGTACATGTGAAGTTTTCTAAAAACTTGCAAATAAAAAAATCAGTACTAATTCGGTTGTTTCTAAATTTGTTAAAAATTCTACTTAACTTTTTTTCAAAAAAAAACTACGCTTCTTCATAAAGCGACGTATTTAACGAACGAATATATTTTTTTTACAGAATATTTTTTATTTTTTATTTTTAGATATTTTTTTTATTTTTAGAGAAAACCGAATTTTTCTGAAAGTTTGCAAATTAAAAAAAAAACAGAAAAATTTTACTTCGCTTCTTCTTATAAACAAAAATTACGATTAAAAAAATCAAAACGTCATATTTAACTAAACAAACGAAATTAATTATTTCATAAATACATATGAATTTTTCTGAAAACGTGCAAATAAAAAAAATCTTCAAATATTCAATTACAAGTACTCAACAGTTGAAAAAATATTTATAAATTTGTGGAAAATTCTGTATTACTTCTTTCAATAAACAAAAATTGCGGTTTTTTTAATACATCTCTAAAGAATGCCAAAAAGTCATTTAATAGTAATGAAGAATATATAAAAACAGAAAAATTTTACTTCGCTTCTTCTTATAAACAAAAATTACGATTAAAAAAATCAAAACGTCATATTTAACTAAACAAACGAAATTAATTATTTCATAAATACATATGAATTTTTCTGAAAACGTGCAAATAAAAAAAATCTTCAAATATTCAATTACAAGTATTCAACAGTTGAAAAAATATTTATAAATTTGTGGATAATTCTGTATTACTTTTTTCAATAAACAAAACTTGCGATTTTTTATACATCCCTAAAGAATGCCAAAAAGTCATTTTATAGTAATGGAAAATATTAAGAATTCAATTTTAAATTGTAAAATATAAATTGTGTTGATTAGTTGGTAAGCAAATGTTTTTTTTTAAACCAATTACTAGTGTTGAAATTATTTCTCCAAATATTCGTCGTATCGCGAAGCCGAAAAATGCACTGTTGTACTTAAAATCTATTCTCAAACACTCTAGTGATTGAGCTTTCTTAAAGTCATCTCTAAATACTCTGGGATGAGTTTAGCAGTATTTCTGACTTCGGAGCACCTTTATTACGTACAGCTGCGGTCTTCAATGTCCTTGATAGCGTCGCAGATTCCCTGTAGTCGAAGCCACCGTTGTCCAAATATCTCTCGTCCTCTTTCTGGATCACAACGATCTTGTGAGTCTCCAGGCTGTACTCGGTCGGCACACTCTGAGCGGGTAAACCGTATTTAACATCTGTCCGATAATCCTCGATCCAGCTCCTTGAGTACATCCAATATTTTCCTTGTGACATCATTATTTGAAGAATGAAGAAGAAACCCACACGTACGTAACAGCGAGCACCCATTTCCTCGTCGATCGGGAAAAATTCTGTTCTTCGAACATTCCAAATATTGTTTATCATTCTACGTATCCTTTGAAGTTCTTCCTCGGAGCAATCGAACTTTTCAACGTTATCGGACCATTACAGTGTGACTGGGTTGAAAATAGCTGATTTTCATGATTTTTTAAACATAAATTAAACTCGATAATCAGTTCGTTTTTTTTGTTTATTTCAATAAATTATATTGTACATAAAATTTTGTTTCGATGTTTTAGTTTTACTTTTGACAAGCTTTTATTTAAGGCGTTACCCCCACTTGTAGCGCAAAAAAGGCCTTTTTCATGAATTTTTTAAAATAAAACTACAAAACTTTTTTAATCGATCAATATACCATCTTAAAGAACACATCTTGAAGAACTTTCAGTAATTTTTTTATTGAAAAATATTACATTGTATAGTGGCAAATGGCCGTCAATGAAATAATGTTTTTATATACACGGTTTGCGGTGACCAACATTGCGGCGAAGTGGATCATCTGAAAAAAAAAATGCGGATGGATTTAGTCAAATATAAGTATAAACTAGTCTTTAATCGAAGGATTTTAAAAAATATTCATTTTTCACAAAATGGCGGACAGTCAAAGTTAATGGTTCCATTTTAACGAAAAAAAACGGCCGTTTTTTGGATATAAAACGGCCATTTTTTTTCGAAAAAAAAATCGAACGATTAAAGACTACATTTTTATGTATTAAATAAGCCTGCAAATTTTCAAGAAGATCGGTTCATTAGTGTTCGAGTAATCTTGGTCATTGACTTCAGAAATGCCATTTTGAGAAAAACGCGTTTAAAGTTTCAATTTCAGTTTACACGAAGAAAATATTTTTTTTGTAAACTTACATAGAGTCATCTATTCCGGGCATCAAAAAAAAACTGCACTTCAAATTGCACTTCAAAAAAATGCAATAAAAAAATCGATTTTTTCAAAATCGCAAGTGGGGGTAACCCCTTAACTTGACTTTCTGTGAGATGCAAAACGGAAAATCAATATTTCACCCACTTCCCGACTACTTAGAGCTCTGAAATTTTTGAAAAATGCATCTAAAAGGTGACAATGCATGATTCAACTTTAAAAATAAATTCATAAAATTGTCAACTTTTCGTGTAAAATTAGCGATATCCAATCATCCATATAAAATCTCACTAACACATACAAAGAAATTCGTAGCCGACTGTGTTTGTATGTGAAAAGTTTATAGGCAGCAATTAGTCGTAAGTTCAATCCCAATTACAGTCTTTGTTATTTTTTACAAGCATCCCATGCTCCTAACGTACGAACTCGTAAACTAGTAAACTACTAGTAACAACTAACTAGTAAAATCAATTCAAGCCTAAACTAGAAAATAATTTATATGTAAAAAAAATATTTAAAAACAAGCTTTTATTTAATGTACTAAAAAGTAGAAAATAATTGTTTGTACCAAGTCATCTATATGGGACTATAAATAAAGCTTGTGGTGCTCAAAATTTAGACATGTGGCCTTTAAGGGGAGGTACCTGAGTAAACGGCGAGAAAAACAAACTTCGGGAATTTTTATCTCAAAAACTAATGTTTCGATTGGATCCGGGTTTTTTTTTATTGGAAAATATGTACATTTAGGTATGTTTAGGAATTTTTTTAAATAAATTCGTTGACTGGAAGAGATTCAAACGCGATTATCTGGAAACATAGTTTTCAAAGTCGGTGCCAGATGTATCTCGAAAACGGCTTGTCCGATTTTGTCCAAACTTGGATACAATATTCTTCGATAGTTTTTCTCATTCGCCACGTAGGGGTTTTTCATTTGATTGAACCATTGCTTTTTTATGCAATGTGTATGCAATCCCCAATCGTCGGAAATTGCGAACGAAAAACGAATGTTAAATTAAAACGGTTGCAATTCCGTCAAAAATGAAAATTTCATAAAAATCCTACATGGCGAACGAGAAAAACTATCGAAAAATATTGTATCCAAATTTGGACAAAATCGGACAAGCCGTTTTCGAGATACATCTGGCACCGACATTGAAAACTATGTTTCGAGATAATCGCGTTTGAATCGCTTCCAGTCAACGAATTTATTTTAAAAAATTCCTAAACATACCTCAATGTACATATTTTCCAATAAAAAAAACCCGGATACAATCGAAACATTTTTGGAGATAAAAATTCCCGAAGTTTACCTGTTTTTCTCGCCGTTTACTCAGGTAGCTCCCCTTAATTGACATAAATCCGTTAACATATGAACTGTATTTAATTAACTGTAAAACAACCTTAGATTTCTTAAATAAAAAATCCTGAAACTGAGTATAAACGTGCGATAATAATTTCTCTAATTACTATTGTGTCAAATCAAATACCGTTAACGAAACTGAATTGATCAAATTTATTAAACATTCAAAAAGTTGAGCGCCCCAAGTTTTTATTTATAGTCACACATAGGTGACTTGGTAAAAACAATATTTTCTACTTTTTAGTACATTAAATGAAAGCTTGTTTCTTTTAAATATTTTTGTTACATATAAATATTTACAATTTTTTTGGCCACTGCAAAATGATGCTTAAAAAAATAACGCCTGACGGTGGAAAGTCCTACTCCTCCAAATATTGTCTGAAAGAAAAAAAAAACCAAAGAGATTATTAATCAGTATGAAAAAACTGTAGACTTACGGAGGATATTTTTTTCAATGACAATTAACAAAATTAACAAAATTAACAAAAATTAACAAAAAAAAACAAAATTAACTGTCAAATTGGGCCTTTTTTCGACAGTTTTTCGTAAAAAAAATGTGAAATTATCAAATAAAAAAAAACGCTTCCGTACGAAGTTAAGGGGGGAAATACATATAAATGGTCGAAAATGACGAAAACCTTTCCAAAATTTAACAGCATTCTTATGAAAGCTCATATTTTTGGATAATGCAAAAAAAAACGATATTCAAAAAAATGTACACTCGGATAATGCCTTAAATCTCTTGAAATTAAATTTTTAAAAGCGAAATTTAACTTTTTGGGAAATATTTTTGTTCGATTTTTCAATTCAAGTTTATTTTTCATTTTTTGTGGATCCAAAATTTGTAGGAATCAAGTAAAAGGCGAATTCTTTTGGGGCAACTATACGTGTACAGAGTCAGAAATTTCCACAAATTCTCCAGCGGTATAATTTCCTGCCTATCGCGAATTCGAAAGATCCCGCGAGCGCGTTAAAAGGGCTTAAGTCCTACTTAGATTTTAAAACGGTAGAATTTCAAAAAATTGATGTGTTTAAAAATTGGCTAAAGAGATGCTTTGAACCATCCAGAATAAGGGGAAAGTAGTTTGATACCTGTCAAACAAAGGTCCGCAGGCCCGTGTGGGTCTGCGTAGGCAGTGGCTGGCCCGTGTGCGAAACGCCGACCGTTTTTCTCGGAACACAATTTTTCAAAACGGCACGCAGCACAACTCCAACAATTTTCATTCTTTTCACTCAAAATTTCGAGCACATCATTAAAATAACATTCCGAAGAGAAATACGTACGAGATTTTCCATGAGTTAGTTGTAACATTAGTTATTAACAAATGATTGTCCTTTTTTTCTGCCGAATATTGAGTTTTTACTTCAAATGCTTTCCAATTACACAAAAATTCATATTTTCAAAATCCCCTACGTATTTCTCTAGCTATACTCGTGTAAATTCATTGAAAATTTTAATTTTTTTTTCCAAATTCAAATTTGCGTTAGTCATACTGCGTACCGCAGAGCGTCTCAAATTCATCATGCCTCGCGAGAATGGCTCCAGTGGGCTGGACTTTAACCCGAATCGAATGCGTTTTTGAATAATTTTTTTGCCGTATTAGATCCGCCATTTTGTGTTTTCAACTTTTGACTTCAGATTCGTAATAAGCGATCTCGTAAAACCACGTAAGAACAAACTTTTACGCGAATCGAATGCGTTTTTGAATAAATTTTTAACGGTATTGGATTCGCCATTTTGATTTTTTGAAAATTTTGACTTCTGGTTCGTGATAAGCGACCCCAAAAACTCTTAAGGTGTTACCCCCACTTGTAGCGCAAAAAAGGCCTTTTTCATGATTTTTTTTAAAGAAAACTACAAAACTTTTTTAATCGATCAATATACCATCTTAAAGAACACATCTTGAAGAACTTTCAGTAATTTTTTTATTGAAAAATATTACATTGTTTAGTGGCAAATGGCCGTCAATGAAATAATGTTTTTATATACACGGTTTGCGGTGACCAACATTGCGGCGAAGTGGATCATCTGAAAAAAAAATGCGGATGGATTTAGTCAAATATAAGTATAAACTAGTCTTTAATCAAAGGATTTTAAAAAATATTCATTTTTCACAAAATGGCGGACAGTCAAAGTTAATGGTTCGATTTTAACGAAAAAAAATTGCCGTTTTTTGGCTATAAAACGGCCATTTCTTTCGAAAAAAAATATCGAACGATTAAAGACTACATTTTTATGTATTAAATAAGCCTGCAAAATTTCAAGAAGATCGGTTCATTAGTGTTCGAGTAATCTTGGTCACCGACTTCAGAAATGCCATTTTGAGAAAAACGCGTTTAAAGTTTCAATTTCAGTTTACACGAAGAAAATATTTTTTCTTGTAAACTTACAGAGAGTCATCTATTCCGGGCATAAAAAAACTGCACTTCAAATTGTACTTCAAAAAATGCAATTAAAAAAATCGATTTTTTCAAAATCGCAAGTGGGGGTAACCCCTTAAGTGCAAACTTTTACCCGAATCGAATGCGTTTTTGAACAAATTTTAGGCGTTTCGGGTCCACCATTTTGATTGTTTTTTTTTCTTTCAAATTTTGACTTCAGATTTGTAATCAGCGACCCCAAAAACCCCTGAGTACAGACTTTTGGGGTCGGGTTGAAACTCCGAACCTTGAATAATATTAATTGAGTACTTTTCTTCCAAAAAAATCCCGAAAATCACCCAAACTTTCAGCGTTCACACTGGTATAGCCCCTTAAATAATTCGTCGATTTATCGAAAATGTTGAAACTTTTAAAACTTCCATAGCCGAATTATTTTGACGGTGCTCAGATTTTCGGAGTTTTGGTCTTTCGTGTAAAATTCTCTCGGAGTCTTGATCTTTCAGGGTAGTATTCTTTCGGAGTTTTGAGCGTTCTGATCATTCAGGGTTCGGAATTTTGAATTTCGAGATATTAAAATTCGGAATTTTAACGGAATTTAATTCGTTTTCGACTTTTGGCCAGAGATTTGGGATTCCCCCCCCCCCCCCCCCACTGTGCAGCGTCGCCATTTTGTATAATTTTTTGTTTCGTTCTCTTGAAGATATGACCAATAACATCCTTGAACATTATTATCCTTTTACTTGTCCTTCCAACACCAAGAATTCGCGAATTTTAATTATTTCGTTAATTTTTGTCAACAACTTTATCGACGCTTTGAACGCTTTCTCTTCCGCAGATCACGCATGCGACAAGTGCGACAAGAGATTCAAATTGAGGCGTCACTTGGCCAATCACTTGACCTTACACGACAAGAGCAACATCTTTTTGGCATGTCCGCACAAGAATTGTCCAAAGTTTTACTTGCACCGGAAGAATTTGGACGAGCACGTCGATACGTATCATCAAGGGCGTAGATTTTACTGCGACATGTGCAACGCAGCTGTCACCTCGAAGGCATCGATCGTCAGGCATATAAACTCGTTTCACTCCGCGCCTAGGGAGCCACAGCAGAAGAAGAAGAACCCACGAAGGAGACGCAAGGACACCGGCAAGGCGAAGCGGAGTATGGCCGTCAAATTGTCCGGTCTCAAAGTCCCGTACGAGTTGGAGAAAGCCATACTCCGGAGAAGGCCGCGAATCGATTTCGAGAGGTTGAAAGAACCGGAAGTTACTACCGAAGAAAATCCGCACAAAGAAGCGACGATCGGTATCGATCCTGTCACACAGACTTTCGTGTGTATGGACGAGGCAAAGTCCGCAACGAAATCTTCTTCGGTGATCGACCCGACGATGACGACGGACGAGCAAACTCATCCGCAAACACCCCCAGCCCGCGTGCCCGAACAAACCGAGGAAGAAATATTGTCCTCGGCTGACAATTTGCTGCTGTTCGGCAAACTTATAGTTTTGGAAAAAGACGGAGAATCCGAGAGCGAGGAGAACAACGAAAAACTGTCAACTCTGGCGGATCAGTTGCTGCAGAACGACGAAGCGAACGATGTGATATCCCTACTGACCAGCGAGTTGACGAAGCCGAAAAGATTTGACGTTCCGGCAGAACCTTTCGAGGAACCTTGCCAAGTGCCTTTGGAGGACACAGTTTTGGTTTCGACAGGCGATTTGGAAGCCGACGACGCGGATTGAAAATCTTGAAGATTTATTGATTCATTGAGTCCCGAGATGAATTGAATAATTGAGCGAATTAATCAACATTCATTAATCAATTAATTCGGCGAATTAATCATGAATTGATTGAGAGGATTGAACATCATTAATTAATTCATTGAGTGAATTGATGATAATTGATGAATTCATTAATTAAGTCGATGAATCATCATCATAGGTTAATTAAGTGGGCGGATTTATCGTAATTGATTAATCAATTAATAGAGTCATTCAATCATCATTAATTAATCCATTGAGTGGAATCGATCATCATCATCAATTAATTAATTGAGTGAATTGATAATAAATGATGAATTCATTAATCGAGTCGATTAATCATTATCATTGATTAATCAATTGGGCGGATTTGAGGATTAAACATCATTTATCCATTGTCTTGATTAATTAGCAGTAATAAATTGGGCACATTTGTCGTAATTGATTAATTAATTAATAGAATGATTTAATCATCATTAATTAATTCATTGAGTGGAATCGGTCATGATCATCAGTTAATTGAGCGAATTGATCATAATTGATGAATTCATTAGTTGAGTCGATGAATCATTATCATTAAATAATGAATTTGGCGGATCAATCGTCAACGTTAATTAATTAACTGAGCGGATTAATCATCATTAATTGATTGACTGAGTTGATTAATCGTCATCGTTAATCATCATCAATTAATTAATTGAGTGGTTCAATGATAATCATTAATTGATCAATTGAGTGGTTTAATCATCATCGGTAGTCGATTAATTGGACGAATTAATCATTATCGTTAATTAATTAATTGAGCAAATTGATCATAAGCGTTAATTAATTAACCGAGCGGATGAATCATCATTAATTGATTAATTGGGTTGCTTAATCATTATTATCAACGGATTCATTGAGTGAATTAATCGTCGTCATTGATAAATTAATTGAGCGGATTGAACATCATCAATTAATTGATTGAATTAATAATCATCAATTCATTCATTGAGTGGATAAATAATCATTAATTAATAAGTAAACTAAATAAACCAACCATCAAGATTACCCATGTAAAGCCAATAAGAAAGAAATATATTTTATTGTTAGCAGGTTATTATATTGAGCGTGAAAATACGCGCGTTTGTCAAAAAAACAACTCTTGCCGCTTCAAACAATATTATCGGGTAAAAAAAATGTTTATCCCCAATACTATCGATTGAAGAGGTAGAAATCGATTTTTTTACACTTCCTAATGAACACCCCAAAGCTTTCGGATAATCTCCTTAGGCCACAGTAACGGGTATAAAATCATGTGCGAATTTAACACTTTTTTTTTCGTATGAAAAAGTGATTCACTCATAAAATTAATTACACATCTATTTAGTATGAATATCAAGCTGTTAGAAAAAATGTATATTTTTTTTGCGATGTACAAAATGGCCGACTACTCGAAACTTCTCGAAACAGCTTTTTTCCAATTGGTGTGACAAATAACTTCAACAATTTTCGCTCGATTTACTTCAAATTTAAAAGTTACGTTCCTAATTGCATTTCACAGAGAAGTACGTATGGAATTTCTGATTAATCGAAAACTTTTCATTTTATGAGCAGTTTATGAGCAGCTATAACGAAATTTTTCGCTGAAAATTCATTTTTTAATTTCAAATACTTACGACTTTTGAATAAAACAATATTTTTTAAATTCCGTACGTACTTCTCTAGGTATTCTAATGTAGATTGACGAGAATTTTTGTATTTTGTTCTGGGTAAAAAATTGTGGATGCTAAATGTCAATCCGTGGAGCGCCTAAAAAAAGAACAAAAGAAAATATTAGTAGTCGGCCATTTTGTACATCGAAAAAAAATATATATTTTTTCTAACAGCTTGATATTCATACTAAATGGATGTGTAATTAATTTTATGAGTGAATCACTTTTTCATACGAAAAAAAATTGTTAAATTCGCACATGATTTTATACCCGTTACTGTGGCCTGAGGCCTTAAATAAAGAAAAACAAGTTACAAGTACATACACACCGGGTTATCTAAATAAATTTGAATTAGCCACAGTACGCGCGCCATCGGAAGTGAGGGCGCGCGTGCGCTCGCGCAACTGACAGTCTCCCCCGGCAATACCGCAAGAGCAGTGTCGGAAATTTACCCGTTTTCTTTTCTTTTTCTTTTCTTTACGTCAGTACTAGCGGCGGCGCGCGTGAAGATTGTATTTCCGAACTTGACAACGATCGCGCGTTATTTCGCAACTTTGTTTCGTCATACCTCGACGCTTGTGGAACAAATCTGTAGTTTAAATTGAAATTAGAGCAAGTTTGTGAACTTTTTGGTTGCACGTTGCGAGGATGGCCCCGATTGATTTGAGGACATTCGGCGAGGCGGAGATGAAGAAATTCATCGATTCTTTCGACACCGTTCTGACAGATTGCGATGGTAAAAAATATCTCATTTTTCTCCGCGTACTCTCGCTGTTAACGTTACGTCCGTGTTGTACATGGTCGCACAGAAGATCACGAGCAAAATCCATTTGTTGCTGCACACAGGCACGAGAAATGATTGTTTTCGTTTTTCATTCGTACACAGGTGTACTTTGGTTCCACACGAGCGCGTTGCCAAACGCTGCCGATGCGATGAACACTTTTCGCGATCTTGGAAAAAAGGTCTTTTACGTTACGAACAACAGCACGAAAACACGCGAGGAATTTAGCGAGAAATGCGAAGTATTGAATTTCGTCGCGACGCCCGAGGACATTCTGTGCACGGCGTATCTCACAGCGCGATACCTTCGGGACATCAATTTCACGAAAAAAGCTTACGTCATTGGGTCCAGCGGTGAGCTTTTCCGCAAAATTGTCGATGCACCAATTTTACTTGCTATTTATAAAGCTATTCTAATCTGATGGTATTGGAGCATGCGTCGTTGGAACGCGAGGAAAATTCTTTTGCATCCAAAAAATATTTTCTGTTTGCGATTTCGGACTGCAAAAATCACTCACATTTTTCAGGATTTGGATTGACAATGTACAAGACCAATTGGCGAGAATATCTTTTTTGATAATGAAAATGAAGAAAGAAAGAGTAAAAAAATGTACAGGGCATTTTTATGACGCAAACTTCAATGCCATTTTATCTTCTGCTTTAGAGCTTCTGTAAATAACGATAAGTAACGTTGATTGCAAATTGTATAGTTGTGCTGATAAATGTCGTACACCTTTTTTTTGGTGTACTTTATTTTACCTCCGCACACTGAAGATTTGAAAATAAAGAATAATAATAATCGTTATTAGGAGTAGAGTCCACCGTAAGAAAGTGAGAGATTGATGGGTTGATTATTTATTTTGTGCCCTGGTAACAACCATGAGGCGAATTAACATATAAATTTGGATAGATATAATGATAATAAAAATATAAGTTGCGAAGAAAAACTAGAAAACTATGACAATTTTGGTGATTGAAGAAGAATTGTAGGCGTTGAACTGTAATAGGTGGCGATTACAATAAGATAACATTTCGTAATAATAATGATAGTACGCTAGCTTAACGCAATAATAATGCGCGATATTTTACAATCATAGGCAATGCTTAAAAATTGAGAGATATAATAATAGGCGATGCTTAAAAATTATAATAATAGGCGATGCTTAAAAATTATAATAATAGGCGATGCTTAAAAATTACAATAATAGGCGATGCTTAAGAATTACAATAATAGGCGATGCTTAAGAATTACAATAATAGGCGATGCTTAAAAATTGAGGGATGTAATTCTAGGCCATGCTCAAAAATTGAGAGATATAATAATAAGCCATGCTTAAAAATTAGAATGATAGGCGATGCTTAAAAATTAAGGGAGAGGGAGAGAGAGAGAGAGAGAGAGAGAGAGAGAGAGAGAGAGAGAGAGAGACAGAGACAGAGAGAGAGAGAGAGAGAGAGAGAGAGAGAGAGAGAGAGAGAGAGAGAGAGAATTTTTTACTTTTCACACCCCAAATTCTTGACCCTTTGAGGACACGGGATTATTCTTCAACATTTTCTTGTACAGTTTCAAAAATCATTCAATGTCATTTTATTTTACGATTCGCTGACAAGGTTTGCCCTGTACTGGAAAGAGTCATTGAAAGGAGTCTGAAATTAACTATTTCAAGAACAGCTAGAAAATTGAAAAATCATTAAAACTGAAAGTATTGCAAGGTTTTGAAGAAAGAATTGCTATACAAAAAAATTGGGTTATTTTTTTTTTCTCTTTATAGAGTAGATTATTTTATAAAAATCGTAGAAACTCAAAAAAATAGTTTGAAGATTAGTTTAGAATTGAATTTAGAAATCGTACTTTTGAAAATTAATTAAAAGATTGATTTAGATTTGAATTTAGAAATTATACTTCTAAAAATTAATTTAAAAATTAATTTAGAATTGAATTTAGAAATTATACTTTTGAAATTTATTTTGGAATTTAATTTTTGAATTATAGTTTTAAAAATTCATTCAACAATTAATTCAAAAAGTTAACTTAAGGGAGGACACCACTGTAAAATTTTCCTTTTTTTTGGTAACACTTTTAAAAAATCCTTTGATTGTTCAAAAGTATGATACATATTCGTTTATGTCTGAAAAAAACAGTTTGAAAGTGATTTTTGAGCTATTTTTGAGAGGAGTCTCCGGGCTCTGAAAAGCGCCTTCGGCGATGCCACGCCGGTAGACGCAGTACCAGCTACACAAAATACCATAAAAAAATTTGAACCTAAAGTAAAGCCGTTCCCAACGAGGGTCACGCAACCCACCGACTCAAGAAGCTCCCACGCTTCTGCAAATTCACTCGTGCATTTGTTTCCTAGCGGGGGCCGAAAACTTCAAACACGTTTTTCTCAAAACCATGTTTTTGAAATCGGCACACATCAGAACTCGAACAATTTTCGTCCAATCGACTTGACATTTTAACTGTAGCTTCGTAGATGGCTTTAACAGTCAAGTACGAGCTTTTTTTGATTAATTGAAAATTCTAACAAATATATCACTTTTTACATGAAAATGATGGTTGAAAAAACGACCTTTCTTTCTAAATTCGTCTCTATTTTTCTTTCATTTAAAAAAAAAATTCCCGTCGTACTTGACGGCTGAAACTAATATAATTAACGAAAATATTTCACTCTTAGTTCCAGGATTAAATTTACGACAGTTCGACTAACGCTGAGGGGGTTGGCTGAAAACCAGTAGTACTAGAGCGACTCGTGCGCCGCTATTTTGTATTCTTTTGACAAATAATTTTTTTTTTACATACTTCAATATATACCCAATAAAGCCTCAAAGTTTTTTGACCAAGTATTTTATTCCTTTCTTAAAAAAAAATCCAAAGGATACGATCGAAAATGGGTAGTTACAGTGGTGTCCTCCCTTGAAAATTATACTTCTGAATATCGATTGATAAAATAATACAAAAATTAACTTAAAATGTATACTTTTCAGAATTGCTTCTTTGATATCTCCTTAAAATCACTTGTCCTGTTTGTTGATCCTTTTATCGATAATGAACGATACATTTTGACCTACTAAAGCATGAAAACAATCATTTTTATTTGAGCCACTGAAGGAGTCTTCTCACTTTAGATGCTAAAAAAGGCTATTTTGATGAATGGTTTTGATAGGTTTATATTATAGATATTGATATAAAAGTTGTTACACTTAATAAATATACTTTCGAAATACATTTAAAAAAAACTTAAATGTATTTATGTAACCCAAACAAACTTTAAGGGGCTATACCAGTGTGAGCGCTGAAAATATGGGTGATTTTCGGGAATTTTTTGGAAGAAAAGTACTCAATTAAATGTTTCGAAAAATTAAGAATATATTTGGCTATATTTGACCTATATTACATAATTTTTTCATAGAAAAATATTGAGATCCAAGCGACTTATGCGCTGCCTTCGGAGGCGCCAAAAAAAAAGTTCTTCCTTGACATTATTTCGGCCGATTGAGTAGCTGAAACCGAAAAAGGAAAAAATCTCGTTAAACTGGAAGGTATTTTCTGTACAATGACGTAGAATTTTCGAAAAATATCAAAATCTAACAAAATGGCGTAGTTATGAAAAAAACGTCTGTTTTCTTGCCTATAAAATGGTCGTTTTTTTCAATGCCAAATCGTCAATTTTCATCCAATCAAAACTATCCTACGTCATTGTAGAGTAAATATATTCAAGAGTACTCAGTTCAAATTTCAAGTCAATCGGATAATTGCTCTTTGAGTTACAATGTCAGCAAATTTGAAAAATCTCACTTCGAGAAAAACGCGTTTAAAGATATAACTATCGATTTTTGCAAGATAAAATGATTAGAGATACGGCGTAGAAATTTTTACAGGATATTCTTGAAAGTATAAACTGTCGAAAAAGGCAACAAAAAAATCGATTTTTTGAAACTGTTACACTGGTATAGCCCCTTAAACGCGTTTTTCTCGAAACAACGTTTTTCGACGGCTTGTTGATCAAATCTTCGAAACTACTGAACCGATCCTTATGAAATTTCAACCACATATTCTTTACATATAGCTATCGCGCATGTTGAGGATTATTTTAAATTTTGATATTTACTATTTTTTTTGCCAAAAACGGTGAAAAAAACACGTTTTTTCCTGTTTTTTCGAAAAATGTCCGCTATTTTGTTATTTTTGCATATATAAAAATCGTATGATTTGCGCTATAGCCATTAACATACTGAATCTAAAACCGTTTGTTTTTTTTTTGTTTCGGATTATCCATCTCCGAGATTTCATCAACAGCGCAGACGTACAATTTTTTTAGGACATTTTGTTAACTTCCATTTTCGTCTATAAATAGTGACTTAAATAAATAATATTTTTTTAAATGTATTCTGCAAGTGTATTTATTAAGTGTATCACCTTTTATATCAATATCTATAATATGAACCTATCAAACAAATTCATGAAAAGAGCCTTCTTTAGCGTCTAAAGTGAGAAAACCCCTGAAGAGAACCAAAGAATAAAATTCATCATAACCTTACATAATTGTTTGTATTTACAGCTAGAATCTATGTGAGCTACTGTAACAATTTTAACAAACATTGTCGGACCAATAAACCACCCTGGCTATTTACTTCCAAGGCATGAAAACACACAAACCTATTTCCACCTTAATCCTCTGATTTACTGCACAACGATTTTTTTAATCGCATGTTCGTTTATTTTGTTTATGTGCATTTTTTTATATATTTTTTTCTTATTTTTTTTTTCATGTAATTCAGACGATAACTTCTCAGGTATAACTAAGGAATTGGATTACGTTGGCATTCCGCACATCGGCATTGGGCCCGACCCCGTGCTCAATTCGCCGTACGAAGCGTTCGAAATGGATCCGGAAGTCGGCGCCGTGATAGTCGGCTTTGACGAACACTTCAGCTACAGAAAAATGATGAAAGCGGCGTCCTACTTGAAGGACAAGAACGTTCATTTCATAGCGACGAACACGGACGAAAGATTCCCAACGTCTGGCAGCTTGGTTATTCCAGGTAGTACAAGCACACAGATATCGATGAGCGTTACTAACAATTTTTCAACGGGCTACACCTAGTCATTACGTCATTTAAAAATGGGGGCGGGGGGTGGTCGTTGGATAACGATACTTGGATTATGACAATAGGAAGGATAGGATGATGGGGGGGGGGGGTAAAAATCAGCAAAAATGGATGACGTAATATATGGATCGGCCCCTAGCTCGTGGTTGCAAAAAAGAGGCATTTTCGTGAATTTTTTCTGAGAAAAAGTGTGCAGTTTTAAAAATATATTTTTTTACATTGACGTGTTTGGTTTTAAGTATCTTTTACAATTTTTGTATTGAAAAATATTAATAAATGTGGTAGATACCAGAGTTGGGCGTAATTCTGTTTATAAATACGAATACGAATTTATTCACATCGTGATTTTCATGTGAATATACATACAAATTTATTCACACTTCATTTATTGTGAATACGAATACAAATAATTGTATTACCAAATATTCCGAAGATACAAATAAATTCAAAGAAAAAATTGTGAATATTCACAAAAAATGTGAATATTTACAAAAAAATCCTGTGAATTAAAAAAAACTCACATCGAAATCTGTGAATGCAAATGTATTCACAAAAAATTGTAAATACAACAAAAAAATTCACACAATAAGTTGTGAATTTTTTCGTATTTAAGACAAATTAAAATCAAATTCACAATGATTAGATTAAAATTTACACCAAAAGTGAGTTTGTACGTATTTTGAGAGAAAACATTGCGTCGAGGCAAAGAAATTTTTGCACAAAACTCTTTGTGCAAAAATTTCTTTGCCTCAACACACTGTTTTCTCTCAAAATACGTACGAACTCACTTGTGGTGTAAATTTCAATATAATTGTCGTGAATTCGATTTTAATTTTCTTCAACTTGAGGAAATTCACAACTCATTTTGTGAATTTTTTCATATTTATAATGTAATATTTGAAACTCACAACTTTCATTGCAAAAATTTCTTCGCCTCGACGCAACGTTTTCTCTCAAAATACGTAAGAACTCACTTTTGGTGTAAATTTTTATCTACTCATTGTGAATCTGATTTTAATTTGTCTTAAATACGAAAAAATTCACAACTTATTTTGTGATTTTTTTTGTATTTACAATTTTTCGTGGATACATTTGCATTCACAGATTTTGATGTGATTTTTTTTATCTCGCCGGATTTTTTGTAAATATTCACATTTTTGTGAATATTCACAATTTTTTCTGTGAATTTATTTGTATGTTCAGAATATTTGTGAATACAATTGTATTCGCATGCATGCATGTGAATACAAATGAATTCGTATTCACACTTGCGAATACGAATTTATTTGTATTCGTATTTACAATATGTGAAGTATGAATAAATTTGTATTTATATTCGCATGAAAATCACGATGTGAATAATTTCGTATTCGTATTTATGAAAAGAATTACGCCCAACTCTCGTAGATACAATGATTTGCGTAGAGCGTTGTTTGAAAAGCGTCCTTCGCTGTGATTGCTGCTGCTTACAAATCATCTGAAAAAAATGTATCAAGCGCACTTGGTTTTTGCACAAAATGATCTAGTGCTTGGACGAAGGTTGATTAGAAAGTTGAAAACTACCTAGTGCTTGAAAAAAATAATTAAAAAAAAATAACTGCAGTCCGAAATGGAAGTATTGATTTTCGACGAAAAAAAAACGCTCTACTTTCGTCGATTAAACAAAAAAACTATGCAGCGATAAAAAAAATAGCCTTTTTTAGCGTTTAAAGTGCGGTGATCCCTTAAGTTGATTTGAGATCTCACTATAACGTTTGAGCATATGATTTTTTTCAGTTTTTGTCAGAGGAGAGAATGCTTAATTTTTAAATCTTAGAAGCAAGAAGGTTTAAGTTTTTTTATTTGTCAATAATTGTTCTTGATTTTGTTCAATATTCTATGATTTCATTATTACTATGATAATTAGTTTAAATGTTAGAGGCAAGTTCAATTATTCATATTTTATTATTATATTTTATGGTAAATAGTAGCATACTATTATGCTCGATTGTTTGTGATATTAAAAACTTTAATGTCGAATTTTAATAAACACGAATAAAACTACTTTTCAACGGATTTCCTTTGTTTTTTGTTCTCATCATGATCCGAATTATCCGAAGAATGCGGATATCCGGATAGTAAGGTTCTCTACGATCCATATTATCCGGATACGAAAAATGAACGGATAATGCAAGCCCTAACGGTTCCCCTAGAGGGCTCTGCAACGCTTTTCGCATGGACTTCCACTGGAAAATCCTCACTCACTGTACGCGTCGCGAACTCTACCAATTTTCCGTATTTTTCAGGCACCGGAAGTCTGGTCCGTTGCATAGAGACGTGCTCCGAGCGAAAGGCCGTGGTGATGGGCAAGCCGGAAACGTACGTGGCCGATATGCTGGCGAAACATCACAAAATCGAACCCCAGCGTACTCTCATGATAGGCGATCGGGCCAACACGGACATACTGTTGGGCACCCGGTGCGGCTTTCAGACCCTTCTCGTACTATCCGGTGTAACGACTCTCGAGGAAATCGAACATTGGCGCAAATCCGACGTGCCCGAAGACAAGGACTATCTGCCGACCTATTATACCGAACAGTTGGGCGATCTTTTGCCACATTTGCAACGATACAAAGAGAACCAACAAAAATCGTGATTTCGACACGTGTCATCACCTCGATCTGTAGATTCGCTAAGTGGCATATTTATTGTATTATATCCAAATCAACAGAGAAAAGATGGCCCTCGGGGCTAAAAAGACCATCGACACGTGCTCATACATTCCACGGTTCTATTCATACAAACGTGCGTACGTACATGCATTCATAGATACATGCGCACTCAAACACACACACGTACAGACAGTCCCGATCAAATGGGGTTGAAGTTTGCAGCGTTAGAGTGCAATGAAAACGATCTTTCACTTGCCCGAATTTCTTTGAGCAAATTTTAGCTACCAAAATGCCTCTACCATTTTTTAAGATGCTTATTGTGAGATTTGGCATTGAAATTCGCAAAAAAGATTTCGTATCATAGTAACAAAAAAACGCAAATAAAAAATATGAATTTTCGCTGCATTCTAACGATGCAAACTTCAATTCCATCCATTCAAGGTATTCCTTTCACGAACTCGGATTTTTAACCAAACGATTTTCGTCTGTGATCAAGAATAAATCCCACTAACATTTCAAGCCAAGTTTACGAACTCTAAACGAAAAATTGCGACTCAAAATCGTCTTACTTTTAGGGCGCATTTTGGAGATGACACGGTGGCCATATTTCTATCTTATAATTTATACACTAATTCTAGATGCCTGATGTGAACTGCTCACGCGTGTAAAAAATTAAAGATTCCGTAACAGCAATAAAAAAGGCAGTTCCGCGAATTCTTAAATAAAATATTAACACTTTGTCTGTAAACGTTTTTCCGGTACGCCTTTGTAAACCTGGGTATCTCAAGTCCTGTCGTTTTTTCACCCAGTCAAGGGATAACACGACGAGCTGCTGAAAAAAGGCCTAACTTTGACGATTTATTTTGGGAGTATGAAAAGAGGAATAGAATTTATTTTGAGAGGGTTTATTTAACATATATTAAAGTGTAAAAAATTATAATTTCCATACAACATGGCGGCGACAGAGCCCATCTTGAAAAACGTGTTTTTTTTTTACAAATAGCTTCACGGGAGGACGGTTTTTCCGTAAAGTATGACCTGGAACAAAAACCAAAAAAGATTATAATCTATATATTATTAGCTATGGGGCTACGTAGGGATTTTTTAAATCAAAATGTGAAAAAATGACGCACTTTGAAATTAATAAATCGATTTTTTGCCCAAAAAATAAGCAGTAAATTGTTTATAAAAAAAAGTTTGCCACTAATCAAAAAATGGCTACGTACTCCCATAGAGAATGTCATTGTGAAGCTACTATCAACATTTTAAATCGATCCATGCGAAGGTGTTCGAGTAATCCGTCCTCCCAGTCCGAAGAAAGTGGTTTCAAGAAAAACGCGTTTAAAGTTATTCGGAAAATGTTGAAAAAATTCATATTAATGTTCGAAATATTCAATTTGATATATCAATCATGAAATTATAGGAAAACAATTTTTTTCATGTATTTTTTTTTGAATAAATGAAGCAACTCGGTACCAAAGTATTTTTGGCTCGGACACGAATTACTCACGTTTACAGACAAAGTGTTGGTGATAAAATTGCGAAAAATGTGACTGGCAGTAGAATTTTCGTAGCCGTGGCTGCAGAGAAAATGAAACAAGGTCTGAATCTACTAAATTTGCGCGAATTTTTTAATTTCGGTCTATAGTTGGGTATAATAATTGATTGTGACTTTTTTCATTAACCGCCACGGTAATTTACCAATGCTTCAGAAGGGCTCTCCTTATGCCCCCGCAAAATCCGGCCCTCCGCGAAACGAATACCTTACGCGGAGATATACACCTAGGAGCCGGAAAAAAGGTAATTTTTGTGAATTTTTTCAAGGAAAAGTATTTGAAATTTCGGATTGGGGTTTTAATTATCTAAAAGTATATACATTCAAAAATACGTTTAATTTTCTTTATTTAAAAATATCAAAAATATCCAAGGATATTGTATGATCCTTGGAGCGTCGTAAAAAAATCTGCGTATACGGTACCCACTGGCGTTTCTTCAAAAATCATCTGAAAAAAAAAACAAAAAGATTATTAAATTAGATACTATAATCTAGTACTTGTCATAGCCGATTTTGAAAATATCGATTTATGACAAAATGGCGGACGTTTGAACATAAGTAGTGATTTTTGGGCCAAAAATTAGTTATTATTTTGCCTATAAAACAAAAACTAAGTAACGGAAAAAAATCCTATGACAAGTACTAGATAATGGTGTATAGAATAACCACAAAAAACCTCAAGGCAATCGGTTCATTGGTTTTCGAGAAATTTTGGGTACCGATTTGAAAAACTCGGTTTTGAGAAAAACGCGTTTGAAAATTTGGGAATGAATAAATCATGAAATTTGTCAACTTGCATGGAATCATCGATACCAGGCCCATAGTGTAGGTCTTCTACGGTCGACGGAATGTTCGTAGCTTATAAATCCTCGACCTCGACCATCTAGGTGTATATCTCCCCTTAAGCCTTTGGATATTTACCTGAAACATATTTCAGCACCGCCGACAGTTTCGGTGCTGTGGGTCGAAGTGGAATACCCCGGTCGTGTGTGTTTGTGTGTCAATATATGTAAACGTACGGTGCAGCGGACTTTTTTTAGATTCCATCTAGAACCAGTGGTTCCACCGTTCGTACATTTAACTCACGGCACAATCTTTCAACAAATAGTCTGTATGTATATTTACGTGCGTATATGCGTACTGCCGCGCGCAACTCTAGTCATATTCTTCGCAGCGTACATCCGATACACGGACAAGGGTAAAGGTGATCGATAAGAATAAAAAGAAAGAACGTGAAGAGTTTGCATTGATCCCTGGAGCCTTTTCCATCTCGACGTTTGGGAAATTTCACGAACACACGCATGTATCTATTCGTACCTACGTGACTTGAATAATGCTTTGTGTATTGTTCGACGTTTTGGGGAGAAAAACAAATTGTGTCTCCTAACATCTCCGAATATCATGCAATAACGTCGAAGCTCTAGATTTCGCGTAATTGTTGAATATACGTGGGTTTCTTCTTTCGTCGGAAAAAGAGGAACTTTCGTGAATTTTTTCTGGAAAAACGGGGGCAGTTTTTCAAATTTTAAAAAAATATTTATACACTTGGACAAAATTGAATTAAGCAATTTTGAGGGATTTCTTAAGGGGTCTTCTCACTTCAGACGCTAAAACAGAGGCTATTTTCTAGAATTTTTTTGATAGGTTTATATTATAGATATTGATATAAAAGTTGTTACACTTGGTAAATACACTTTCGGAATACATTAAGGGGTTAGGCCACAGTAACGGGTATAAAATCATGTGCGAATTTAACAATTTTTTTCGTATGAAAAAGTGATTCAATCATAAAATCAATTACACATCTATTTAGTATGAATATCAAGCTGTTAGAAAATATATATATATATTTTTTTCGATGTACAAAATGGCCGACTACTCGAAACTTCTCGAAACAGCTTTTTTCCAATTGGCGTGACAAATAACTTCAACAATTTTCACTTGATTTACTTCAAATTTAAAAGTTATGTTCCTAATTGCATTTCGCAGAGAAGTACGTGCGGAATTTCTGATTAATCGAAAACTTTTCATTTTATGAGCAGTTTATGAGCAGTCTTAACGAAATTTTTCAATGAAAATTCATTTCTTAAGTTCAAATATCTACAATTTTTGAATAAAGCAATATTTTGAAAATTCCGTACGTACTTCTCTAGGTATTGTAATGTAGATTGACGAGAATTTTTGTTTTTTGTTCCAGGTAAAAAATTGTGGATGCTAAATGTCACGCCGGGAAGCGCCTAAAAAGATAACAAAATAAAATATTAGTAGTCGGCCACTGTGTACATAAAAAAATATATAATATAAATATACACTGTGTACATGATAAAAAAATATCTAACAGCTTGATATTCATACTAAATAGATGTGTAATTAATTTTATGAGTGCATCACTTTCTCATACGAAAACAAATTGTCAAATTCGCACAGGATTTTATACCCGTTACTGTGACCTAACGCCTTAAAAAAAATTTAATGTATTTATGTAACCCAAACAAACTTTAAATGCGTTTTTCTCGAAACAACGTTGTTCGACGGCTTGTTGATAAAATCTTCGAAACTACCGAATCGATCCTTATGAAATTTTAACCACATATTCTTTCCAACTAGCTACAGTGCATATTGAGGATTTTTTTAAATTCTGATATTTACAATTTTTTTTGCCAAAAACAGTGAAAAAACGTGTTTTTTTTTTTTTTTTTTTTTTTTTTTTTTCGAAAAATGTAGACCATTTTGTTACTTTTGCATATATAAAAAATCGTATGATATGCGCTATAGCCAGCAACATACTGAATCTGAAACCGTTTTTTTTTGTTTCGGATGATCCATTTCCGAAATTTCATCAACAGCGCAGGCCTACAATTTTTTTTAGGACATTATTTTAAATACCATTTTCGTCTATGAATGATGACTTAAATAAATAAATGAATTTTTTAAACGTATTTATTAAGTGCAACAACTTTTATAACAATATCTATAATATAAACCTATCAAAAAAAATTCATGAAAATAGTCTCTTTTAGCGTCTAAAGTGAGAAGACCCCTTAAACTAATTATTCTACATTTATCAAACTGTAGGTATACTTCGATAGAATATTTACGTAAACAAAAAAAAAAATAATAAATTTATCATCAAAATCGGCGTGCAGTCTAGCTTCCGATAGACTTTGATTAGCAAAAAGAATCAATTTTTTTCGGTTAGAGCATAGTTTCTATTTAAAAGTAATGGAAATGAAGAAAATTCAGGTTTAAAAGAATGGCAAGCATTTACAAAACAAATATCATAATTTCACGCAATTTTTTTTTTAATTTGAAGTAAAATTTGGATTAAAAGCGTGGTTTTTTTCTTAATTTTTCAAAAACAATTCTCGTCAAGTAGAAGGTAGCAATGTTATCAATATTTCTACCACGTTTTAATTCATTCGGCATGATAGTTTTTGAGTAATCCTGCACACCAATTTCGAAAATGCATTTTTGAGAAAAACACGTTTAAAGTTTACATAGAATTTGAATTAAATTGCACTAGGCACTCGTGGTAACTAATTACTTAAGTAAACTGTTACAAAGTAATGAAATTATCAATTACAGCAGCAATTACGCTCTGAATCCGAGTGGTGGGGCACAGCGTTGGCGGACTAACGTTTGAACGTTTTTCGAATTTCGATTTGAAACTTTGGGAAAATATTCTACATTTATAATTCTATCAATTAACAACTAAAAAATCGATTTTTCGAATCGTTGATTGTGTATAACCCGGCTTAAAGTCATAGTAAAGAAATAGCTTCTTATTAAAAAAAATTAATCTTTTACAAGAGATGTGCTGGTCTAGTGGTTAGCGCGCTTGCATCTGAACCAGAACATCGGAAGATTGCCGGTTCGAATCTCAATCTCGTAGTCTCGGAGAAAAATAAATACAGGTGTGACGTACCTCCAGTTGTACACGGATGCCACGCACTGTTTGTAGATTGTGATTTATTTCTCGACGAAACGCGCGACTGGCTCCGAAATTGGCGGGCGAACCTGGGACCGGCTGTATTGGTATAAGTGTTCCGCAGTTTCCCTATACCCATGGCAGAAATGAAATATGGTGGGAATGTAATAAGGGAAAGACCTCGTACAATGGAATCGACGATAAAAAGAAAGTATAGGGTGTCTCAAAATGACCTGACATTTTAATTTACTACGAAAACGTATTATTTATTTGCAAAGTACAAATATTTCAATTTCAATATAAGATAAAAACATGGAGGTTATGTGTGGAATACAATATCCGATAAATGGCCGCCTCGTCCCTGTTTGCAAACGTTCACGCTTTTGACGGAATTTCCAATAACATTTTGGCTTAATTGCGGACTAATTTCATTAAGGGGAGGTACCTGAGTAAACGGCGAGAAAAACAGGAAAACTTCGGGAATTTTTATCTCAAAAACTAATGTTTCGATTGGATCCGGGATTTTTTTTGTTGGAAAATATGTACATCGAGGTATGTTTAGGAATTTTTACAAATAAATTCGTTGATTGGAAGCGATTCAAACGCGATTATCTCGAAACATAGTTTACAAAGTCGGTGCCAGATGTATCTCGAAAACGGCTTGTCCGATTTTGTCCAAACTTGTATACAATATTATTTGATAGTTTTTCTCGTTCGCCACGTAGGGCTTTTTCATGGTAAATATTCGGAAGTGTCATTCCGGCTAAAAAGAAACTATTTTTTTAATCAATTCTTTATGATTATAAAATGAGTTTGTTTGGGTTTGTTTGGGTCTTAAAAGTCTTGAAACTTGAAAAAAAGTTCGAAAGATCGACGAGTAAAAATCTTTAGAAAAATATTTAATGACATTTTTTTTGTTGATGCGCTGCCATAATAATATTAAATATGTTTTATAACTGTACGAAACCACACAAAAAAAATCAGCTCGATTCTGATAAGCGTGACACTTCCGAATATTTACCAAACTATCGAAGAATATTGTATCCAAATTTGGACAAAATCGGCCAAGCCGTTTTCGAGATACATCTGGCACCGACTTTGAAAACTATGTTTCGAACTAATCGCGTTTGAATCGCTTCCAGTCAACGAATTTATTTTAAAAAATTCCTAAACATACCTCAATGTACATTTTTTCCAATAAAAAAATCCCGGATCCAATGGAAATATTAGTTTTTGAGATAAAAATTCCCGAAGTTTGCCTGTTTTTCTCGGCGTTTACTCAGGTACCTCCCCTTAACGGTGTGTCCAATTGCTTTCTTGAGCTCCGGAATGGTCTGTGGATCATTGGCATGCACTTGTCCTTTCAGAAAACCTTAAAGAGGTTTTCTGAATGGCCCAATGGCGTCAAATCGCACAATCTTGGTTGCCAATTTACATCGCCGCGGCGCGAAGTAACACGACCATGAAACTTTGTCTGCATTAACTAGGCAGTAACAATGCGGCAAATAACAATTTCTATGCGTTGCTCGATCGTGTAATTCTCCATGACTAAACCTCAATACTTCCTGATGCCAGTTGTCGAAGATTAGTACTCTATGTTCGCCACAAAAAAAATGGCGCGCAATTTAAAATGTCGGGTCATTTTGAGACACCCTTTATCTTTTATAATTTTTGTATTGAAAAATATTGGATAAATGTGGTAGGTACAATGGTTTGTGCAGAGCGCTGTTTGGAAAACGTCCTTCGCGGTGACAACTGCTGCTCGGAAACAACATCCGAACAATCATCCGAAATAAAGAAATTAAACGCATTTAGTTTTTGCATGAAATTATCCAGTGCTTCGACGAAGGTTTCAACAAAATATTGATTTTTGAAAAAATGGCCGCACTCCAAAGTGAAAGTATTGATTTTTGCTGAAAAAAAAACGCATTATTTTCGTTCATACATAAAACTATAATTGAAAAAAATTCCTTCGTTCAAGCACTGCTTTTTGATATGTAAAAAGAGCTTCCAACATTTTAAGTTCATCGGTGCAGTGATTTTCGAGATATCGTGGTCACCGATCTTGAAAACGTTTTTTTGAGAAAAACGCGTTTAAAGTTTGACGGTTCGCGGAACCTACCCATAAGGGCTCCACAAACTCCCTCAATTTTGAACGAACATCCTTAAAATCTTTAGAGAATATTTTCAAAACGTTATATTTTGACAATCCCTCGAGCGCGAAAAATCAATATTGTCGAAAATTTTGTTAGATGTTTTTATTTCAATGAAATAATATTGTTGGATGTTTTTATTTCAATTTTGAACGAACGTCCTTAAAATCTTTAGAGATTATTTGAAAAAACGTTATATTTTGATAATCCCTCAATCGCCAAAAATCAATATTGTCGAAAATTTCAACTAAATGTAAGCTTTCAAATCATGGTCCAAAAAATTATATATTATTGGTTCTGAAAAAATTGAATTTTCCCACCATTCCGACATCATGGGTAGGTTCGCGGAACACATAAACGCCCATATCTCCGTCAATTTTGAACAAACGTTCAAATCTTCAGACAATATTTGTTAAACGTTCTATTTTGAGAATCCCTTAAGCGCCAAAAATCAATATTGTCAAAAATGTCAACTAAATGCAAGCCTTCACATCGACGTCCCAAAAATTCTAAATTGTTGGTTCTGAAAAAACTAAACTTTTCCAGCATTCCAACAAAAATGGGTAGGTTCGCAGAACCCATAAACGCCCATAACTCCCTCAATTTTGACCGAACGTTCATGAAATCTTCAGGCGATATTTTTAAAACGATACATTTCGAGAACTCTCGAAAGCCAGAAATCCATATTGTAAAAAAGTTCACCTCAATGTAAGCCTTCAAATCAACGCCCAGAAAAATTCTAAATTCTTAGTTCTGAAAAAAAATGAAATTTGCCGCGTTCCGAAAAAAAATGAGTAGGTTCGCAGAACCCATAAACACCCATATCTCCCGCAATTTTGACCGGACGTCCATAAAATCTTCAGATCATATTTTTAAAACGTTACATTTTCAGAACCATCGAGTGCTAAAAATCAATATTGGCAAAAATCTAAATAAATGTACGCCTTCAAATCCCCGTCCAAAAAATTCCAAATTCTTGGTTCTGAAAAAAATGGATTTTTTCCAGCACTCCGACAAAAATGTACACTGAGAAAAAAATCATTGATCCAATATCATTGGTGTTATTGAATGAAATTTCGTTGATTCAATTGTAAAATTGTTTGTGTAAATAATCGGATTTATAAGTGCAAACAAAACGCTATTGACTTTAATAACATGATGAAATTGAAAGTTTATTTTCATATAAAAGATATATTGTTAGCCGAGAACAATATATTATTGAAACTATCTAAAAAGTTATCGCGAACAAATTACATAGTTTTGAATGCATTTTCTGCAACGAACAAAAAAAGCGTTTCAATTCATAACATGAATATTGTTGATTCGAGTACACGAGAAAAATTGAATTTCGCTCGTTTGATTCACATAAAATTTCTATTGAGGAAATACGTTGTTTTATTTTTTCACCATATCCGATATTGATTTTTAAGTACATTATTCGTTAAAGTATTATTTTATTTTTATTGAAAAATATTGAGCGAATGTCTGAATTGGTTAAAAAATTATGCGAAAATAAAATTTGTTTCGCCTCTGTCGAGGTTGCAGATTCCCTTGTAGCCGTGCGAGTCGTGAGCACCGCTCAAGTCGATATCGCAGCAGCGTGCACACAAATGGGTAGCTCGGTGGGGGAAAAGTCTCTGCCCCTCGCTCTAGTGCAACCAGATCGCGCGTAAAAGTTACCCCCTCTCTAGTCTCTTACGCGCCCATCGCATAATCATAGTAGCGCGTGTCCGTGAGCGAGCGATGCTCGGACATCTTCGGAAAGAGCCGAGCATGGTCGAAGTGTCCCAACGCGCCTTCGGCAGCTACACCAACACATGAACGCTGAACACGTTCATGTGCGGCCAAGCCGAAACGAAGGCTTCGAGGGAAAAAGCAATCTGAGCACGACTCGCGCGTGACGTCACCCATCGGCACGCGCGAGACTTTTAGATGATTTCAATGCTTATTTAACTCTTGATTCTCTGCGTTATTAATGTATACAAAAAAATGTGTCGCTTATTTTTTTAGTTTATACGTTAATTTAAATATAATAATAAATCTAAATCACAACTTATTTATCTTATATAAAATTGTTTACGCTTTACTTACCTGCGTCCTCATGCCAAATAAATTATAATTCATAAAAGTAAGCGGAAATATATTGATATTCGTATTATTATATTAATTCTCATACTTTCATCAAGCGATAAAGCATTATCCCCAAAAACAAACCAATCATCCATCCGGCCGCGAATCGTAAATACCAGAAAGTGCACGTATTCTACAAGCGATGAGACGGTCCCGTTGGTAGCGTTCCTGGCTTCGGTCCGCAGGGGCCCCCAATGCAAATTTTTCTCCAAATTTTTCATAATTTCTTATATTTTAGTCACATTTGAGATTTTCGGAGAAAAAGTGATTTAAAACAGATTCAAGTACTGGTCTATTTCCCAAAAACTCATTTTTTTTACTGAAAATTCATGATTTCTCATTTTTTTCCCGGAAATTTCTCTTTTTCCTATGACCTGAGTGAACGGCTGCGGAGATATTCGGAGAAAAGTTAAAGATGAAAAGAAAATGAGATTTTCGTTAAAAAAACTTTTTATTATTATTTTTTTCCGGAAATTTCCCTTTTTCCTATTACCTGAGTAAACGGCTGCGAAGATATTCGGAGAAAATTTAAAGATGAAAAAAATGAAATTTTCGTAAAAAAACTTGATATAATTTTTTTTCCGGAACTTTTTCTTTTTCCTATTGAGTGAACGGCTGCGGAGATATCCGGAGAAAAGTTGTAAATGAAAAAAAAAAAGATTTTCGTAAAAAAACCTTATTACATTTTTTTATCCCTCATAATTCTGAGAAATAATGAATTTCCGAAATTTTTGCAAACATTATTTTCCCTTAGGGGTAACACCACTGTAACGGCCTGCCACGAAGCGTTTCAGACAAATAATGCTTGGGGTAATTATTAAGCATATATTGAAGTATATTGCAAAAAAATTTTATGGGAAAATATTACAAAATGGCGACACTGCAGAAAATTCTTCCGAGGCATGTTGAACTTAAGGTGCTCTACGGCACGTAGTATAACTTGTGCCAATTTTGATCTGGACAAAATAATTTTTTTTAATTAAATCTAGATGAGTGTAGCTAGTGAACTACGTAGGAGATTTTAGAAATATTGATTTTTGAATAATTGCCGAGTATTTGACTAAAAATGTTCATTTAGACTTAATAAGGCAAAATTCTTTTTTTTAAATTAAAATTGGCACAGTTATACTGCGTGCCGCAGAAGTTCGACATGCTTCGGAAGAATTGCTGCAGTGTCGCCATTTTGTAATATTTTCGGATAAACATTTCTAGCAATATACTTAAATATATGATCAATAAATACCGCAAGTATTATTTGTTGATCACATTTTCTTCCGCCAAAAAAAAATTTCAAAAAATCCGCTTCTTGTAAGGCCGTTACAGTGGTGTAACCCCTTAAAGTCTTCATATAATTTCCGAGATTTTCCCGTGATCGTAATTAAAATAATGAAATTCGGAGAAATTCGGAGAAACTCGGATGTTTGCGTAAAAATAATTGTCCGCAAAACTCCGAATTTTTCATATTTGTTCCAATTCATAGAAAAATTCGGAAAAAGTCTGAAAATTTTTTCGGAAAAAAACGGAGTTTTTCGGAAAATATTTGCACTAGGGGCGCGGGATAGTTCCCCGCGCTCAGTGCTTTTTTAAAAATTATTATTACTATTAATTCTTATTTGATTAGTTATTTTTATTAGTTATCATTATTATTTTAATTAGTTATCTTTTAGTGTCGACAAATTTATCGCGCACTCTGACCGCTTATTTTATTAGTTTGCACGTTAATTTAAATACAATAATAAATCCAAATTACAACTTATTCATCTTCTAAAAAATTGTTTGCGCTTTACTCACACCTGTTCGCGCTAAAAGATAACTAATTAAAATAATAATGATAACTAATAAAAATAACTAATCAAATAAGAATTAATAGTAATAATAATTTTAAAAAAAGCACTGAGCGCGGGGTACGATCCCGCGCCCCTAGTGCACATTTTTTTCCGAAAAACTCCGATTTTTTCCGGAAAATTTTTCCGATTTTTTCTATCAATTGGAACAAATATGAAGAATTCGGAGTTTTGCGGACGATTATTTTTACGCAAACATCCGAGTTTCTCCGAATTTTTTTTCGAATTTTTCCGAATATTTCATCATTTTAATCACGATCACGGGAAAATCTTGGAAATTATATGAAGACTTCAAAGGGGAAAGACCACTGTAACGGCCTTACAGGAAGCGTATTTTTTTGTATGTTTTTTGGCGGTAGAAAATGTGATAAACAAACAATACTTGCGGTATTTATTGAGCATATATTTAAATATATGGCTATGAATTTTTATCCGAAAATATTACAAAATGGCGACACTGCAGCAATTCTTCCGAAGTATGTCGAACCTCTGCGGCACGGAGTATAACTGTGCCAATTTTAATCTAAAAAAAGAATTTTGTTTTATTAAGTCTAAATGAGTGTAGCTACTGAACCCCGTAGGGGATTTTCGATAAGTTAATTTAAACAATATTTATCTAAAAATAAGTGTCTTAAAAAAAAAATTGATCATTTTTAGTCCAATACTCGGCAATTACTCAAAAATCAATTTTTCCAAAATCCTCTACGTGGTTCACTAGCTACACTCATTCAAATTGAATTAAAAAAAATTATTTTGTCCAGATCAAAATTGGCACAAGTTATACTGCGTGCCGTAGAGCACCTTAAGTTCAACATGCCTCGGAAGAATTTGCTGCAGTGTCGCCATTTTGTAATATTTTCCCATACATTTTTTTTGCAACATACTTCAATATATGCTTAATAATTACCCCAAGTATTATTTGTCTCAAACGCTTCGTGGGATGCCGTTACAGTGGTGTTGCCCCTTAAGGAAAATAATGTTTGCAAACATTTCGGAAATTCATTATTTCTCAGAATTATGAGGGATAAAAAAATGTGATAAGTTTTTTTTACGAAAATCTTATTTTTTTCATCTACAACTTTTCTCCGAATATCTCCGCAGCCGTTCACTCAATAGGAAAAAGAAAAAGTTCCGGAAAAAAATAATATCAAGTTTTTTTTACGAAAATCTCATTTTTTTTTCATCTTTAAATTTTCTCCGAATATCTCCGCAGCCGTTCACTCAGGTAATAGGAAAAAGGGAAATTTCCGGAAAAAAATAATAATAATAAAAAGTTTTTTTAACGAAAATCTCATTTTTTTCATCTTTAACTTTTCTCCGAATATCTCCGCAGCCGTTCACTCAGGTCATAAGAAAAAGAGAAATTTCCGGGAAAAAAATGAGAAATCATGAATTTTAAGTAAAAAAATGTGTTTTTTGGAAATAGACCAGTACTTGAATCTGTTTTGAATCGTTTTTTCTCCGAAAATCTCAGATATTACTAAAATATGAGAAATTATGAAAAATTTGGAGAAAAATTTGTACTAAATTTAATTTAAATATATTTGCCTAAATTTGTCTATTTAACTAAAATAAATTTGCCCCTGCGGACCGAAGCCAGCAACGCTACCAACGGGACC
Source organism: Ophion slaviceki (assembly GCA_944452715.1). NCBI lineage: Eukaryota > Metazoa > Arthropoda > Insecta > Hymenoptera > Ichneumonidae > Ophion > Ophion slaviceki. Next base: position 12,655,244 of record OX101794.1, on the reverse strand, counting down.
ATCTCATCGCTTATAGAATATGTGCACTTTCTGGTACTTACAATTCCAGCGCACCAATTCTGGTGCGGATCCAGCCAGGCCGGATGGATGATTGGCTTGTTTTTGGGGATAATGCTTTATCGCTTGATGAAAGTATGAGAATTAATATAATAATACGAATATAAATATATTTCGGCTTACTTTTATGAATTATAATTGATTTGGCATAAGAACGGGTGTGAGTAAAGCGTAAACAATTTTTTAGAAGATAAATAAGTTGTAATTTAGATTTATTATTATATTTAAATTAACGTATAAACTACAAAAATAAGCGATACATTTTTTTGTATACATTAATAACGCAGAGAATCAAGAGCTAAATAAGCATTGAAATCCTCGACGATTACTCCGCGCCAAATCATCGTACAGAGCTCGTTAAAAGGTCAAATTAAAGCTGATTAAATTGCCTAAAAGACTTTTATAGTCGTATGATAAAAAAATCATTTGAAGTCGACAGACCATTGTAAGACCCGCAAAAATTTGGAAAAAAAATTTCGTTGGTTTTCGGATGATTACAAGAAAACCACCCACGCTAAAAAAATTTACAGTCCAGATCTGAAAACTAGATACTTGAAGCTATAATTTCCTTTTTTTTAATTTTCTGTACGACCATTTGTCTCCGAGTTATCCCTTGTTGAAAATCAGCCAAATATTCGGAATTTTTTAAAATCTCTTAATTTGTGTGAGTAATGTATTTTAGGTGTACATTTTATTATTTATTTTGTACAGTTACAAAGAACAGTTGTTTATAATTTGTTTTGTACAGTTACATTTTGGCGCCGCAACAAAAAGAAAAGTGGTCGTCAGCAGCAGCCGCAGCGTCAAGAGGTACCCGAGGGAGCCCAAGGGCGCGAGAAGGGCAGGCCATCGAAAGAACAGCGGCACGAACGAGGGGAGCGGCCGCAGCAAGGACGCCGCGGGCACGGTCTTACATACAGGTCTGGAAACTCGATGAAATTCGGCCGGTGGGGGTGGTTCCACTATTGAAACAGAAATCGTGGTGTCGCTAGTATCGAGGAGTCAGTTTTGACAGCGAACACATTACCTGAAAATGGTCGTCGTAATGCCAGTCCTGCGTAGTACCGAAGTGCAATAAGGCTTACAGAAGCCTAAAAGTGAAACCGTCCATGTTTTGCAGCTATATAAACTGCTGTCAGTATATGGCGTGATTAAGCCTCCAAAATATGGTAATTGTACCATTACAGAATGACCTGAGCCGCAGATTTTGATATCGCTAAGCGATCTGAAAGCTTTGAGTGGCGAAAAATCGGAACCCAAAATAGTCAAGTATCGTGACGAAGTCCGACGAAAATTAGACGCCGTTTCAGATAAAGGAAAATGGGAGATTGACGATGTCATCGGGTACCCTGTCGATCACGATTATACCCTTCCACTGGCTATGGACTGTATAGTTTATTACGCGACAGGTTTTTTTTATTTTAACTAGTTTTTCATGAAGCAGGCTTCTTATTAACTCAACGTAGGTAGCCGTAGAATAAACTAACAACTCTCATAGCACGATGGTAGAATCGTTGAAATCATCATCCCAGTACAAACAATTGTTTTTAATTCTTTCGCTACTATTAATTACAGGTGATAGTTTAAATAATATATATTTATCTAACATCATCGGTTTTATGTCTATCACGTTTGATGCGTTCCTTTTTAATGGGACGTACGTTAAATTCAAATGGAATCTTAGATTCGAATGCAATTTTTTGCACTTCGCAGTGTTTATGTTTTGTGTTTGTCAATAAATTAATAAAACCATAACGTGCATACTTTCAGGGTATTTATGCAAGCAAGTTCTGAAGAGATATGATGCGTGTGTCATCTGTCGCGAAGGCGTCTGCTTGAGTTCTAATAGCTCACCTGCTCTTTCTAAATCGGTGGATATGAAATCTCGTGGCGGGTTAGTCCATGCCAATTCGAAATTCTTTAATCTAATACACTACGTTGAAACGTGTTTTGCGAAGCATTCCTCAAAGGTTAACGTGTTTGATTTAACACTCGAAGATGTATAACGGGATAAAGTTTTCCTTTCCATGTGAAAAACATCTTTCGGATATCTTATTATACGCGATAATTTATTACATTAGGTTGCGCATGAGGCAAAACGCCGTTGAAGAAAATATGAACAAAAAAAAAATTTGTTGCAAAAAAAGATGTCTAAATTGACAAACCAATGAACGAACGATCAACAAAAAGTAAATAAAGGTTTGGTTTTTTCGTTATTTTGTACATTCCACTAAAAATCTTCCTTATTGCAATTATAAGACGCCATTATTTGAATTGAAAGAGATAAATATTTGTTATTATATGATTGATAAACGCGAAATTATATTTGCGCTGTAATTTAAAATGCTATCTTCATATATAGTGTTAGGAAAAACAACAGATGATGAACACGTATACGTAGAAATATTTGCAAGTAGTAACTCCGATAAGTACTGCTTGCAAGCATTCGTGAGTGAGAGTGAGTATTGTTGTCTCTCTCGCACGCTGACTCCTCGATTGCAGCGCCTCTCGCGGCGAACTTCAGCAAAGGAACCATGTGAACTAACGTAGTTTCCAGACCTGTATGTAAGACCGTGGCCGCGGGTAACGTCGACGCGACCGAACACGCAGTCGTTCGCCCCGCCGGATGCATGTTGAAGTTGCTCAAAATGAGCGGGCGTTCCAAATTTTGGTGCAAACAGTATTGGAAAATATGACAAAAAAATTAATGTTTCCCCCAATACGGAAATGAGTTTTTACTTTTTCCCTTAGAAAATTAATTTAAAAAATTGTTGAATTAAAGTGCCGAAACGATCGAGAAAGGCTCGAAGAGAACTTTGAGTCTTTCTCGATCGGCTTTATTTTCAAAACACATTTCACATTGGGATGGGGGTCAAAACTTTGAAAGGCCAAATATAGAACGACAAAGATTTCGAAATGACAGAATTATAAACTCAAAGTAACGAACTGTAAATTATTCAAAATTTTATCCTTCGGCCGATGACGAAATTGAATAACTATTACAATTATAATTACAAAGGATTATTTATTCGAGAACGTGTATTCAGATTGTCTCCAGTTTGAGTCATACAAATACAGATTCAAAAAATCTAGAACATCCATATCTCCGAAATGGAAAGACGTGAGTATCTAATATTGGTAATACCATCTATAGCAAAATGACATATACCAGGCGTACCGGAAAGTTTTTACCGGAATTTAAATGAAAAGACACATAATTTAAAAAAAAATTAAAAATGGTATTTATTCAAAGTATTGGCCATTCGATTCTACACACTTTGTCCATCTTTCTGGCAAATGATGAATGCCATCCCAAAAGAACTGCTTGTCCTTTGAGCGGAACCATTCAACGACCCATATTTCGACTTCTTCGAAATTTGCAAAGTGCTGCTCAGCCAGTGCGTGCCCCATTGATGCGAAAAGGTGATAGTCGGACGGAGACAGGTCCGGAGAGTACGGCGGGTGTGATAATACGTCCCATCCAAGCGATTTTAATACGTCTTTCACCGGTTTTGCTGTGTGAGATGGTGCATTATCATGCAACAAAATCACTTTACCGTGTCTTCGGGCTCATTCTGGACGTTTTTTAATCAATGCATAATTCAAATTGATTATTTGTTGTTTGTAGCGATCAGTATTTACTGTTTCACCAGGTTTTAGAAGTTCGTAATACACCACACCACCCTGGTCCCACCAAACATAGAGCATTGTCTTCTTTCCGAAGCGATCCGGCCTTGGAGTTGATGGGCCAGGTTGGCCAGGCGATAACCACGATTTTTTACGTTTTGAATTTTCGAAAAAAATCCATTTTTCATCACCCGTCACAATCCGATGCAAAAATGACTTTCTTTCGTACCGTTGAAGCAGCATTTCACAAATGGTTTTTCGATTTTCCATTTGCCTATCATTCAGTTCATGTGGCACCCATCTTCGTAGTTTTAAAATCTTTCCCATTGCTCGTAAGCGGTCGCTAATCGTTTCTTGTGCCACATTTAACCGTTCTGCCAATTGTTTTTGAGTTTGGGTTGGGTCTTCGTCCAATAACTCCTGCAATTCCGCGTCCACAAATTTTTTTGGTCTACCCGAACGTCTATTGTCTGTTAAATCAAAATCCCCACTTTTAAATTTTCGAAACCACGTCTCACACGTTTTTACGCTTGGAGAATGCTATCCGTAAGTTTCTACCAGCAAACGATGAGTTTCAATGGCCTTTTTCTTTTGATCAAATAAGAAAAGCAATGCATGCCGCAAATGCTCTTTGTCAGGTACGAAATTCGACATATTCACAGAGCTACAACACTATGACACTATTATTTAGTCAGAATGAAAATGAGTAGTTTTTGAAGGTTAATGACAGTAGAATAAAATGACATATATGCCAAATTATTTTATTCCATACTGACGGCTAGCGGCATCTGTCAGAAAAACCGGTAAAAACTTTCCGGTACACCTGGTATATCGAGGATACAAACTTCGAAAGTATAGATCTCAGATAGGCAAACGAGCGAAGGTCCAAAATAGCGAACACCGAAATAGCGAACATCAAAGAAGTGGACGAGTTGCGTCAAAATTTTCTGCCGGTTTTCGCTAACACGTACGAGATTCTTTAAAGGCGTCTGGCCACCTTGGCCGATCGCAAAATGGGCATATTAAAAAAAAATAATAATGAACTCGAAAGTATGGGCCGGAATATTTTTATTTTTTTACATAACGTCAGAAAGGGCTTTAAGAATAACGTTAATAAATTTCCGTTCAAAATATTAAAAAATGGCGCCGTTATGCACATCGCCGCGGAGGCCCTCCGCACGATACGCGCGGTCGTTGTCCCAACTGTTACGCGGTCATGACACATCTGAAAAAAAATCAGCTCATTTGTGAGTAGTGTCGCTACAATGTAGCGTAGCGGTTTTTTTTCGACCATTAGAAAAATTATGGTGAGCCATAATTTCGGTGAAAAGTACACATTTTTTTCTTCGGCTAACCATAATTTTTTTCGGTAAATGTAGCGTAGCGGTTTTTTTTCGACCATTAAAAAAATTATGGTGAGCCATAATTTCGGTAAAAAATACAAATTTTTTTCTTCGGCTCGACATAATTTTTTTAATGGTCGAAAAAAAAACCGCTACGCTACATTGTAGCGACACTACTCACGGATGAGCGGATTTTTTTTTGCAGATGTGACATGACCGGGTAACAGCTGGGACAACGACCGCGCGTATCATGCGGAGAGCCTCCGCGGCAATGTGCATACCGGCGTAATTTTTTAATATTTTGAACGGAAATTTATTAACGTTATTCTTAAAGCCCTTTCTGACGTTGTGTAAAAGAATAAAAATATTCCGGCCCATACTTGCGAGTTTATTATTTTTTCTTAAATATACCCATTTTTCGATCGGCCAAGGTGGCCAAACGCCTTAAAGTCTTTAAGAGGGGATATACATTTACAACGATCAAAAAATCAATTTCTTTTCTTTAAGGGATAACACCACTCTAGGAATTTGGAAAAATCGTTTTCATTTGTCTTCAATAATACTTTGGGGTCATAAAAACAATATGCAATTGGTATGCAGCGAATTTTTTTTTAAAGTGTGTATACGTAAGGCAGGTTTGCAGTCACAAGAGCCTCGCGGTTGATATGTCAGCGTGCGGGCTCTGAGTGCAGACGACGCGGGTTCGATCCCCGTAGCCAATGTCTTTTTTTTAAATTAAATATATATGAATTAAATATCATAAATAATGCCTGGACAGGCGAGAATAGCTAAAGCGAGAGTACGTTCGAAATTTTTTGAATATAAAATGAAGAAAAAGTATAGATTAAAAAAAGTCGATTAACCAGGGATCGAACCCGGACCGCAAGCATCGTCAATCCGTCACGCTGCCAACTCAGCCACGACGCTCATTGAGGATAGAAAAACATTTATGATACACGGTTATTCATAATGTTTACTGTTGAAAAAAAAAACGCCGTAATGACCGCGGCAAAGGCTCAAGATTTCTTTTTGAACCTTCCACGGTCGTTTCGGCGTTTTATTTTTCAACGCGGTTCGTCGTTAATTTTTTCAACCCGCATTCTCGGCATAAACGGCCAACCGAGAGAAAACAATTTTCTCGATACATGTTTTTCTCTTTGCAATTCAATTAATGCATATTCCAATCCACAGTACGGCCACACATATGTCGAGCTCGATCGGACGGAAAACCTCGCTCCGTTCGCCTGTCGAGTGAGTGAGGGGCAGAGACTTTTCCCCCACCGAGCTACCCATTCGTGTGCACGCTGACTGCGATATCGACTTGAGCAGTGCTCACGACTCGCGCGGCTACAAGGGAATCTGCAACCTCGACAGAGGCGATGCACACGAAATCATATTTCCGAACTCGCCGCCGCGATTTAGCGCCATTTCCGTAGCACGCCGAAAAGGGGAGCGTTGTACATCTCCCTACTAATCTCTGATAGATGTGAGGAAACCCGTAGTTCTCGAAGTAACCGCTAGAAGCCGCACGCGCGCCCGTTTCTCGTAAGCGTAGCGCGAACCGAAAATCTACTTACGGTAGTTCCTCTGCGAAAATCTCAATCAAAAGTTTTCATACCATGTTCATGTTTAAAAGATTGATAATTGGTTTAAATAGTAATAAATAAAATTAAAATCTACGCAATATTGACTCGGTACTAGTAGATAATACGATGGATATCATTTATTGCCGTAAAATATATTTTATATTGTGTTTTTAATCTACCATTGCCAGTAAACTTTTTGCCGGGACTGTCCAGGCTTTGCCCCAATTGTTTTTTTTCCAGGCTTTGCCAGGCTTTGCCAGGCTTTGCACCAAAATTGTGAGGGCTTTTCATGGTTATATCTTGGAAACTAGATGGTGAATCATTCTCATTTTTTTTCACATTATTCGTGATATCTTACTCTAGCTTATCCTCGTTTTTTATCAATTTCTTAATTTTAGTTTTGACGGTAAAATTAATGATGCTCTGTTTGCCAATCATAACGCATTTGTTGCGTGTAAACCAAGCCAACTTTAAGTGTAAATATCTCAGGTTTGGGGTGGTCAAACTTATTCAAATTGCACAGATGTTTGGATAATGTATTGAATAACATATATGTCAAATTTCAACCATTTCTTAATTCAACTCTTCTGTGGAGGTACTACCTTAAACGCCGGAGAAACTCCAAAGAGTATCGCTTCTTGGCCTGTGGCTAAGATCAAAGTGTAGTATCTGTTCTTATCAGTTGAATATCTGATATTCTCTCCATTATTATCGTGGATAATCATTCTAATGCTCACTTTTTATTTAAGATTTAAAACAAATTGAAAAACTTACGTCCCATGGCATATTCGTTTCGATGCAGTAAAGAAATAATAAATTCTATTGATTATATTTTTGTACGAAATAAAAAATGTTGTAGCAACTGCTTAATTATTTCATCCATACATCTGCGGATTGTATATAGAATGATTTCAATAGAATATAATTTTATTTGAAGGTTAATGTAGATATTCAGAGAACAGAAGAGATTTCCAAATAAAATAATATATTATTTGAATCAATCACATTTTCCCCAATATTTTTTAGTATTGTAACAATCTCATATATCGGTGGCACTCCGCGATCAGACATTTATTTGAATCAACCAATATATTTTTTCGATACAATTGGTTTTTTTTTCTCAGTGTACTCCAATCGAAATCGATGCTACATTGACGTATTGGAACGGCTAGATTGACGTAATCCCCGTGTGTATGTAGATTGATAATTACAAGTGTATTTTCGCGTGCCAGGCGGTTTAATGACTGTTGACGATTCGTCGCTATGCATATTAAGTTCATCGCGTGTGCTGAATGAGTCAGATGAAAAAAAAAAATTCGTCGACGATGCACACGCGCGAAAGTATCGCAAGGCTTTTCCGGAATGGAAAGGGCCTCAATCGACAGTCCCGTTTGCACGCTCAACGAGCAATCGCTGCACTAAATTACGTAACGTTTGCCCAAGCTCAAGGTCATTCGACAAAGTTAGCCTCCCATCAATGCATGCCCCCCCCCCCTTTAAGCGCAACGCCACATCCGCAACCTGGCAACGAGCCAGAGAAATAAAAACGTCACGATGCCGAATCGTCGAGCTACGTAATTCTATTGAAACATTCATTGATAGTACCGAGGGAGCTTGTACAACGAGCTTGCTGCACATTGCTCGAGATTCATTCCTCCCAGCTGAGCGAAATTTTCCGCTATGCCAGCGAGAAGCTTGACGTCCCTGTCAAAGGAGCAATTGACGAACTTCGTTGATTCTTTCGATGTCATTTTGTCCGATTGCGATGGTGAGTCCGATTTGCTTCTGGGGATTTTTTGTTCCATTTTTTGTTTATATATTTATTTTGTTTGTATATTTATTATGACTTTTTGTTTGGTCTCGAAGGAGTTTTGTGGCGGGAGACCGAGGCCATTGCTGGATCGGCCCAGGCCGTCGAACGGTTCAAAAAGATCGGCAAGAAGTTTTTCTACGTCACCAACAACAATGGAAAAACACGAGAGGATCTTGTGGAAAAGTGCATAGGAATAGGCTTCCGTCCCAACAAGGTGTGATATTTTTTGTTTTCTTTTTTATTGTTTGGAAAATGGGACTACTTTTGGAAATTTGATGGTGATTTTTTGGTTGTTTTTCTTTTAAATTAATGGGCTAGTGGGCTCGATTTTTTAATACTGTACGTTATTGTTTGAAGGTGCGTTGATTTTTCATTCGGACAACCTTAATAGACACATTGAAAAGTTCACGCCTTAAGGGGGGGAGGTCCAATTAGGCAGCCAAAAATAAGCAAATTTTCAAGACTTTGTGACGAAACTATTTATTACATAGATAACATTTAATAGGCATATTATTAAAACTTCTAATTTTCGAACAAATTGTTTTTTGGAAATATTTGAAAATGGCGACTGTTCGACACTTGATTCGAGATGGTCGTCGCCTGAGTTGGTCCACGGCGTGCAACCTAGTGTCTGATGCATTCATCTGAAACATCTGAGCCAAAAAGTTTTAGATTTCTAAGATCCACACGCTCTATGTGAACCTAAGAAAGCCAGAGAAAAGTGAACATTCGAAAAATTGTACGTGTTTGAAGACAACGTTCTATTTTTTATTAAATTTTTACTATAGTGGTTGTTAATGGAAAAGTAGTTCGTTCAAATTAATTTTCGACCAACTTTAGGTTCAGATAGATGGCAACTATGTTATCTCAAAGTGTGCAAAATTTTAAAATGGTCGATCAGATAGTCTTTGAGTTATCTTGTACGAAGTTCTCGGAAAAGTGGTTTTCAGGAAAACGCGTTTAAAGTTTCCTTAAGAATTTGGTGTCTCAATGACCTGTCGATTAATCTGCAATTCCGAGGGCAAAAAGTGGTCCCTCAGCTTCCGCGTGGAGTTTATCTTCCGCAAAAAGCTCTTTTTTGCGTCATGAAGGGATCTTTCCCTTAAGGAGTTTCGACACCAAAATCGAAATACTTGTAGACGATTTCACAACATAGTTTCGCAGATTTTCAAGGTTCAAGGTGAACCTTGAAATAATGCTTCGATTTAAATTTCAAAAACTCAACAAACTGCGATTAGTGTTAGGAATGCCGTATTAAAAAGTGAAGCTGTTTCTCCACTTGGTTCATTAATAATACTCGAACGAAGATGTGAATTTCGAGGTTAAACGGTTTGTTTTCGGACATTAGCGAAACTTGTAGGTTAAATGTGGCAACAACGCGTTAACGAGCCCTCCCGAGTGCGCCACTCGGCAAAGTCAAGCATTAACTGGCGGGTATTTCAAAATAAGTCGGAGTTTGAAACAAATTCTTGAACAAAAAATAATGAGAAATCTCAAGTGATAAAAACAAAAAAGATTCTCGAATGTAGTTTGGAATATTTGAAAAATCTAAAGTTAGGAACAACGGAGATAAGTAACACAAGCAATGTATTTACAGCTTTTCCAAATGTGATAAACTTTTTTAGAATGAGATGAAAAAAATCCACACTATACCAAACTATGAACCAACACACGAAATAACACAGACATGGGTTGATTTTTAATGTGATTAAAAAAAAAACAAACGTTTTTTGTTATGAAAACTATGCCAAATAAATTTTATAAATAGAATAACGAAAACAAACCGTTTAAGCTCATCCAAGGGCCGGGTTGAAATTCCGAACTTTGAATGGTCAGAACGCTCAGAACTCCGAAAGAATTTTACACGAAAGACCAAAACTCCGAAAATCTTAACACCGTCAAAATAATTCGGCTATGGAGGTTTTAAAAGTTCCACAATTTTCAATAAATCGGCGAATCATTTCAAGATTTTTTTATTTATTAAGAAGTGATTTTGCGTCAATTTTGAAATTTGTCTAGACAATGTTATACCTTCTACGTAATTTACAGTCAACTGTGTAGACTTTCGCTGGCATGATCTTGACATGAGGGCCGGGTTGAAATTCCGAACTTTGAATGCGCCGACGGTTTTAAATTCCTAATTTTAATGTTCCGAAATTACAAGGTTCGTCAACATTATGCCAGCGAAAGTCTACACAGTTGACTGTAAATGATGTAGAACGTTTATCATTGTCTAGACAAATTTCAAAATTGACGTAAATTCACTTCTCAATAAAAAAAAAATCTTGGAATAATTCGTCGATTTATTGAAAATTTTGAAACTTTTAAAACTCTCACAGCCGCATTATTTTGACGGTGTTCAGATTTTCGGAGTTTTTGTCTCTGTGTAAAATTCTTCCGGAGTTTTGATCTTTCGGGGTAGTATACTTTCGGAGTTTTGAGCGTTCTGATCATTCAAGGTTCGGAATTTCAACCCGGCCCCTCATCCGACCCTGCGCTATAGATGTTTCGCTCCTATTTTTGATATTTCCCTGGTAAGAGTGGAAAAAATATCCTCCCTTGTTCTCCCAACGAAGACACGTTCAATTTCGGTAAAATGAAATATACATACTTGTCCTGCAGGAAGAAATTGTGTGCACCGCTTACATGACCGCTGTGTATCTGAAGGAGAAAAAATTCACGAAAAAGGTTTACATCGTCGGCAGCGACGGTATAGCCAAAGAATTGGACGCCGTTGGCATATCGCACACCGGCGTTGGGGTAAATTCATCATTTTCTCAATTTCACTTATAAATTTGAGCAAAAATTTATTTATTTAATAGAAACGACTGTTCTTTTTAAAATTGTTTTGACTAAAGCCGGACATAATGAGTGGCGACGTGACGGACTTGATTGAAAACTTTAAGCCCGACCCTGAGATCGGTGCGGTGATCGTAGGCTTCGATACGGATTTCAGTTATCCGAAACTCGTAAAAGCCGCGACTTATGCTGCCGATCCGAACGTGCATTTCATAGGCGCCAATCCAGACACGATCAGACCATCGCCGAATTCAAATCTGTTTCCAGGTAAATCATCGAAATCCTCAGTACGAGTCAACTTTGAAATCAAATATACTTTGAAATATTATTATTTTTGTAACAGACTCTTACGAAACAATTCTTTTGGCCGATTAATAAATGAGAGGAACGTAGATTTTTTTTTTCATTAATTAAAATAATTGATTTTTACATACTCTTACTTTGTAATATGTTTTTTTCGAAATTTATTACTTTGTAGTGATCGCAACGATTTTAGCTGAAAGTCCTCGATAAATGCTAGATGCTTGAATTATTTGAACTTTTGAACCAAAGTGTTATAAGAAAAATGCGAGATGTTAAAAGAATCGTCAATATATCGAAAAAAAAAGGAAATAGGTCAAAAAATAATCGCGCTTGATGCACGCGAATCGTGAACGCGTGAGAGTAATGGAGCATTGGCCAATTGAACACAGGGGCCGGATGTCTGATCAGGGCGATTGAAGGGGCGGCCGAAAGGAGAGCCGTCATCCTCGGTAAACCTGAAAACTATATAAGCGACTACGTCATCAGAACTTACGGTTTGGATCCTACTCGCACTCTGATGATCGGCGATAAGTACGATTTTTTATTTTATTTCACTTTCCATCATATTTTCATTTTTCTTCTACTGAATTAGATTTACAGCTAAGATTCTCGAAGACTTGGCGGATCGAGACAATTTGAACCTTGCAATTTTCGGTGGCACGATTTTTAGGAATCATTTTTTCAGAATTTTTTGCTCACAAATAATAATTCTTTTATGATAGAAATCATAGGCATGTATGAGGCTATGACTTCTTTTTAATTTTTAAATTTTTATTACATTTATAAATTCGAAAGATGTATGATAAAAATTATAGTAATTAATAATTCTGAGTTTAAAAAGAAAATTATATTTTTCTTAATATTTTTCACCAATTTTTTATGCGGAAAGTATCATTGACAGGTGATCTGAAGCAAAAAAATCAAACATATTTTTACTTTGTACAGTATTGTGTGTAAGTTGACCTAGAATCAAGAAGAAAAATTGAAAAATAAAAAAATAGTGAGCAAAAAACTGCGAACATTTTTGGGAAAAAAAACAAACTTCCTTCCGAGCGCTCACAATTTTTTTATTTTTCAATTTTTCTTCTTGATTCTAGGTCAATTTATACACAATATTGTACAAAGTAAAAATGCTTGATTTTTTTGCTTTAGATCACCTGTCCAGGACTTAGGGCTTTGGCAAGCGAAGAATGTCATCGCCCGCGCACCGACATACGTGGCTCCTCCCACTCCCACCACGATGTTGTGTCAAACTTTAAAAAATATTTTGATGTTCAATAAAGACCGCTCAGTCAACATACCAAATATCAACATGCTATATTTAATACTTTGCGCACAAAAAATTGGTGAAAAATCGAACATTTTTTGGCCCAACAAGGCAGAAGGTTCCCTTAAGGGTGGGGTAAAGTTAATTCGGCGAAAAAGGCATGTTTTTAAGATTTTTTTTTCGGCGTAACGAATAGTGTTCGTTTATTGAAAAATTTACATATAATAAAGTAACATTTGAACAACATTCTCCTAAATTTGCATTGCAAAATATTCAAAATTGAGCGAGTGAAAATTAAACCCCGGAGGCGCCTCGAAAAAAAGTTGGTTTCCGGTGTGCACCATAACTCACAACAGAATCATCTGAAACAAAAAAATCAAAATGCATTTGTTAAAGGAGATGTTTCTCGAGGTAATAACGGGAGGATTTTTTTTTTCGATTTTTCGTAGCACTTGGGAGCCAAAAACCCTATTTTCGATAAAAAAATCGGCTAATTTGATGTTGAAAAATTAGTAATTATTAAAAAAAACAAAAAAGCTCTCGACAATACCTGGTGAATTATGTGAAGAAGTACTGTGCAAAATTTCAAAGCGATTGGTCCAGTAGATTTTGAGTTATCGTGCACACGGACTTCAAATATGACAAGTCTCAGAAAAACGGTTTGAAAAACGCAGAAGAGTTTGGTCGCTTAGCGCTCATTGCACATAAGTTTGAGAACACTTCTAGATTGCATAAAAATCTGAGAAAATTCATGCATATTAAAGGTACTCAAAAGATTAATTTTGCATAATAATAATTCCAAAATGTTATTAACAAAATGATGAAAAAAAAAATTAGTCAAAATATTAGTAATTTTGCTTCGTGATTCGTTCATTTTTCTGAATACGTATGAATTTTTCCAGATTTTTCAATTATCTTTGAATTTTTAGAAATTCAAAATAAAACTCGATAATTTTCTTATACTCACTCAAAGTCGATGCCAGGTTCGTAGAGCAAAAGGCTTCCATCAAGATGATCGAGAGCATCTTTTTGCGTTTGTCTACGCAAAACTCTTTCTTCTTTACTGTCGTGTGCCGCTTTAAATTTATTCGGGGTCGAAAAATACAATAGCGCGCCGCGCAGCTGCCGCCCAGGTATAAAACCCGGCATGGAGCAATAGACGCTCAAATACTCATAACTTCGTCAATTTTACTCCGATCGACTTGAAATTTTAACACAATATTCTTGATATATTATGCATTCATTTAAAAAATTTAAAAAAAAATGAAAAAAAAAATTTTAATACTTTACCCCGCCCGTAAACACTTTTTATTTCATTTCTTACCACATTTTCGTGTTTCTTCTACTGAATTAAGTTAAGATTCTTAACTTAATTAAAACAGTTAAGATTCTTAAAGACTTGGCGGGTCAACATATTTTGCACCTTGCAGTTTTCGGAAGTACATTTTTTAAGAAAATTTTTCAAGAATTTCTCGGAGGAAAAGAATAATTCTTTTACGATAAAAATGATAATTATGAATAACGTTGTCTTTTTTTATTTTTCTTATTTTTTCTAATTTATTTTTCTATTCAAACATTTTTTAATTTTATTTTCTATCACTTTTGCATTTTTCTTCTACTGAATTAGATTTACAGCTAAGATTCTTGAAGACTTGGTGGGTCAAGGTATTTTGACCTTGTAGTTTTCGGAAGTATATTTTTTGAGAACTTTCCGGAGACAAAGAACAATTCTTTTATGCTAAGAATTATCATCATAAATAATACTGACTTGAAAAAATATATTTTCTTCGTAATTTTTTTTCTTTTTCATTTTTAATTTAAACATTTTTGAATTTTATTGCCCACCACATTTTTATGTTTCTTCTACTGAATAATATTTACAGCTAAGATTCTCAAAGAATTGGTGGGTGAATATATTTTGCACCTTACAGTTTTCGGAAGTACATTTATTACGAATAATTTTTTACCAATCTTTTTAAGGAAAAAAATAATTCTTCTGTGATCAAAATCATAATTATGAATAATAACTGCGTTCATATCTGAAAGAATTTCATCTCTTTAGAGCGAACGGACGACGTATTGTGGACGACTAAAATGCGAGTGTCATACATTTGACCCGTATACGAAGCGAGTCACTAATGAGAATTTCGTAATCACCTGGACGAACAAAAGAATTATTCTTAAATTCGCATGTGCAAAATTTTCTAAATTGGCATGTTTTGAAATTTCGCTACGATTCAACGATACATAAAATAAGAATGATTGAGAAAAATAAGTTTCTTTTGGGTCAAACGTCGCGAGTTTTTGATTGCCAGTACACGTCTGGGTGCGATAACAAATGTGATTAAAAGCCTGGCTCGTTTGACTCGTATTTGCGCGACAATTCGGACCTTGCAATCAGAGAATACAAAATAAAAAAAAAACAATATGACAGACAAGAACAAATTTTAATAGAGTCAACATGTTTTTCTCCATTTCAATGATTTATCTATTGCAAAGGTCGATCACCTTGAGGCGAGGAAATACAATCAAGTGTAATATCCCCTATGGGGTCTCGTTGAAACTTTGCACATTGAGTAATATTTTTAAAGCAAACTAATGATTGAAAATCGCTCTTTTCAGAAAAAGAATTGCCCAAAGTTATGTTTGGAGCACGTTTTTTTTAATCCGAAATAAAATGCGTTGTCTACAAGTGCTAGAGACCACTTTAGTTAATTATTCAGCACAGCACGATAAAACTTAAGGGGCTATTCTACCGTGACGGCTAAAAAATAAGCTATTTTTTTACTGTTGCATGTATCAGTAAAAACTTTTTTTTCGCTCAAAGCTACACTTCTACAGGATAGAAAACAATTTTTTTTGTTGCATATAAATGCATATTTATTTAGCAATTTATAATCGTGTAAAGGCATGAAAAAAGTATATTGCTGGCGTTGATGTTTTGCCCTCTCCAGGTAATCGGAAATAAAAAATTCAAAAAGATTTTTCATCTGTATGAGTGTCGCTATCGCCAAAACTAGAGTTATTATTTTATATTGTAAAATAACAAAATGGCGTCGATTTTTGCAAAATTGTTCAAAAAACACGTTTTTTTCGTCATAACTCGGGCGAACGTACAAGTTAAAATTAGTATTTTTCAATAATTATAGTTCGGGCGGTAGCCATATATATGCTGAGTATGCAGTAAAAATTTGAGCCCGATTGGTTAAACCGTTTTTCCGAAATCAACAACGCCAGGTGGTGGAATACTACCCTGAAAAATTAAAACTCCGAAAGAATTTTACCCGAAAGACCAAAACTGCGAAACCGTCAAAATAATTCGCCTATGAAAGTTTTAAAAGTTCCAAAATTTTCGATATATCGACGAATTATTTCGAGATTTTTTTTATTATTGAAAAGTGATTTTACGTCAATTTTGAAATTTGTCTATACAATGTTATACGTTCTCCATCATTTACAGTCAACTGTGTAGACTTTCGCTGGCATGATCTTGACGAAGCTTGTAATTTCGGAACATTAAAATTAGGAATTTCGAACCGTCGGCGCATTCAAAGTTCGGAATTTCAACCGGGCCCCCTGCCAAGATCATGCCAGCGAAAGTCTACACAGTTGACTCTAAATCATGTAGAACGTATAACATTGTCTAGACAAATTTCAAAATTGACGTAAAATCACTTCTCAATAAAAAAATCTTAAAATAATTTGTCGATTTATTGAAAATTTTGAAACTTTTAAAGCTTCCATAACCGAATTCTTTGGACGGTGTTAAGATTTTCGGAGTTTTGGTCTTTCGTGTGAAATTCATTCGGAGTTTGGATCTTTCGGGATAGTATTCTTTCGGAGTTTTGAGCGTTCTGATCATTCAAAGTTCGGAATTTCAACCCGGCCCCATCTTGAATTTCGGAATATTCAAATTCGGAATTTTAAACCGTCGGAGCATTCGAAGTTCGGAATTTCAACCTGGCTCTAAAGTTTACTATTCTATACAATACTATACAACATTAACCAACCCAGTGCGTTGGTCTAGTGGTTAGCGTGCTGGCCAGCGGATCGGGAGGTCCCGGGTTCGAATCCCAGTCGCGTCACTTACGTCGAGAAATGTTTTTTTTTCGACATTTCTCGGGGAAAGATGACTAGTTCCGTGACTGGGAGGCGAACTTGGGACCGGCTGCATCGGTATAGGTTTTCCGCAGTTTCCCTATGCCCATGGCAGATATGTCATAGTGAACACGATAAGAGGGGGAAGTCGGCTGCGGCCGCAAGGTGGGGGCAATTGTGGAGGGGTTAAAGGGGTAGTGGAATGGGTGGCAGAAGGGGCGATGTGAAGGGGTTATAGGGTAGTGGAATGGGCGGTAGAGGGGGCGATGTGGAACTGGAGGTAGAACGAAGTTGATGCGGATTGTGGCTAGTCAAAAGGGAAAGGCCCCTTTTAGAGTAGTGCTGGAAAAAAAATACAATACCAACCGATAGAGCGTCCTTTTACTCACACAGTGAAAAGAGAGACTACTACTATACAGTAAACGTATAAAAGATACGTGTAAATGGGTATACTCAGGTATAAATTCAAAACAGCTGTTCCCAACAGCTGCCAGGGACGCGTAGCGGGCAGCTCTACTGGAGCCAAGCGCACACTGAGCGCTCCTACTTTGAAGCGCTGTACTGAGCCGACAAAGTAAAAATCGACTTTACCAGCAATTGGATATCAATTCTACGATGAAATAGAGTTGAAAAATGCAAAATTCGATTTTTTCATCCCGTCACAGTAGAATAGGCCCTTAATATATTGGGATGTTTAATGAGTTCTCGCAGTTTTTTTCATAAAAATTAATACTTTATTTTAGTCATTCCTAATGCTTCAAAACGTTTTGAAACTGTTGCGTGATCAACTCCTAATGATTCTGCAAGTTCAGCCAGAATCTGACGTGAGTCTTCATGAAGTAATACCCCCAATTCTACACATGAAAATAATTATTTTTCAAGCGTCTAAACCAATATCTGCATGTTGTTTCCGACCAAGCATGGTCGCCATAAGTTTCAACAAGAATTCTGTGTGCTCAATCGCAGATTTTTAAAATAAAGTAGTGCAGTAAAGTTCCTGGCAAATCCTTTTTTTGGCACGAAATTTGACATGTTTAACACTATGAAAAAAGGTGCTTAACACTTTGGCTAATTGACGTACACTGAATTTCAAGCCTGCTTATAGTACTTCTTCATAGATGCGTTATCATCTTAAACTACACGCGCGCACTTCTGGTAACGTCATCTGTTGGAAAACAGCGAGAACTTATTCAACGTCCTAATATATGTGTTTGAAGCGAATATATTTTGATTAACATCTAAAGCGTCTCGAGTGAAAATATGCACGATAAGATGTGAACACATCCAGAAAGTCAAAGATTGGAGTAAAAGCAAATAATGGATATTCAGAGCCATCAAAACAACAACCGACAATCGCAGACAGTTTTTTCACCCAACTGATTACACATTTTCTACTGTTTGCTTTCTGTTTTTTTTTCCCGCCTCGTCGCTGCAGTCCAACTACAGATATACTTTTCGGCAAGCGATGCGGTTTCAAGACGCTTCTCGTGCTGTCGGGTATCACGACCGAGAATGACGTTGCAGATCTCAACGAGAGGATCACATCGGATGACAAACAGATCGTTCCGGACTTTTATACCGATCGGTTATCCGACGTTTTTCGATTGTTGGACCTTTAACGATCGCGAACACGTCGCACTCCATGGATAAGCCTCAGTAAACAGTATTCAGTATTCAATTATGTTATCGCTGAGAAATTGTTTCATCCAATGGAGAGGACAGGGCTGGATGGATGTAGCGTAAATTGGATGGGGGACGATAAGGGAAAGAGACTGGGAACACGATCCGCGCCAATGTACGGAAGATTTGTCCTTATCTAAAGAATATTCAAAGACGTTCGTCGTGAGCTATTTATCGGAAGCTTATCAAAGAACTATAGACTTTCTTTTCTTATCAAGTCTGCAGTACTCGAGCAAAAGTTTTTGCGGACCACACAATAAAATCGTGGCTCGAGAATTTACGATCAGCTATCTATAGAGAATAAAATATGTACAAAGTAATGGTACGAACGGCTGGTAAATCGTACGCAGAAACACTACGAAAATTCCAATAAAAATATCCGACAAGAATTCCGCAAACGCCTCTTGATACGTTAGCAATAATACACAACGATCTGAAGGGTGGCGCAAAATCACCTGACATTTCAAATTGCGCGCCATTTTTTCTCGCGACGAACTAGAGTACTAATCTTTGACAACTGGCGTCAGGAAGTATTGAGCAGTGTTTCCAGGTTAGGAGATTTCGTCCTAGATTTAGGGGTATTTCACCTGGGTTAGGAGAGAAATAGGGGGAAAAAATTTGTAGGAGAATTTTGAAGCGTGGGGGTATTTTTAGGGGATTATCAATTTCCGAGGTTTGTTTCTCAAAACAAGTAAAAAAAACCAACCACAAGTGCACCAATTCCGAGTGAACGCAAACAAACAAGTCAGCCCAAACAAACGAAAACAATCATTCAAACCCAACCGATACAAGCTGCAAAACAAAATGATTGCTGTGACTTTAAGCCGACAGCTCGTATGTTGAAGCGTTTCAGCTCTGGGAATATATATAATAATATAAATGACAGCGATGTTGGAACCCTCGATATATTTCCTGACAATTAGGGCCGCAATTTAGCCATTTATGCATCAGTGAATTCTTCATTGCAATAAGTATCAATCTGATGGGGAATGCACTCTGTGCTCATTCTGTTCGTTATCGTTTTCGCTTTGAAATGCCGCTTCGTACATCGTGCTGCGGATATTTTTCGATTTTTGGCAGAATTTCAAAGAGGGACCATTGATTTTAGCAAATTTTTCCACATTTTTTCAATAAAAGTTGATGGTTTCGGGGGAATTAATAGTGAATTTGGATTCTGGGGCAAAAATACGTAAAATGGACTTGGAACGGAGCGTCGTCGATGAGGATAAGTTCACTATAGAATAGTTCAAAGTATATACTCGGCTAACAGGTAAAAAATTGTAATAATAAACAAATATATAGATAAATATAAAAGCGGGATTCTTGTAATGTGCAAATTCAAAAAGAAATAAATCCCCTTCAAGGGTCAAAGACAGATTACCATACCACGATAAATGTTTTTACCGACCGTAGGTTTCACCTAACCACAACAGTTATTTCCATAAAAAAAGTATTCATCTTCATCTATAATTCGTACAGATCGCAGCAATCAAGTTTCAAAACAAAATACTCAATACACAAGTAGGAAATGCATTTTAAATAACAGCTATTTGACGACATTTGACCAATCGCGAAAATTACCCTTCATTCACAGCTCTGTTCAGGCCAGTGGCTCGGTGGGGGCTATTTAGGAGATTTTTAGGGGGAACCAGCGATCGTCTAGGGGGAAGCCGCCAGAACCATCTGGCAACAATGGCAATGAGGTTTAGTCGTGGAGAATTACACGATCGAGCAACGCATAGAAATTGTTATTTGCTGCATTGTTACTGCATAGTTATTGCAGACGAAGTTTCACGGTCGTGTTATCTCGCGTCGCGGCGATGTCAATTGGCCACCAAGATCGCGCGATTTGACGCCATTGGACTTCTTTCTATGGGCTTTTCTGAAAGGAAAAGTGTATGCCAATGATCCACAGACCATTCCGGAGCTCAAGGAAGCAATTGGACGCACCATTAATGAAATTAGTCCGCAATTATGACAAAATGTTGTTGAAGATTTCGTCAAAAGAGTGAACGTCTGCAAACAGGGACGAGGCGGGCATTTATCGGATTTTGTGTTCCACACATAACCTCCATGTTTGTACCTTGTATCAAAATAAAAATATTCGTACTTTTCAAGTAAACAATACGTTTTATCAATAAATCAAAATGTCAGGCCATTTTGAGACACTTCATGCAAGCTACCTTCGTAAAAAAGACATCCACGAATTTAGCAAGAAATACAATATTCCGAAACCATCCCAAGAAGGTGACTCGTGAATTATTTGATCGCCACAAGAAATCAAGCGACTCAAACGTGTAAAACAATCGCGAAAATCTTGAAAACCCCTAGAAGGAACGTCACTGGAGAGATACATTGACGTTGATAAAATTATGGAATGTCCCATTATGGGATGACGTTGAAGTTTGCATCGTTGGAATGCAACGAATATTATTTTTTTTTATTTTCCGTATTTTCTTTGGCAGAATTGAGCTACGAAAATCATGCAACCGTTTTTTCGAAATCTTATATAGTAACCTACAACCTGTGCAAAATGTGACTGGATAATAATGAAAACGAGGAATTGAAAACAATTTTCGTTGCATTCCAACGATGCAAACTTCAGTCCCGTTTTCACGGGACAGATAATAGTTTAAAAAACCTGTAAAAAAAAGAATCGAAGAAGAAGAACTTCATTCGATGTCTCGCGAAAGAGACAATGTGTGCGTATGCGATTGCAGACTTATTATATACTCGAAAAATAAAGAGTATCAAAGGAGAACTGTGATGGGCCGAAAAGAGGTCGTTTTTCGAATTTTTTTTCGTCTACTAGATTATTCATTTGGGATCTGGAAAGAAGGTATGTTATCATGTATATATTAAACTTATTTCGTGTGAATTTTTAATTTCAAAAATTCAAAATTAACACCGTTATTGAGGTATAATAGAGCCTCTGTATAAAAAATGTCCTCCAACGGCCGGATCGATAACTTGACAATGTTTGGTTTGAAAAATACAAATAAAAAATCTTTATAATCTATATAAATACAGTTTTGTTGGCCGTCGCCGTTTTTTCGAAGAAAAAAAACTTCACAAAATGGCGGGTGTTAATAAAAATTGTAATTTTGGCGAAATTTTACAACGATAGGTTCTGCAATTACAGAAATTTTGGTTTTGTTTTCAATTAAAAATCGGACAATTATAGCTAGAGTTATGATTCCGGACAAGTCGAGAAAAGTTGTTTTGAGAAAAACGCGATTGAAAATTTTAGTATACGTAAATCGTTGCGCTACCTGCTCTCACTAAATCGTCTGTAACTTGGTCAATTTTCAATATTTTAACTTCAAATTTTTTCACTTATACTTGAATATGCCAAAAAATCGATTTATTGCCGCATCGAACTGGTGGTCCGCTTTAATGATTTGAAAATAAACTGATAATCGAAAACGGCAATCCCGCTGCCTCGTATGTTAGTTTTAATAAAATAACGTAAAATTTGAGAATAACCGCGCAATTTTATTATGAGCACAATCCAATATGTACTTTGCGTAGGCAAAAACATCGATTACAAGATATGATTTCAATTGGCAGCAAAACGAAACATGTGGGCAACCATGGAAAATGAATAGATCTCTCTCTTTCTCTCTTTTCTCTCATTCACCTCCAGGCTTTGCCAAGGCGTAGTTAATGAATAATCAATCAGTCAATCAATCTTTTCATGAAGCGATAATCAATAGCCGGACTTGTTCGTAGAAACCACATGTATGCCAATCATAAAAAATTACCGTAAAGAACACCAGCGAGCACGTGGGGTCTCTCACGACCCCACATAGGCCTAAAACACGTTTAGGAGTTTACACCGATAATAATATTTCTTCATACATCCTGCAACAAGTATTAGGCTACAAATGCAAAATTCCTCAAAATGGAGAATCGGCTTTGAGAAATAAAGTGATCGCAGCTGTCATGACACGTCATACAGCGTCATTGATATTTGTCTCGAGTTGAATTCGACTATAGTCACTTCCTGATGTAAAAATCGTGGAAATTTTGGTCAGACTTGTTATCAAATTTGACAAACTTTGTAAAAATCGATCTCGATAATAACACATAATTTTTATTTACATTCCCTAAAGAATCGATAATTTATTCTATTCCGATATCGAGTATTTGTTTTCCAAAGGCTTCTTTGGAGTTCCAAGGTAGCATTAAGTGATTGTTCCTCAGTTGAATGATATTGAACTTAAACTGAGAAGAAAATCGTCTGCTTTGGATGAATTTGACCTTGACAGTGGTGATAGTCGTATCTCATCGTCATCGTCTGCTCGTATCTCGTTCCAACGTCTATTCGTGTGTTGTGTTTCAACGTGAGTTCAACTGTGTACATACTTGGATCCATATATTACAATGCACACATACGCCTGTCGGTCTTAATATCTACAAACGTATGTACAGGGCACACCGTTTCAATTGTGGCCGACGTACAAAGTCGGTGGGCAAATATTCCCGATGAGCATGCCACACGAATGCACAATTTCCAAAAAAATGGAGAAAAAACATGAAAATAAAAGGAAACAAAATAAAAAAATCAAAATAAAAACGTCAAAATAAAAAAAATCAAAATTTAGAAAAATTTAAAAAATCATAATTAAAAAAAATCAAAATTGTAAAAATAAAAAAAAAACAAAGTGGTAAAAATCGAAATTAAACAAAAACAAAATTTAAAAAAATCAAAATTTACAAAATCAGAAAAAAAATCACAAAAAAAACTAATAAGGCCTCGATGTAGTTTCATATCAAAGTGCCTACGTTTTTTTTCGTTAGTTTCTCCTTCATTTTGGCAAATAGACCGAGCGCCTCTTGGTAGAATATTCACGCGTTGCGAATTTCCTCCTCGCGTGGCAACCGCGCTCGCGCGAATGTTTCAAACATGCGGCACATGGAAAAGGAAAACAGCAAAAGACGATGATGCGAATAGAGAGCGCGCGCGCATCCGTGTTACGTCGCGGCTAGTGGCTTCCCGCGTTGTGAGTGTATCGGGCGAGTCTATACCCATACCCGGGGGCCGGAATCTCGTAAGTACCGTCTCCGCTTGCGTCTGGTGAGTTCTCGTTTTCAAGGCTCGCAACCCGGCCGGCGATGCGCACAGCCTTGGGATTGCTCTCGCAATTCGACGCGACTCGCGACAAATCTCACGCGCCGCCCGCCCGGGTCAACATTTTCACTCGTTTTTCCATCGGCCCGCAACTCGCCGACCATTGAAGACCAATCGAAATTACCGATAAATCGAACAATAAAGGGATATAATAATAATGATAAAAACCAACAACATTGTAGATAAGTAAAAGTAACGTTAATAACAATACTAGTAACAATAATAAGATCGTAGTAAAGAGGAAATAATGATAATTGCTACGAAAATAAATCCGAACACACGAATAATAATTTTTTGAATATTCTGTTTCAAATAATTTTAATAATAATGCATGCATAATAGTTATAAATAAATAAATAATAATAAGTAGATAAAACGGGTAATGATTATCAATTGATAAAATAAATAATAAATAATAATAAAATGACGCACAAGTCGGTGAGTCAATTAAGCGATATGGAAATGGAAAATTTTGCCAAGAGTTTCGATACTATCATCACGTTTTGCGAAGGTACGTATGTGTATGTATATATATTTCGTTGATCGAAATTTGAGATTGCGGCTGCTTTTGAATTTTGAGAATGCATCTTGGCTCACAACGAGGATTCGGCCGAGGCGCATTTACCCCCGCGAATTTTTTACTCGAAGCTCTTTCAGAGGAGATTGGTTGGACAGTAGGAATAAATGATCGAGCGCGATCGCGGATCTACGGACGGAATACGATCTAGCTGTTTCGTAATAATGAACACAGATGTCAGCACCGGTGGTTCGCGAAGAAGAGCTCTTTTTTTTAAGTCAGCAGGGAACGAGAGCAGGCTGTAGGAGAGATTATGTTTTCATCCAGTAAACTCGGACGCGGATTGTTTTTTTTTCAAATTCTGTTTACAGTTCTGACTGTGTTTTGTAACACTTGATCCGGTATTGATGCCGACAATTGATGTGGGGCCTTTTGTATGGTTTTGAAAAATTGATGAACTTTGTTTGAGTGGTTAGGCCACTTTGGGTTTTTTTTTCAGAAAAACTACAAAATAAATCGAGATTACAAAAAAGGGTGTTTATCATACATATCAGTGACTATATACATTATTTTTTTTGAAGCGATTAATTTAAAAATGGCGGCTGTGCAGCGTTTATCTCAAAACTGCATTTTTTAAGTTGGCCGTTAATATAAGTCAGACAATTTTCAACCGATTCACTTGAAATGTTGAATATATCTTGAAAAATACATTGTCTATGGAAGTACGTAGGATTTTTTTTTATATTGCATAGTTCATTTGTTATTAACAATTATCTGACGACATTTTTCACTTTCCAAAAATTTGCCTAAAAATCGTCAGATAATTGTTAATAACAAATGAAGTATGCAATATAAAAAAATCCTACGTACTTTCAGTTAGACATGTTTATTCACTGGTGCTGTATTCTAACCTCTTTCCAGTAAATGGGCATATGGGCTCTGTTCTGATAATTCTTAAAGCGGAGTAAAACATTTAGCTTGTCTGCTGAAAATTGCCAAATGAATTATTGTTAAGATATGACAATGTACATTTCATTAAATGTTGTCATAAAATCTATTCATATGTTTTTTTTTATAAGGAGTACAACTTTGCAGTGACCGTTTTTTTTTCAAAAGTTTAAGGCTTTATTATAAAAAAGTGGCTACATATTTTTTAATCAAAGTACTGCCCGTCGCTAGCTACGACCTCGGCCCATCTTTCAGGTAGCATTCGAATCCCGCGTCGATAAAAGTCTTGGTCCTTGGAGGCAATCCAGGAATCGACCCAATTTTTTACTTCTTCGTAAGTACCGAAGTGCTGGTCAGCCAAATCGTGTGCCATTGACCGGAACAAGTGATAGTCGGAAGGGGCAATGTCTGGAGAGTACGGCGGGTGGGATAAAACCTCCCATTTCAGCGTTTCCAAGTACTTTTTCACGACATTTGCAACATGGGGTCGGGCATTGTCATGCTGCAGTATCACCTTGTCATGTCTTTCGTTGAATTGTGGCCGTTTCTCTTTGAGTGCCTTACTCAAGCGCATCAACTGACGTCGGTAGAGTTCCCCTGTGATGGTTTCGGATGGTTTGAGCAGCTCATAGTACACAACGCCCAGCTGTCAGCCCGTCTTCAAAAACTTTCTGCCTTCCGCCACCATGCTTCTTCTCGACCTCAAAATCTCCACTTTTGAAGCGTTGAAACCACCGCCGACACGTTTTCTCACTAATAGAATCCTCCCTGTAAGCATCTACAAGCAAACGGTGGGCCTCAGCCGCAGATTTCTTGATGTTGAAGAAGTAAATCATAACCTTCCGCAAATGCTGAGAATTCGGTTCGTAGGTTGCCATGTTTGAGTGCCTATAACTTTATAATGCATACACGTATCCGTTAGCTTTTTTAAATTGTTTACATCGGCAGAGCCTCTAGTTTAAAATGCCACTTTTTTTATTGAGCTAGGGCCACTACTTCGGCCGCAGTGGCTCTCTAAGTAAAACGGTCACTGCAAAGTTGTACTCCTAATAATTTTTGGCGAAATTAAATTTTCTATTTCTCTGTCGAAACAAACTTTGGTCGTTTTTTTGTGAATGAAGATGCAAAAAAGCTTTGTGTATTTTTTACGAAAGCGTAATAATCGAATGTAATACTCATTTCTATAAGAATATTATAATTATTGTGCAACACAGTGATCTCCGAATCTAGTATTTAATAAAAATGAATTGTTTTGCTTCACAGCGTTCGGCTACACTACACGTCCATTTACTGCCGGTAGAGCTTCCATTTACTGGTCATTTCGTTCATTGACTGGCGAGTTAGTCATTTCCCTACTTATCTATCAATGCCTTCAATATTATTTGCTGCAATTACTTTGAAAATTTTTTTCTACTATCAGAATAATATCTTTTGGTAGCTATAGCAAAAAATTCGTTTTGATAATATTCCCATTTTGCAGTCCAGCTGAGTCCAGTGTCGTTATTCGTCCATTCACTGGTCAGCTTATACTACAAATCGGGGGAAAAATCCTTTGATCAAATACTATATTTTTACATCTAGATAAAGCCCGAAATTTTTTTGAAAGATTGATGCAGTAGTTTTTGAGATATTTTGCTCATCGACTTTGAAAGCGTACGTTCGAGAAAAAAGCTTTTAAAGTTTTGAACGACGCTCCGAACGTTCCGACGGGCGTTATGTTGACGCCTTTAAATCCGCAATTTTGATCCGATCACCTTGAATTTTTCAGGGAACATTTTTAACATGATATGTTGTCAAAATATATTGGTTTTAAAACGAGTGATTTTTCGACTTTTACAACTAGGCATAACCCCTTAAGGTTCGGGCTTGGAGCAAAATCCCAAAGTGCTTCTCAACGCGAATACGAAAGGGTAAAGAAATAACAAAGATTTTTCCGAAGTATTGATAAATATTTTGGCAATTGATATTCTTATAAACTTTTTTTTCAAATGCAAGTTTCTCAAACATTTTTCAATTTCTCAAGAAATCAATATTTATTTTCAGTGTATTGAAAAAACTTACCAGTTGAGTAAAACCTATCTGTTGAGTACAACTTGATGAACTTCCGGTATTTCCCTCGTCCCCAAAGGCTTCTTCGAATAATTCCGGAAGCAATTATTCTAGAATTTTCATGCACACTTTAGACTAGGTTTTTTAGCATTGAAAATGCTGGATGGATATTCACATGTACCTGTTTTTTTATTACACGAAATGTCTGATTACATTTTGAATGGCATGAGATAGTTGCACATTGTGTAATATCGGTAGTTTTTTCCATGTGGTCCGTAAGAAAAACGGAACGATCTTTGCAGGTGTCCTCAGCAGGAGGGACACAGCAATTTCCGGTTCACCAAACGCTGTCGACGTATTGAAGCGATGTGGCAAGCGACTTCTCTACTTTAGCCGCGATTTCTCGTCGTCCCGTCGTGAAATATGCGAAAATATGAGAAAGACGAATTACGAGCTCAAACCGAACGACATCGTTTCCATGACGTCGCTCATGGCGAACTATCTAAAAAAGCGTTTGAGCGAGAGGAAGGTCTATGTGATCGGTTCTTCGGGGATTAGCGAGGAGCTCAGCGACGTTGGCTTGCCAAATTTCGGAACTGGAGTGCGTTTTCTGAGTAGTTTCATTTTTGTACCACTCTTATTGGAGCACTGACGAGAAACAGCATTTTGGTGTCCGGCTTCGGTTTAGTTAAAACTCATGCATATGGTAGAGCATCAAGAAATATTAGATACTTTCTTTTTATTATGCACATAAATGTAGAACGTTGAACATTTTCGACGATTTTCAATAAAAATTGAGGCTTTCGAGGAAACTGATTGTGAATTCGTATTCAGGGGGTAAAAATACATCGATGGGAACTTGCAAAAAAAATATTAAAAATACAATTTTTTTTCCATTTTGGCAAAAGATAAGTGGCTTTACTGAAACGTTGATCGTGTCTTTTCTGCTTCGTTTTGAAACTCGACTCTGTGCTTATTCTTTTCGTTACCGTTTGTTCTTTAAAATGCCGTTTGATTCATGGAGTTCGCATAATTTTTTTATTTTTGGCAAAATTTCAATGCTAGACCATGGATTGTTGCGAATTTTTCTATCCTTATCCCTTTGCATCTTTTTCGGCCAATTTTCTAATGGACTTTCCGGGCAAACTAATTGAGATATCGGGATTAATCAAGCGGCATTCTCTAAGTCTATCAAAATCCTTTGAACCTTTCACCCCCTCCCCATGAAGTTTGTCACTTAAATAGGACCGATAGTACGGCAATTTGAAATTTTGGAGAAGTAGCCGAAAGGGTCGAGAATTTTTTTTCTTCAACTTTTAAACCATTTCAACGATCCATCTAATCGAACATTTTCTGTCGATTCCGAATATCACCGAGTTTCAGTCGACCGCTCAATATTACGCCGGCTAAACGCGATAAACGTCTTATCACACACTTTTGACATTTTTTAAAAATAAATTGGTTTTTGGGGAAGATGAATGGTAAATTCGTGTTGAGGGGGTAAGAGTTCATCGATATAGATTTAGAAATAGAATATTTAAAATTTCATAAATGTTCCCGTTTCGGCCATAAGTGTCTTAACTAAAACGCCGCAATTTTTTTCTCACAATATCAAACTGGAGCTTGTAGAAATATTTTGAATCAGAATTACGTATCTAATAGTTTTCAATGCTCTGCCATATACACGAGTTTCAACAAAATCGAAGTCTGACACCAAAGTGACGGTGCTTGTTAGGATGACGACTGAACCTGTCGCACTCAAATAATTGAAATAATTGTAATAATTAGTAAAGTATTTAGGAAATAATTGAAATAATTAGTAAATTATTTAGCAAATAATTGGCACAATCGAAATAATTAGAAAAATTGCTCAAGTATTTAGAAAACAATTGCAATTATTAAAAAGGCAATTGGGATCATCAGAAAAATAATTGAAATTACTGGAAAATTAAAATAATTCTAAGAAAAATAGAAAGATTGTGAGAAAAAAGGAAGCAAAATAAATTCCAAGAAAATTGTATCAATTGGAACTAAACATTGAAATTGAAATAATTGAAAGAAACAATCAAGTTGGCCGAGCAGTTCGACTCGATCGCAGGCTAAAAATGCTCCGATTACGTAACGGGTCAAATGTTAATTTCAGCCCGACGTTTTAACGACGGATCTGGCGACATTCGTGCACTCGTACCAGGATGATCCGGAAATGGGAGCGGTGGTCGTTGGTTTCGACGAGCACTTTAGCTATCCGAAAATGTTACGGGCAGCTTCTTACTTGAGTGCGAAGGACGTGATACACGTGGCTTGTACCGAACGGACGAAAACAACGGCTGCCCTCGTTGCATGCATCGAGACTTGCTCCGAGAAGAAAGCTCTCGTTTTTGACACATTAGCCTCCGTAATCAGCGACACCATCGTCGATCTTTATCGAATAGTGCCGGAGAAAACGTTGATAATTGCACCCGGTGAAAACGGCGATATTTGTCTCGCGGGATTTCAACGATTTCGACATTTCTTATCCGTCACCTGCGACGACACTTTGCCGGAATCTTCGGAAAAGTTGGACGAATGCTCGATAGAGTCGACTTTCCGCGCCCACGACTTGGCGGAGCTGGCGTCTCGATTGAAAATATAAAAATTACGCATGCTCGGATAAAACGAGAATACGTCGAGCTGTCATCGAGGAAAACAATTTTAGATGGTTGAAGTTTGCATCGTTGGAACCCAATGAAAGTTTCATTTCATATTTTCATTCCTTTGTTTTTATTATTATACAACATTTTTTATCGAAAATTTAATATTGAAAATCTTGGAATTTTTTGAAAAAATCGTTGAGCGATTTTCACACGAAAATTCGGCCGAAAAAAATTCAAGCAATGCACAAATATTAATTTTCGGTGGAGCCCAACAATGTGAACTTCAATCTCATGTTTTTAGAATGGTGCGAATTTTTGAAAAATTGAATTTATTGGAAAATTTGCTGTCGAAAAAATGTGGAAATTTTAGGAAATTGTATATTTTGGAAAATCTCAGTGACCTTGAAATTTTTTTTTGAAAAATTGTGATAACGTATCAGTCGAAGAGTGACGTTCGATCTATTTTTATCCAAAGTTCTCTTCGAACAAAGAATAATCTCTCGCCACGTTGACTCGGTATAGAAATTGATTTCCTTCAATCTCGTGAATAATTTCGTCCCTAGATGTAATGATTTTTCTAATCGTCTATCCCAGTAATATCCTCAACACAATCCCTGCCAAGTTCTGCATGAATTTCGACAAACCTTCCAGATACTCGATTTTTTAGATCCCATCGACTAGTCGAATTGACAACCCACCTGAAAGTGACATAAGACTATTGAACTATTAAAAAAAAAATATATATGTAATTTTACGTTCCACTGGTAGGCTGAGCAAAGTCGTTGGATTCTCGTATCGTGAGTGCTGAAGTTCGCCAAAGCCTCGCTCGAAAATTGACGCAGCGAGAATCAAAGCGATTAACTATTGTAAAGACACTTAGATTATTTTTTTACAGATATATGTAAATTGTAGCGGTGGTAAGTAAATAAGCAACGTGTTATTCCACAGACGTTTTTTTTTCATAATCCACATCGTACATATTCCATTATTATAATATATAGTTTACAATGGAACGTCGTCGCGGGTTGTGTATAATTCGCTTTTTTGTTATATCTCCGTGGCCCGTCGATGAACCTGCATTCGATGCGAGCGTGAGAGATGAAAAATATTTTAACGTATATGTATATGTCACGATCTTTGCGAAAATCGAGTTTCAGGACAGAGCACTTATCCGACGAAAAACGAATTCAGAATTATCTGAAGTCTTTACATGTTCAATAAAATAATAAAAATTGACGCAAAGACGTTTATTTTTTTTTCAAGCAATGAATGTTAAAATGACGTATGGAAAAGTTATTAACTTGAAATAATAAAGATGGGGGATGGTAGGTGGGCAAAAAACTGCCCGAGGGAAGAAGTAAGAGCGATTGTCAATTGTGGACCATAAAAATGGGGAAAAGCAAAAAAAGAAGCAATGGAAAGCGTAGGTGAATCAATCTGGCAAGCCGTATGGAATGGAAATGAAAGGGAGCTCGAAGGAAATATAAAAAAAGGCATAAAAATGAAAATTGAATGAGAAATTCAATACGATTGGAGCAAAATTAAGGGGGATATACATTTAGACGGGAAAAAAATAAGCAATTTTGAGGGATTTTTTAAACTAAGAAATAATTATTCTACATTTGTCAAACGGTAGGTATACTTTAACAGTATATTTAAGTATACAAAAAACATTTTTTTTAATGCAGTTTTCAAAATGGCGGCCCTGTGGCAGAGTGTTACAGCAAGATGGCTGCGAGAGTTGCGAATCGGCGTGCAGTCTAGCTTCCCGTAGACTTCGATTTGCAAAGAAATTCAACTTTTTTTTTCAGTTGGAACATTTATAGTTTCTAATTGACAATAATTAAAATTACGAAAAAGAAAGAAAAGAGAATTGCACGCATTTACAAAAAAAATAAATAAAAACCGCACGCAAAATTTCTGTAAAATTTGGATTGAAAACGATGTTTCTTTTTCTAATTTTTCAGAAACAATCCTCGTCGAGTAGAAGGTAGTAATATTATCAACATTTCTGCCAAGTTTCAACTCAATCGGCTAAATAGTGTTTCAGTAATTCTGCACGTCAATTTCGACAATGCAATTTTGAGAAAAACGCGTTTGAATGTTACGCCTGCTCCGAATCCGATCAGTGAGGCACAGCGTTGACGGGGTGTAACGTTTGAGGTTTTTCGAATTTCGCTTTCAAACTTTGACAATATATTCTACATATACAGGGTGTTAGGAAAGTCGATGCGAAGGCTTAAGGGGGTGATAGCTCACCTCGTTTGGAACATATCTAACCTAGGTTACCTGAGTCCAAAGTCTAAGGACTTCGAGTTAGCATGGTAAGTATGATTTTTGGAAAATTTTCCAAAATTACGTACTAACTCGTTTACCTCTTATGTTAATGCTATTTTTTAAAAATAGCATTAACATAAGAGGTATTTTTATTTTTTGACAAGTCTTTAATTATTCACCACGTTCCATTTAGTTAGTTGTGTGGACACAGATGATTGTATCGGTGTTTGGCGATTGAATACACATTAAGCTAAGATGCAAATAAGTTTTTCGTTACCAATTATGGTCTGTTTGAACATTATGAACGAGTTAGTACCTAATTTGGGAAATTGTGCAAAAATCATGCTTACCATGATAACTCGAAATGCTTAGACTTTGGACTAAGGTAACCTAGGTTACATATGTTCCTAACGAGATGACCCCGCACCCTTAGGGCTATGCATCGACCTTCCTAACACCCTGTATATTTCTATCGTTTGAGGGGTTAGGCCACAGTAACGGATATAAAATCATGTGCGAATTTAACATTTTTTTTCGTATGAAAAAGTGATTCACTCATAAAATTAATTACACATCTATTTAGTATGAATATCAAGCTGTTAGAAAATATATATATTTTTTTTCAATGTACAAATGGCCGACTACTCGAAACTTCTCGAAACAGCTTTTTTCCAATTGGCGTGAAACATAACATCAAAAATTTTCACCCGATTTACTTCAAATTTAAAAAGTTATGTTCCTAATTGCATTTCGCAGAGAAGTACGTACGGAATTTCTGATTAATCGAAAACTTTTCAATTTATGAGCAGTTTATGAGCAGTTATAACGAAATTTTTCACTGAACATTCATTTCTTAAGTTCAAATACGTACAACTTTTGAATAAAACAATATTTTTTAAATTCCATACGTACTTCTCCAGGTATTCTAATGTAGATTGACGAGAATTTTTGTATTTTGTTCTAGGTAAAAAATTGTGAATGCTAAATGTCACGCCGCGGAGCGTCTAAAAAAAGATAACAAAAGAAAATATTAGTAGACGGCCATTTTGTACATCGAAAAAAAAATATATATATTTTCTAACAGCTCGATATTCATACTAAATATATGTGTAATTGATTTTATGAGTGAATCACTTTTTCATACGAAAAAATTGTTAAATTCGCACATGATTTTATACCCGTTACTGTGGCCTAACGCCTTAAAGAAACAAATTTATAATCGATTTTTTGATCGTTGTAAATGTATATCCCGCCTTAAAAGAAACGTGGGCGTGGGTAAGATGTGGAAATATCGGAAAAGACGGGAAAGGGTACGTAGACGCCAAATGTAGAATATGTAAGCAGGCAATTGAAGATTTGAGACATATTCGCGAGTGTACGGAAGTTAAGGAAGAACTAAACCGAGAAAAAGAAAATAAACTGGAGCAATGGCTGAAAAATAGCAGGGGGTTAGAAATTGACCGGAAAATAGAAGCCCAACTGAAGACAATTTGAGAAACTAGCAACTAGGAATGACATAAGAAAATCAATGTAAAATAATTGATGTAAATGAGAAGGGAGGGGCATTTGTGTAAACACCCTTAAAGAGGGTATACAAGGAATAAAATACTACTGCTACGTTCCTCTTTTCTGTGTAATGCAAAGTGCAGGATCTGGTAATATGCAAATTACAATAAAAAGACAACAAATTAATTGTAATTTTTTTGCGCTCGCGAAAAAAATAAATTACTTTGAAGTTTGCATCATTGGACGGCGACGAAACTAATTTTTTTTTATTTTCCAAATTTCCTTTGGCAGATTCAAGCTACGAAAATTGCGCAAATGTTTTTGAGGATTTTTATTTTGCGATCTACAACCTGAATACGCAAAATATGATTTTGGATGATAATGAAAATGGAAAAATTAAGTATTTTTATTGCGTTCCAACGATGCAAACTTCAGCATCATAGAAATAAATGATGATGGTTTTGATAGATTAGTAACCATCGTCGACCAGAACTGCAATGATGATTATTATGACCAGGTTTTCATAGGTCGGTATTACAAAAAATGAAAATAAAACTTATCTCAAATTGAGATGGGAAAAATTCTAATAATCTCCGGCGGACATCAAAAATAAACTTCGACTGGCACTTTGAACGTGTACTTCGACCATCACTGCTCGTAATCCTTGTGCCTCGCAACTTCAAGTTCCTATATTACAGATCGAGTAGCTTAATAATCTACGCAAATTTAGGAACCGTTAATAAACCCTTGTCCATAACAAAAAAAAAACGCTTCGATTTAGGCAAATCATTGGATCAAACGTCTCGTCCAATTTATTTCGCGACGGTATTTTATCATTTCTCTGGGCTATTTTCGACGAAAATTCGCTTGAAGAAAAATCCGAATTTTATACAACCAATTTCGATCGGACAGTCGATAAAGCACCTCTGCTTTCATCTGCCTCATTTTTCTTGTCAACGGATACGCAAAGCTCAATGACGAAATCAAAGGAAGAAATTTCTCCTACAATTGTACATTTCTTCAATTTGACAGTCACAGAAAACAGCTGTATTGTTGTCTCGAAGAAGACGAAGAACACACTGGGGAAGAATTTTCGGAGCAGCCAATGTAATTTACGTCGCGATGTATTCGAAGCGAGACACGTGAATCCGGATTTATGACGTTGAAGTTGGCTGGGATGCAACGAAAATGAATTTTCCTTAAGGTAGAACGAGCGCGCGCTCTTGATTTCTATAGTTTTGTTCAATTTTTAACCAGACATTGTTCATATCATTGTTCATGTTTGAGTGAAATTTCAGCACAGTCGACTATTTAGATTGGGAGATGATGGGTTTTAAAATTGCAACTTTGAACAATGCAGGGCAGGGTTGCAAATAATGCATTACTTTTTGGATTGCATTACATTACAAAATGTATGTAATTGTTATACAAAATGTATAGCAATTACATACATGGAATTTGTTCATATGACTAATGCAATGCAATGTAAAAAAAATCCCTCACTCATTACAATGTAATGAGGATTATTATTCGTTTCCCATTAGGGGCAGCGGTTTTTGCACTGGGTCGATCTCATCCGATGGGAAAAGAATAATAATAATAATAATCCATATTACCTTGTAGTGAGTAATAGAGATTTTTACATTACATAAGTAATGTGAACAAATTGCTCACTACTTTATATTTTTTAATGTAAAAACATTCCATAATTCATTACATTGAATTTTGTAATGAAAAAAATACCATTACGCATTACATTACACTTTTTAATGTAAACAAATTCCACTACCCATTCCATTGGACTTTGTAATGGAAAAAATGTTCATTACTCATTACAAATTCAATGTTTTAGGTTACAAAATGTAATGTAATGAATAATGGAAATTGTTTGCAATATAAAATATAATGTAATGAGTAATGGACATTTTCTACATTACAAAATCCAATGTAACGAGCAACGGAAATTTTTTACATTACAAAATATAGTGTAATGAGTAATGGGTTTTTTTACATTACTGAATGTAATGTAATGGGTATTGAAATATCTTTTTATTACCCATTAAAAAAGTAATGAATAATGCATTACTTTTTCATTACAAATTTCGCAACCCTGCTGCAGGGTGTGCATTCAAATTTAGACGGAATAATCCAATGACGTAAGTTTGCGCGGCATATTTAAAATAATACTGCAACACTAATTTTTATTTGGAAGTCATTTTTAATCGAACAAAGTTTTCAATTAGTTATGAATTAACCAACACTTTCATTTGTTAATAAAGATAACATAAACAATCTAAAATGTTAATATTTATAACGCAAATATTATTATTATGATAAAAGTTTTTAACTTTAGGAACACGATAATCATTTTTTTTTCTCGAAATGTTGAACAATACTGTTCTGCAGTGTCGCAATGTATCTTCTTATTATAGGGAACAAATATTCTTTACGAAGAATTATTCTGTCTTTGCTGAACGTTTTTAGCAAAACTGAATAGTAAAGGCAATCCAAACTTTTTTCACTCTTTCCCTAAGCAGTTTGTTATTTAAAAAAAAATTTCAAAATTTATGAACACAATACAACGGTACGACGAATTATGTGACCTGACTTTAGGTCAATGCAGACCCTGCAGTGTTAAAAGTTGCAATTTTAAAACCCATTATCTCCCAATCTAAATAGTCGACTGTTCTGAAATTTCACCCAACATGCATAATGATATGAACAATGTCTGGTTAAAATTTAAACAAAATCTATAGAAATCGAGAGCGCGCGCTCGTTCTACCTTAACGGGTTACACCTACCTCGTGACCGAAAAAAAAAGAAATTTTCGTGAATTTTTTGTGGGAAAAAGTGGGCAGGTTTCAATTCTTTTTCTTTACACTAAAGAGTGTGGTTTTAAGTACCTTTTCCAATTTTTGCACTGAATAATATTTATGAATGTGGTTGCCCTCAGCATCGATCATTACAACCGTTAGTGCAGAGGGCGGTTTGAAAAACGTCCTTCGCGTCGACCACTGTTGCTCGGAACCAAATCATCCGAAATTAAAAAAAAACTTATTTAGTTTTTGCATAAAATTATCCAGTGTTTCGGCGAAGGAAATGAAATATTGATTGTTGAAAAAAATGGCCGCGGTCCAAGGTGAAAATATTGAATTTGGGCGAAAAAAGCCTCTATTTTCGTCGTAATCAAAACTTGAGATCGAAAAAAAATTCTTCGTTCAAGCACTGCTTTTTGATATGTAAAAAAAGCTCGTAATATTTGAAGTTGATCGGTGCAGTGATTTTCGAGATATCGTGGTCGCCAATTTTGAAAAAGTCATTTTAATAAACGCCCATGACTCTCAATTTTTAACGGATCAATTTGAAATTTTTCAGAGAATATTTTTGAATTTTTATTGGGATGTTGAGTAAGTTCTCGCTGTTTTTATTTCGTAAAAATTAATGCTCCATTAAAAAAAAATTCTAATGCTTTCAAATGTATCGAAACCGTTGTGTGATCAACTCCTAACGATTTTGCAAGTTCAGCTAGCTCCTGACAGGGTGGGTGTCGGAAATTCGATCGATCAATATTCAGAAGGACCGAAATTTCGAATTCATCAATGACGAACGTTCCAATATAGACAATTTTATGATACTCTGTAAAATAGTTCATTAAAATTGTGAATACAAATATCTCGAAATTGATTTATACCGAAAATATATCGACTTTCCAGTATAAATACACCGAACAATTCGAGACGACAAATCATCGAATTGTAAATATTATGATGGTTTACAATTTCGAATTCATTAAAGCGAAGGGCCAAAAAGTCAATTAGTTAAAATAGCGATAGGCCGAAAAGGAGAACGATCCGGATAGCGAAAACTTATGATCGAGCAATACGTCACTTGCGCTTCAGAATGAAGCTGGCAGATGGCGCTGGTGGTCAGTCAGGTAAGGCAGTCAACCCATGTTCGCTATTTAGGTATTCGCTATTTTGGACCATCGAAAACACAAGGAATCCACCGATTTTAATGAAACAAAAACGAAAATTCTTCTAATCCGAAGCAATGAAAAATCCACTATAGTGACATTGCAAAAAAAAAATTAAGGGGTGGTATCACCCCTTAAAACTTTTTTTCCGTCGATAAAAAAAAAATACGTATCGCTTACTTTTCGGTGCTTTATAACATATCCAAATTTCAACAAAATCGAAGGGTGTCACCTGAGGGATGTTCCTTGTAAGACCTACACATGCGAAGTTTGTATTCTCGATATATGGCTTTTTGTTATAGATGACATTACCAATATTAGATACTCACTTTTTTCTATTTCGGAGATATGAATGTTGTAGATTGGTCGAATCTGTATTTTTATGAGTCAAACTGCAGACTATCTGCATACATGGTCTCGAATAAATGGGCTCTCGAATAAATAATCCTTTGGTGCAATAGTTATTCGGTTTTGTCATCGGTGGGAGGATAACATTTCGAAAAATTTAACTTTCGTTATTTTCAGTTTACAATTCTGTCATTTCGAAATCTTCGTCGTTCTATATTTGGCCATTCGAAGTTTTGATCCCCACCCGTCTGACATTAGCCTTCATGAGGAGTTCCTCCAATTCAACACATCAAAATCATTATTTTTGAAGCGTCTAAACCAATCCCTACATGTTGCTTCCGACAGAGCATGGTCGCCGAAGTCTCAACAAGAATTATGTGTGTTTTAGTTGCAGATTTTTTTAAAATAGAATAGGGCAGTAAAATTGCCCGCAAATATTCTTTTTTTGGCACGAAATTTGACATGCTTAAGGGAGACTTTGTCCTTGAAATTTTCAAAAAATCAATTTGAGCTCAACATGAGCAGCTAGAAGAAGAGGAGGGATGCCTCTATGGACCAGGCATTGCCGATTAGCAGTAATTATAAACACATTTGTGTAAACACATTACAAAACTTTAAACGCGTTTTTCTCGAAAACACGTTTTGAAAAATGGCTGACATTCTCCTGACCGCTGTAATTAACATATCGACCTGAAATTTGGAGAGCATACTCAGAAAATATGTCTTCACGGAATGACGGATCGTTTTTTCGATAGATACATTTTTGCATTTATTATTTATCTTTTTATGCGAAAAAAACGCAAAAATTCGATTTTTTTTAAATTGCCGCCATTTTCCGAAATTTGTACTAAACGAAAAACCCATCCGTCATTCCATGACCAAAGGGTCACAGATTGATAATGTGCTTTGAATTTGTGTTTCAGATCAACAAAGAGGGGGCAGTGATGTCAGCCGTTTACCTTCCGCGATTTGAGGACCTGTTTTCGCGGAGCTGCAACGGCCGCCATTTTGGTTAAAAAAAAAATTTTACGTTCTGTATATCATGAATAAAAGCAAGAAAAAAACCGCACTCAAAAAGCTTTACTCGTTCCGTTTAAAAAAAATAAAATGTAAACACCTGAAATATGGCACTCCAAGGACAAAGTCTCCGTTAACACTACGAAAAGAAAGTTCTTTACACTTCAGCGAAATGACGTACACTATGTTTCTAGCTTGCTTAAAGTTAGTGAACCTTATTATCCGGATTTTTCGCATAATTCGGATAATATTGAAAAAAAAACCAAAGGAAATCCGTTAAAAAGAAATTTTATTCATATTTATTGAAATTAAACCAAAATTTGTCCCTCTCTACTATAGCTAATGGACGACATTAATATTTTTAACATCACAATATGATCGAGCGTAATAGTATGCTACTATTTACCAAAAAATTTTAAGGGGCCAGCCAACTTTGAAAATTTCAAAAAATCGAAAGCCAGCGAGACTTGAAGAAATCGACGATGATGAGCAATCAGAAGGGATTTTGTACGGTGCAGGAATTGCCGATTGAGTTTAGGTAAGAGTTTTTCATAGTATAAACTTCAAACGCGTCTTTCTCGAAACAACGTTTTCAAAATCTAGCTCCATCGGATCTCTAAAACTAATAAACCGTTTCTCTTCAAATTTTAACCACATATTGTAAACACGATTCGTAACAAGATGACCCTTGATGGTTTTAAAATTTTTATTTTTGCTCTTTTTTTTTGCGAAAAACTTCGAAAAAACGCGTTTTTTACTTTTTTCGTTTTTTATCTGGAATTTTTTTATTTTTTGATCAAACTTTACATGCGAGGGTCATTTTGCAGTTGGTGTCAGACTGAATCTAATGGACTTTGATTTTTTTGTTTCAGACAAGCCGTTGCCGAATTGTGACCGAGCTACCTAGCCCACCTATCTTTGAGGCGGTACGTTAAACTATAGTTTTTGTACTTAAAAATGAATAAAAAGGAATTAAATTTTTTTTAAATGTATTTCAAGAATTTATTTATCACGCCCAACAACTTTTATATTCATATCTTTTATAAAATCCTCAAAAAAAAAATCGCGGAAGTAGCCTTTTTTGGTGGCTCCAAAGTGGACTGGCCCCTTCAAACAAAATATAAAAAATTGAAAACAGTTAGCTAACTCTTTTCGCTGAAACTGAAACTAATTATAATAGTAATAATGAGATCATAAAATATCAACAAAATAAAAAAAATCATTAACAAATAAAAAAAACATAAAACTTCTTTCTTCTAAGATTTAAAAATTACCCATTCTCTCCTCTGACGTGGCATACCAACGGTAATGTCGCGAACCTCGCGTACGCATCTTGCAATTCGGACGACATAACAAAATGAACAGTAAGCAGGATTTTCTGAATGAATTACTATTGAATGCTTCACAAAAAATATTCAAAACAAAAAAAAATGTTTTAAATTAAGCTTACTTGCTAGCTACGTGTACTGACTGCACACAATGACGAAATTATTGTTTTACTGAAGTGAGTTCCATGTTCGAATCGTAATTTTTCGATGAATTTTACTATCCGTATTATCCGAATTATCCATATTCAGTTACCTTTATTATTCGGATTTAAAAAACTGCCGGATATCCGGATAATTCGGGTATCCGGATTGCAAGCCCTACTCATAGTATTTCTTTATAGATGCGTTACCATCGTAAACTACACCCACGCAGTTCTGGTAGCGCCATCTGTTGGAAAACAGCGAGAAGTTATTCGACGTCCTTAAGGGGTTACCCCCACTTGCGATTTTGAAAAAATCGATTTTTTTTTGCATTTTTTTGAAGTATAAGTATCCGGGCCCATACTTCTGTATGGGCCCGGAATAGATGACTCTATGTAAGTCTACAAAAAAAAATATTTTCTTCGTGTAAACTGAAATTGAAACTTTAAACGCGTTTTTCTCAAAATGGCATTTCTGAAGACGGTGATCAAGATTACTCGAACACTAATGAACCGATCTTCTTGAAATTTTGCAGGCTTATTTAATACATAAAAATGTAGTCTTTAATCGTTAGATTCTTTTTTCGAAAAAAATGACCGTTTTATAGCCAAAAAACGGCCATTTTTTTTCGTTAAAATCGAACCATTAGCTTTGACTGTCCGCCATTTTGTGAAAAATGAATATTTTTTAAAATCCTTCGATTAAAGACTAGTTTATACTTATATTTGACTAAATCCATCCGCATTTTTTTTCAGATGATCCACTTCGCCGCAATGTTGGTCACCGCAAACCGTGTATATAAAAACATTATTTCATTGACGGCCATTTGCCACTAAACAATGTAATATTTTTCAATAAAAAAATTACTGAAAGTTCTTCAAGATGTGTTCTTTAAGATGGTATATTGATCGATTAAAAAAGTTTTGTAGTTTTCTTTTAAAAAAATTCATGAAAAAGGACTTTTTTGCGCTACAAGTGGGGGTAACGCCTTAAATACTTTGAAAATCCCATGATAACTGAAAATCGATACAGTCAAAAATTTCAACTAGGTGTCAGACCAAATAACTCAAATTTTGTTGTCGATTTGGGATATAAAAATCATTTAAACGTTTTTACGTATTGTTATAAAAAATTTACGACCTCAACTTCCAAAAAGGCTCTGGATAATGAAAATAAAGAAATAAAAAATATCTTTGGATGCCAACGATGCAAACGTCAACGTCATATTTATGGTAATTATGCATAAGTGGTGTACCACCCCAATTTCGATGGGAACATTTTTTTTTCGCCATGAAGTCGTTGATTTCATTGTAGTAAGTGATATTACTTCGGGGGAGGCTGACTCTTTCTATTAATTCCATAAGTTATGGGGTTTCGAAGTTCCCAGAAACACGTGATAAGATAGGCCATTTTTCAACATTTCAACGCCTATATTGGGGGTGGGGGGTGGCGGGAATCATAGAAAAAACCTCACTGAATACAATCCAAACAAACCCAAACACACACGTAAACGTGCATACATATGCACACTAGGGTGGCCCAAAATTGAGCTCTATTTTTTTTCTCACCATTCAATTATCTTCTTCAGAGAAAAGAAAATTGTCGCGAAATTTGCGAGCGGTCAATAAATATTTAGACGTCGCTCAAGCCTCCCGAAAAATTCAGGTTTTCACTAAAAAATCGATTTTTTTCGATCACTTCTCACGAATGAGTTTCACGCTTTATAATTTTGAAATTAAGCCCACGAAAGCTCTAGCCGGCCAATGAATATTCCGTGAATTTTTTTTCTCTTGTCACTCATAAATTCAACACCTTGTAAAATTTTCACAACAATTTATCCTTTTTTCTTTACAACGAATTTTTTAACTTACCTCACACTTCTAACCCGATAAAACGGGGGACCTATAATTTTGTTTACGGACAAGAGCTTTGAAGAATTATTTTACGAGAACAAAGATTATAATTCTTGAGTTAGTAGTGTGAGGTAACTTTGAAAGATCTGTTTCTAGAGAAAAACGATTCATTGTTATGAAAATTTTGCAAAGCGTCAAATTTATGAGTGACATGAGTGAAAAAAATTGGCGAAAATTGGAAATTTCGCAGCTCTTGAGAGACCACTAAATATTCATTGACCGGCTAGAGTTTTCGCGAGGTTAATTAAAAGATTGGTTTCGCGAGTTAATTGAAAGAGTTTTCGCGAGGTTAATTAAACTTTTGCGAGTTAATTAAAAGAGTTTTCGCGAGGTTAATTAAAAGCGTTAAAATCATGGGTGAAAAGTGAACGAATAAAAATCGATTTTCCAATAAAAATTTGAATTTTTGGGAGGCTTGAGCGACCGCTAAATATCTTTTCGTCGCTCGCAGATTTCGCGACAATTTTTCTTTTTCTTCAAAGAAGATAATTGGGTGGTGAGAAAAAGGAAAACAATAGAACTCAAATTTGGGCCACCCTAATGCACACGCACATGAATTTTTATTCATATCAATAGCTAGAAAAAAATGTAGAACAATTTTGATCGATTTTCAATCTCGTCTTTGAAATCGTGTATTTTTACGAATTTTCACCTGACCACTGCAATTTTTTTCATTATTGCATTCAGAAAGGCTTCTCTTATAAATCCCCCCACCCGCCACCTCCAATGTACGCGTCAAAATTTTCGAAAATGCCCTCTTTTAATTAACGAAATTAATGAATGAATGAAAAATGTCAGCCTCCCCGGCCGGAATATCATTAGTGGTGACCAATTAAACCAGTTAATGCTAAAAAAGATTCAATTAATATTGAAATGGGGTGGTACCCCCTTATGCATAATGACCATATTCATTAGTCCGCTGTGGCTTTGTATCTTCGTGCAACAATCGTTTCCCAGGTTTGTCATCATCCTCGACGAAAATATCTCGGACTATATACCCTTTTATGTACAACGATAATTGTAAAATTGGTCGGCTAATTCCCAGACGGATTTCTCTGACGCCCCCCCCTTTCTCTTTTTTGTCAATTTTTCTCCTATCGCAATACGATCCTCTATCGAGCAGCTTCGTCCTCGATAACGAAATCATTCTCTCCGCGATCTCGAACTACGATATACGCTCGCTCCTCGACAGGTACGACCACCAGTAAAACACATTTATCGCGAGAAACAAGAGCGGAAAAACAACTCTGCTCGCCCGATCGATCTTCGATACGGAATTGTATCTGGGGGCTCTTCTGCGTCTTCTCCTCGTTGAAACACGACGCTGTGGTGGCGGTTGAGGCGGCGGTGGACTACACGGAACACATGATAACTGCCATTGGCCACTCGAGTTTCTTCTCCCGGGATCGGGGAGTGCTGCGAGCGGTATCACTTCTATCACACCGTCACCGTTCATTGTGAATCCACGGCTGTTGGCGCAGCTTCGTCCCGACGATCTCACCGATGACTTTCTTCGTATCTGCGACCACGACAGGGTCAAAGAGATATTGTAGTTTTCAGGCCTCCGCGACACAATGGGCGAGTGAGAAAATAAATGGAAAACTCGAGACGATGTGAAAGGTCGATTTGGGCCTTGGTTCAATATTTGACGGCTGACATTTTTTTCCGGTATCGGACACATGATGGAAGCTCCAAATTGAGGGGCAAAATAACCTTTAGGAGAAGAAAAAATTTGCCGATTTTTATGATTTTTTTTTGAAAGATAAAATCTCTTTACCATTTTTGAGACTTCGGGTAGGAATTATCACTACTTTTGGCTGTTGCGTGGTATTTTTTTCTTTCTATTAATCTCTAAAAATGGCGGAGGTATAGCACGGTCTTGTAAACTGAATTTTCGAAACTGACGTGACGGATAGCTAAAAAACTAATCGACCGATTCTTGTGAAATTTGGTATAAATCTTTATAATCTTATCGTCTGAAATATGAACCTAAATGTTTTTAAAAATAAAAATAAATGAAATTTTTATTGCGAAATGTAGCCATTTTTTTCGGAAAAT
This sequence comes from Ophion slaviceki, assembly GCA_944452715.1. Taxonomy (NCBI): domain Eukaryota; kingdom Metazoa; phylum Arthropoda; class Insecta; order Hymenoptera; family Ichneumonidae; genus Ophion; species Ophion slaviceki. The sequence goes on along the minus strand of OX101794.1, from coordinate 12,610,829 downwards.
TCAATCTTTTTGTTTCAAAGCCTACCATTTTATCGATTTTCAACATTTCTCACTTTTTCTTGGTTCATATTCTGCGTATGAGTGTTGATGAAAGAAAAGTCTTCGTTGGTTTTTTTTTCAGATTGATACCGCCGGCGCTACGTGTCACACCGTGTGACTACATCCACCGCAACCTGTTTAGAAGAGATTTCGGACCGTGCCATACCTTCGCCATTTTTGAAGATTAATGAAAAAAATACCATGTAAGAGTCAACGGTAGTAATAAAACATACCTTAAGTCTAAAAAATGGTGAAGAAAACATTCCTTTTTTTTAATCGTGACAATGAGCTTTTTTTCCTCGCCCATAGGTATCGCCCCCCCTTAAGAAGGGTTTTTTTCTTTTTTCCCGTAACTTACTTTTTCAGAGTAATTGCAATCAATTTACCTGAATGCACTCGCTAAATGCCTTTTCCCAGAATTAATTCAGATTTATTTAAAATATTTTTTTTTCTTAGCCTATGTCAATGTATTTTTATCCCCTAAACGAGATTGCGTAACTACAATAATTTCCCTCAAAACCTCGAAGTTTTATGACAGATCATCGAAAGCATGTGAAAAGACGTTTTTCGCGTTTAGCTAGCATAATTTTGAGAATTCCACAAAAACTCGGTAATATTGGTAATTGGCGGAAAATTTCTCCTTAGATATACCCTTGAAATGGTTCAAAAGTCGTAAAAAAATGTTTTCGACCCTTTTGGCCACTCCGGAATCGCGAAAATTACGAAATTTCAAACAGCCGTACCGTTGATCCTATTTGAGTAACATACATTTATTGGGGTGGTTTTGAAGCGGATTTTGGTAGACTTAGAGAATGCTACTGGATTTGTTCCGACATCTCAATCAGTTCTCTCGCAAAGTACACTTGAAAAATGCCCGAAACGGAGGCAAAGGTATGGAAAAAATCGCGAAAATCGTGGTTCGACTTTGAAATTTTGCCAAAAATCGAAAAATCAAGGGAACTCTATGAATCAAACAGCAGTTTAAAGAGAAAACGATAACGAAAAGAATAAGCATAGAGTGGAGTTCCAAATCGAAACAGAAATAACATGATCGATGATTTAGTGAAGCTACTTATTTTTGGCTGAGATGAGAAAAAAATTCAATTTTTAATAATTTTGTTACGATTCTTTATCGATGTTTTTTTGCCCCCTGAATACGAATTCACCATTCATTTCCCCCAAAACCCAAAATTCTTCAACGAAAGGGATTCATCCCTTTATAAATATAAATATTTATAAATATTAACATCAACAGGAGCGATAAATTTGCAATGAGGCTGAGTACAAACCGTTTCACGTTTACGAGGATGGCGCGAAATCTCGTCGTCGCTGGAGCTGTCCGTATCGCTGAGATCTGAACTGAAGTAGCACTCGCCCGAGCCGTATTTTGTGAAGTAATGAACCACCGCGAATTGTATTATCGTCGCGAAGATAAAGCCGAACGAGAGAAACACGAAGAAATCGAGCGCCGTAGGATAAGGAACTTTTGGCAAATCGGTACGAGCTTCGAGCCCGAGAAAAGTCATGGTCAGGACCGTCGTTATACCTTAGAGAAAGAAAAGTCCTTGTGTTACGATAAATCAAGGGCCGATAACAGGACGGGCAGGTGACAATTGTGACTGATAACGTTTAATAGCCCCCAATTACTATGTGGAAAATGAAGGTTGATGCAAAACGAAAGATTATATGGATCGAGATGATTTGTAGTCAATACTGACAATTTCTGGGCGAAGTAGAATTTTGGGAACGTGTCTCAGCATTTTGTACTTTATCTCTATGACCTACAATTTATTTAGATGATCTAGATAAATTTCGGAAAATTAATTTGATTTTTAACCAATCTTGACAATTCCTGGGTGAGCTAGACGTTTTAAAGACATTTTCTGGCCATTTTCAATTTATCTGTATGAAGTAAATGTTATCTAGATGAGCGAGATATTTTTTGAATAATCTAAGTAATGTTTAATTTATTTTGGAAATTTCTGGATGGGCTGGACATTTTCGAGAAATTTTATGGCCATTTCTTCATTGATCTGTATGAAGTGAAAACTATCTAGATGATCCAGATAATTTTCAAATAATCGAACTAATGTTGAATCAATCTTGGTAACTTCTGGATGAGATAAGTTCGGAATTTCCCAGGTGTTTTGTAATTGGTCAATTTGACACAGGTGGTATCTAGATGATCCAGATAATTTTCAAACAATCTGGGTAATGTCTACACAATATTAGCGATCCGTAGATGAGCTAGACATTTTCTGGGCATTCTCTAATTGATCTGTATGAAGTAAAGATTATCTAGATGATCGAGATAACTTTTATTTAATCTAATTGATGTTTAATCAATCTTAGTAATATCTGGATCAAATCAATTCGGAATTTCTCGGGCGTTTCGTAATTGGTCCATTGTGCAGAGAAGGTATCTAGATAACCCAGATAATTTTCAAACAATCTAGGTAATTTCTAAACAATCTAAGCAATCCCTAGATGAGCCAGATAGTTTTTAAATAATCTAACGAACGTCTAATCAATCTTGGTGAGTTCTAGATACGATCAATTCGGAATTTCCCCGGCGTTTTCTCCATTTGCCACAGGAGGTATCTAGATGACCCAAATGTGTTAGGAATCGTCCGAAAGTTTTAGAATTAATATTTTACGTACAAATACTCTAGATGCTCCAGATATTTTTATTAAATATTAAATAATATAAGTAAACTCCATAATCAATTCCTATGTTAAGTCTACACATAAGTTGACACTTCGTCTACCAAAGATGCCCATTTTCTCACCGAAAGTGAAAAGAGAGTCCAAGTGTGCAGAAGGGAGAAAAAGGCCTTACCCAAGGATACTCGGTCGGCAGTGGCTTCTCGATTGAGCCAGAAGGAGACCCACGACAGGACAACGAGAAGAACACATGGTCCGTAGACCTGTATGAGAAAGTTGCCCATGTGCCTCTGCAGATGGAAGGACACAAAGAGCATACTGTACTCGGCTGCAAAGGACAAAAAAATAGACAAAAAATTACAAGAATCATCGTAATTATTCAAATACGTATATACGACTAAGCGGTCACCCATCCGAGTATTGACCCTGGCCAAAGTTGACTCACGGGATCGCCGAAGCCACCCATCAACTTAATTACTTTCTTAAGGGGTTAGGCGGGTTTCGAAGCCAAAAAGCATATTTTCTGTATTAAAAAAAATATATATAATATATAAATGATTTGATTCAAAATGTTAAGCACATAAAAGAGCAATATTTCAAGAATATTAAAAAAAAATTTCATCCAAAAATTTGGGAAATTTAACCGGTGGGACGTGATTTCCGGAGGCCCCTAAAAAAGTGTCCTCGTGGTGGTCAGGATAACTCATGATATCTTTATCTGAATTTAACGGAGACTTTGTCCTTGAAAGCAGCGGGAGATGTTAGCGGCTCAACATGAGCAGCTAGAAGAAGAGGAGGGATGCCTCTATGCACCAGGCATTGCCGATTAGCGGTAATTATAAACACATTTGTGTAAACACATTACAAAACTTTAAACGCGTTTTTCTCGAAAACACGTTTTTAAAAATGGCTGACATTCTCCTGACCGCTGTAATTAACAAATCGACCTGAAATTTGGAGAGCATACTCAGAAAATATGTCTTCACGGAATGACGGATCGTTTTTTCGATAGATACATTTTTGCATTTATTATTTATCTTTTTATGCGAAAAAAACGCGAAAATTCGATTTTTTTTTAAATTGCGGCCATTTTCCGAAATTTGTACTAAACGAAAAACCCATCCGTCATTCCATGACCAAAGGGTCACAGATTGATAATATGCTTTGAATTTGTGTTTCAGATCAACAAAGAGGGGGCAGTGATGTCAGCCGTTTACCTCCCGCGATTTGAGGACCTGTTTTCGCGGAGCTGCAACGGCCGCCATTTTGGGTTTTTTCCAAAAAAAATTTTTTAACGTTCTGTATATCATGAATAAAAGCAAGAAAAAACGGCACTCAAAAAGCTTTACTCGTTTCCTTTAAAAAAATAAAATGTAAACACCTGAAATATGGCACTCCAAGGACAAAGTCTCCCTTAAGAGACCAACATTTTTCTGTTACTTGATAAGTATAGCTCGTAACTGACCGAAGGATTTAAAAAAAATTGAAATTTGAGTCTTTGGCAGAGTTGTATGCAAAATAGTTTAATTTTTGGTACAATTTACACTACAGTTTTACAATTTACGCATTGTAAAATTAGTTGTGATCGAAAAAAAACCTTCGTTTAATCACTAGTGAATGCTATTTTGAAGAAGTGTGCAAAATTTCAATAATACCGGTGCATTAGTTTTTGAGAAATCGTGTCCACCGACTTCAAAAATAGTGTTTTGAGAAAAATGCGATTACCTGCGTTGCTCCCGGCCGGTCTTTCCCAACCTTATTTAGTTTAGGGGAATTCCCAAAGTCTTTCTCTCCTATAGACTTTTTCCCCGATTGACTTAAAACTTTGGGAGAATATTCTAGACTTATTGTACTATTAGATAATAACTTTTTTTTAATGGATTTCAAACATTTTCGAACCCACGTAACCCCTTAATTTGCGACAGTTACGTGCTCCATTGATCGTGAAAAATCTCTCGCGCTTTTGAGTCAAGAGCGTATTGAAATTAAATACGTTTTCACACAGGTACTTGATGAGTCGTGGCGATGCCTTCAACCCAGTCGACGAAAAAAAAATTAATTTTAAAGAACTCAGTGAATTATACCCTACCATACAACCTGTCAAAATAATTATCATGTACCACTGTCTATACGTAGCATCGTTAAAGCATCGTTAAAAGTCTCTTTCCCTCTTTCTCTCTCTCCGGCCTTTTCCTTGCTCGGGTTCTTCGTTAATTCACTTCATCCCTTTCCTCCTCCATGTCCCATCGCCCCCCGATGAATCCTTACAAGGTTTTTAACTCTCCCCGGTGTACAAATTGTTCGAGCACTCCGGAGCGTTGATTGCTCACGCCAGAGCCCATGGAAACGGAAGAGAAAGTACAAAAAGCCAAGTTTCGAAGCCGATGCTATGGAATCGCAGACCGGTGTATATAAGGCCGAGAAAAAAAAATCGAGAGAGAGAGAAATAGAGAACGAGACCAAAAACGAGCGAGTGAGAACGAAGCGCATCAAGAGGATCGTTGCGCACAGTGTACTCGTGATTCGATGCTTTTGCCCCAAGTACATTACGTCGTTGAGCCATTATATAAAGCGAATCTGCCGGGGACACCGACCAGTTGCTAATCGTACGAAATTCGATTAACGGCGAGAGATCACACGCTCTCAAAACTACCCCTCTATTTTCCTCGGCCTGCAGACCGGAAGTCTTCGATGTAGAGACGCAAAACGAAGGCGTCAGAGCCTCGAGTAGCTGTATACGTAAATACACAAGCATATATATATGTATGCATATATATATATATATATATATATATATATATATATATGTATATATAATTTATATAAATGCTTAGCTGCTTGTGTATTTACGTATACAGGTTACCGGGGCTCTGACGCCTTCGTTTTGTGTCTATACATCGAAGACTTCCGGTCTGCAGACCGAGTAAAATAGAGAGTAGTTTTATATATGAGGTATTCCAAGTGTTTTCGAACGGCCTAAAAGCCTGACCTTCTTCAATCTCTTTCAAAGTTGGTGATGTTTTTGTATCATATATTTTGAGCACGTGGAATTTTTTTCAGATTTTTTTTTCGGCTCGCTGACTCGGCTAACTCGGAAATAAGATTTTACACGTGATAAAATTTCAAATGATCGTATCATAGTGATCTTCTCGTTGCACGAAAAAATGCCCTCTACAAAAAAGATGCGTTTTTCTATGAACTATTTTGGAAAAAAATTTCAAAACTTTCCAAGTACTACAATACTAAAGAAAATAAAAATCTTTCATTTTAAAAAATTTTTTAACCACAATGACTAGGTTGATCCTGCTGAAATTTACGCTGAATTTTCTTTTATTAGTGTAAAACAACATGTGTAAGTTTCATTCTGGGCTGGGCTTGTGTTCAGTTAATATCGTCGACTGAAATTTGATGGGAAATGGTTTTTGTTGAATAACTCGGCGATTTACAATTTTTAAGTAAAAATGGCAATTACTAAACTTGCAGGAAATCGAGTGCTTTACAACTTTGGTTATTGCAGTTTTTTCTCTACCAGCAATATTTTTCGAATTAAACCTGAAAAAAGCGACTATAACATTATCTCGTTCATTTTTAACTTTAGGGAATAAACGAACATGAACCAACTTGTAGAAAATGAAATTCTCGACAATTTTGGTTTCTACTTTTTTTTCCCTAGAATCAATATTTAAGGTCGTACGCCAACGGTAAAAAAAGAAGCGTGAAAATATTTCGCGAACCCTTCCCTCTTTTCTTTTTCCGTTGGCGTATGATCTTAAGTATTGATTCTAGGGGGAAAAATATGGGGTCAAAAAATGTTAAAAATTTCATTCTCTACAATTTTTTATGTTCGCTTATGCCCTAAAGTTAAAAATAAACGACATAATGCAATAGCCGCTTTTTTCCGGTTTAATTCGAAAAATATCGATGGTAGAGAAAAAACTGTAATGACCAAAGTTGTAAAGCACTCGATTGCCGACAAGTTTAGCCATTACCATTTTTACTTAAAAATTGTAAATCGCCGAGTTATTCAACAACAACAATTTCCCATTAAATTTAAGACGACGATATTAACTGAACGTAAGCCCAGTCCAGAATGAAACTTACACATCTTGTTTTACACAGATAAAAGAAAATTCAGTGTAAATTTCACTAGGATCAACTTAGTCATTGGGGTTAAAAAATTAAAAATAAAAGGTTTTTCTTTTTTTGTTAGTGTTGTAGTACTTGGAAAATTTTGATTTTTTCCCCCAAAATAGTTAATAGAAAAACGCATCTTTTTTTGTAGAGGACATTTTTTCTACGACGAGAAGATCACTACGATGCGATCATGTGAAATTTTATCACGTGTAAAATCTTATCTCCGAGTTAGCCGAATTAGCGAGCCGATAAAAATCCTAAAAAAATGCCACGTACTCCAAATATATGATACAAAAACATGACCAACTTCGAAAAAGATTGAAGAAGGTCAGGCTTTTATGCCATTTGAAAACACTTGGAATACCTCGTATATATATGGTTCCCCGTTAATTCAGAGCTACAAAAACTTAACAAAGGATGTCATGAAGGCGTTGATTCATTTTCAACGAGTCGCAATTAGTTGGTGCTCGACTCTTCTTGTATTCTGTAGGATGTAGGTGCTTCGATGCTCCCTCGCCTTTTCCGGCTCTCTGTGTGTGTGTAAAGGGTCTCTCAAAATGACCTGCCATTTGAATTTATTAATAAAACGTATTATTTATTTAAAAAGTACGAATATTTATATTTTAATATAAGGTACAAACATGGAAGTTGTGTGGAACACGTTATCCGATAAATGGCATAAACGGCATGAACTTGGAAGACATATTCTTTCGAAAAAAAAATGGCGCACCTGCCACACTGCGGGTGAAACATTGCAGTTATTGCAGACAAAATTTCATGGTCGTGTTATCTAGCGCCCCGGCGATGTGAATTGGCCACCAAGATCGTGCGATTCGACGCCATTGGACTTCTTTCTTTGGGGTTTTCGAAAAGGAAAAGTGTATGCCAATGTTGCACAGACCATTACGGAGCTCAAGAAAGCAATTGGACGCACCAGTAATGAAATTAGTCCGCAATTATGCCAATACGTTATTGAAAATTTCCTCAAGAGAGTGAACGTTTGCAGACAGGGACGAAGCGGCCATCTATCGGATATTGTGTTCCACACATAACCTCTATGTTTGTACCTTATATTAAAATAAAAATATTCGTACTTTTTCATATTAATGATACGTTCTATTAATAAATTAAAATGTCAGGTCATGTCGAGACACTCTATATATATATATTCTTATTTCCTGAGTTCCAACGTATACCCTTACGGGTTTGTACGTATTACCCTTTCCTATTAAACCCGTTTATATCACTTCCTAACCGCACTTCGCTGATCTAGCCTAACTTCCGTTGCGTCTACAGCCCCTAGTTGAAATTTTTGAAAACATCCATTTTTGGTGTTCAGCTGATTCTCAAAATATACCATTTCAAAAAATTCTATAAAAATTTCAAGTGAATCGGTTTAAAATTGAAAGCGTTATGGGCGTTTGAGCTTCTGGGAACCGGCGAACTTTAAATGCGTTTATTTCAAAGTGACTTTTTTTAGAATCGGTGACCACGAATATCTCAGAAGTCACGGCACCGATCAACGTCAAATCTTACAAGCTTCTTTTACACGTCGAACAGTAGTGCCGGTACGAAGGAATTTTTTTTTCGATGCGAATTTTTTTTTATCAATGAAAATAGTGTTATTTCACCGCAAATCTATACCCGAACGTTGGAATGCGGGAAATTTTTCAAAAATCAATATTTGATTAAATCCTTCGGCCAAACACTAGATAATTCCATGCAAACACTAGATGCGTTGGATTTTGTTTATTTCGGATGATTTGTTTCCGAGCAGCAGTGGCCACCGCGAAGGACATTTTTCAAACAGCGGGCTGTACAAGAATTTTTTAAAAAGTAATATATATATATATATATATATATATATATATATATATATATATTGTCGTAAAAGTTATAATGCAGGCAGTACGCATGGAAATTTGTACACAATTCCGAGCTTTTTTCTTAACCATGCACGTCAAGTCGTTGCACATCCTTTCCAGTGGACTTGTGTGGTATATATGTTCTACTGTTATATAATGGTGATATAAATATTATGTTATAATAGTAATATGATTTTTTAAAATGAAATTACAATATTTGCAAAAATATTATTCCTAAGGTTCAACAGTATTGTGTACAACATTTCTAGTAAACTTAAAAAAAATTATTTTATTCTTTCGTGCATGTTAATTGAAGAAAATATAATAACACTATTGTTTCAATTAAAGAAACAAATTTTTTGAGTCAAGTTATAATTGTTTACACGGTAAAACAAGCGATCATTTTTAACACACACACACACACACACAAAACTGTATATAATGAATGAAGTATATTATAGCGGCGGTCTGGAAACAGAGGAGTAGCTCTGCTGCTACTGCTGACCAACTGGTGCCTGTACGCAATGTCCCTCTTGTAGAAACCTCATGCTAGTGTTACAATGGAAGAGATACAACACAAACTCACAAGGAACATCCCTTAAGTGTCCACCTTCCTTTTTGTTGAAACCCATATATGTGATAAAGCATTAAAAACTATTAGACACGGATTTTTTAAATCGGCGGATAAGTGGTTTTAAGGGGGGAAACCACCTTTCAAGGAAAGACGTGTCGAGGGGTGATTTTGCAGTTTCATCCTTAAGCGGTCGGCTGATCTGAATGAAACAAAAACCAAAATTCTTCTAATGTCAAGCAATGAAAAATCCACTATAAAAGTATTGAAAACAAATTCAATGAAGTGACACACCTTTCTTTGAGGGATGGTTTCCACCCTTAAAACCCGCTTTTCCGCAGAAAAAAAATACGTGTCTAAAAGTTTTCAATGCTTTATCACATATGTGAGTTTAAACTAAATCGAAGGCGGACACTTAAGTGATGTTCCTTATCAGCGATGCTGTTGCCTTCTCTACCTGTTCTTTCGTGCTCCTCGGTACCCCGCTCGTTCTCTCGCACTCTCTGATTTTTACAGGAGCGACGTGCCTCATATTTGCCCGTGTACCACTCGTGTGATCCGCCAGTCCTCATATTCTGTCTCGTCTCTTGATTTATTATAAAATGTTTGCAATGATTGTGCACAGCTCCAAAAGTTCGCAACTGTGAGGTATCGGTTTTGTAGAAAGCGGAAACGATCGATAATGATTTAGGAACTGAACCCGGTATGTAGAGTGTTTAATCGAAAACGGCTAATGAATCTTTTCATTTCAGTATACTTACGATTCTCGGGTCCGCTGAAAACAAGTGTTGGTTGTACGTTAACGGAGACTACCAGTGTAGAAAATTGATAAAAAGGTGAATTTCGCCAATTTTTTATGTGTACCCAGTGACTAGAATGGAAATTCTGTTTAGTAGTCTTCATTCAACATAGTTTCAAGGATTTTTACAATTTTTTCACAAGATTTGATAACAAAATGGCCTCACTGAAGCTCGATGAAACGAGTCACCTTTTTTTTTAATTTTGTAACGACACTGAATCGAACAACGTAAGGATTTTTTGATGTGTTGATAACTTTTTTCGAAGATAAATATTTTCGGCCTTTTTTTTCACCGAAAACAATCTTTTTCTTTTCAAACGTGTACCGTTTTTATTGAAAATCGATATCGTTCGATTTCTCTGCGTACTTTAAAGTCAAATTTTATTGAGAACGTAAATTATTTTGAATTCTCGTTCCAGGTAAAAAAATGCTCGCTTTTTCCAGGTCCAGCGCTACCATTTGGTTGAAAAATCACGTGCAAAAATTTGTAAAGATACTTGAAGATATGCAGAATAAAGGCCACTAGACGGAATTACCATTCTATCAACTGGGTATCCATAAAAAATGGTCGAAATTCACTTTCGTCCGCACTCTAGACCACCCTCAAACATTTTTGCCAATTTTCTTATTCAACACACACATTTACAACGTATTACTTTATTCAATACAACACACAATGATTTTACAATATCAAGTTCGAACAATCTATCGTGTTACTACGCATTCTGTTTTTAGCTCTGTGTCATTGGCTAATCGGTATACGGAAAGTACACTAGTGGACGTTTATTCAACCTTTTTTCGACGTTTTTCATAAAAATCGATAGGCGATGGATAAGGATCTCGTCTAAAAACAGCAATAGGGATATTGTGTAACCGGCAACTACTAATGGTATGAAGTGTCGACGAAGTGTCATCATATTTTCTTTTTCTCAAGCTCACTGTCCTCATCTTTGTCGGTGTGTCCGACCCACTCGTTTTTCGCGTCTTTGTACAATTTTTTAATCAATCCACCACTATGCATTTAATTTTTCCATTAAACAAGTGATATTTTTCTCTCGGGCAACACGCTCTGCACAAATCATCATACCTTTTTCGGTTGTTTTACTTTTGTTTCTTAAGGTAATCCTATCGCCAGGCTTCAATCCATCGAATTTTCATAATTTTTTTTTTGAGCTTCATGAAATATATTAATAATCGTCTCGGTAAAATTTTACGTTCGGTTATCGACCTAATTACGGAGAAAAAAAAATGTCGTATTTTTGTGAAGGTATTCCGAGACGACATACAAAAATCCAATTTCCGGTCGCTACAAAAGTGTATATAATAGTGGGAGTCCGTCAGATTCTTAAGGGGTTACCCCCACTTGCGATTTTGAAAAAATCGATTTTTTTGAAGTATAAGTATCCGGGCCCATACAGAAGTATGGGCCCGGAATAGATGACTCTATGTAAGTTTACAAAAAAAAATATTTTCTTCGTGTAAACTGAAATTGAAACTTTAAACGCGTTTTTCTCAAAATGGCATTTCTGAAGCCGGTGACCAAGATTACTCGAACACTAATGAACCGATCTTCTTGAAACTTTGGAGGCTTATTTAATACATAAAAATGTAGTCTTTAATCGTTCGATTTTTTTTCGAAAAAAATGGCCGTTTTATAGCCAAAAAACGGCCGTTTTTTTTCGTTAAAATCGAACCATTAACTTTGACTGTCCGCCATTTTGTGAAAAATGAATATTTTTTAAAATTTTTCGATTAAAGACTAATTTATACTTATATTTGACTAAATCCATCCGCATTTTTTTTTCAGATGATCCACTTCGCCGCAATGTTGGTCACCGCAAACCGTGTATATAAAAACATTATTTCATTGACGGCCATTTGCCACTAAACAATGTAATATTTTTCAATAAAAACATTGCTGAAAGTTCTTCAAGATGTGTTCTTTAAAATGGTATATTGATCGATTAAAAAAGTTTTGTAGTTTTCTTTAAAAAAAATTCATGAAAAAGGCCTTTTTTTGCGCTACAAGTGGGGGTAACGCCTTAAAAATAATCAGATTTACACACTTAACACATGTAGTAATCCAATGCTCTCGGAAAAAAATTACGCTGATTGACATAATTTTTATGTAATATGAAGTTTAATTTGAACTTCCGGAATTGGATTTATTACCACTTGCTACGATAAAGAGACGTGACAGCAAGGCAACAGCTGACTGTAGTCCTAACGTCATCTCACTCATTCGAATTACCCCACATATTTCATTTTTAACCGACATATTTCGCCGACACAACTTTTCCACGCTTTTTACCAGTCGTGGCCCGAATACAATGCTTTATATTTCCCGCACCTGACATTGCTTTGACATATCGACGTTGAAAGGCATGGAGGTTAAACTCGCCTGGTTGAGTAAAAAAAGATGGCGATAGAACCAATGTTGCCAAATATCAAGCCTAAAAATACTGCGCGAATCGTTGGAATAATATTTTTTTTCATTTTTGTAATTAAATGTGAACATTCATTAAACAGTTTACACATGAAAGATTTTAGTTATTACAAATTATTTTTTTGCATATGTTGAAAATATAAATTGTCCAAGTCTCAAGTATAATCAGTGGTATGACTAGTGTGAAGCGATCGGATTATCTTAAATTTCTCACGACCCCATCGGATTTGGAGAACATTTTTTTCGATTTCGAACGGATTTATCATCAGTGTAAGTCCCGAAGCTTCGAGATAATCGAAAGACGCGAACTCTATTTCATCTGTAGTGAGGAAAGCTCGGCTCAGCAATAAACAGCTCGGTAGAGCAAGCCGGCGAACACGGCATTTGTACGGGGTTGTTGAGACACGGAGACACCGAAAAGTGCACGCTCGACGTTGAAAAGTTGCCACACGGAAACTGGGAAGCTCAGCAGGTTTACTGCGATCGGGTAAATCGGAACGATGACCAAACTCGCGAAAACGGCCTGACAGAAGCGTGCGGGTCAAGTTGTCGCCGCATCGGCAGGATTGGTACGATTGCACTACCACCTTTTGTTGGTGGTGTCAGCATTCTGCTGGTCGAGTTTATTGCTCAAAGATCGAATGTATCTGTGAAGTATAAAAAAACCTGACTTGGCAATATATGGTAGTAGAATCTTCACTGATACTGAACGTTCCATTTACTTCGCTGCACTGAGAAAAAAAACCAATCGAATCAAACAAATTTATTGGTTGATCCAAATAAATGTGCCGCTGCGGAGTGCCACCGATATATGAGATTGCAATACTATAACATATTGGAAAATGTGATTGATTCAAATAACATATTATTTTATTTGAAAAAGCTCTTCTGTTCTCTGAACATCTACGTTATCCTTAAAATAAAATTACATTCTATTGAAATCATTCTATATACAATCCGCAGATGTACGGATGAAATAATTAAGCGGTTGCTACAACATTTTTTATTTCGTACAAAAATATAATCAATAGAATTAATTATTTCTTTACTGCATCGAAACGAATATGCCATGGGACGTAAGTTTTTCAATTTGTTTTAAATCTTAAATAAAAAGTGAGCATTGGAATGATCATCCACGATAATAATGGAGAGAATATGAGATATCCAATGGAATATCCATGGAGAGAATATCAGATATTCAACTGATAAGAACAGATACTACACTTTGATCTTAGCCACAGGCCAAGGGGCGATACTCTTTAGAGTTTCTCCGGCGTTTAAGTAGATTTTCGGTTCGCGCTACGCCTACGAGAAACGAGCGCGTGTGCGGCTTCTAGCGGTTACTCCGAGAACTACGAGTTTCCTCACACCTATAATTTCGGTGGCGCTTGGTCATGATTTAGTTGGTTTTTTTCAACCAAATGCGCAAGAAACAAATTTTATTTTCGTATAATTTTTTAACCAATTCAGATATTTGCTTAATATTTTTCAACAAAAATAAAATATTAATATTTTAACGAATAATGTACTTGGAAATCAATATCGGATGTGGTGAAAAAATAAAATAACATATTTACTCAATAGAAATTTTATCTGAATCAAACGAGCAAAATTCAATTTTCCTTGTGTACTCGAATCAACAATATTCATGTTATGAATTGAAACGTTTTTTTTTTTGTTCGTTGCAGAAAATGCATTCAAAACTATATAATTTGTTCGCGATAATTTTTTAGATAGTTTCAATAATATATTGCTCTCGGCTAACAATATATCTTTTGAATGAAAAAAAAAACTTTTAATTTTATCATGTTATTAAAGTCAATAGCGTTTTGTTTGAACTAATAAATCCGATTATTAACACCAACAATTTTACAAGTGGCTCAACAAAATTTCATTCATCAACACCAATGATTTTTTTTCTCAGTGTGGAAAGATTACGCAAATGGATATTACCTACTTCTCGACATATCTGCGCGTTCAAGCACATCCAGATCCAGTAGTTTGCGGACTGTCCCAATACGTATCGATGAACATTGTGCAATCGTACCAATCCTGCCGATGCAGAGAAAACATGACACCGCACGCTTCTGTCAGGCCGTTTTCGTGAGTTTGGTCATCGTTACGATTTACCCGATCGCAGTAAATGTGGCATGTTACTAGCTTGATCGGAAAACAAGCCATCTTGTTGTTGTCAATCCGAAGCGCAGTCACTCCTGGTATACTCGTTCTTGAAGGGATTGAGTCGACGAGCAATCGGTAGGCTCGATTTCGGCTCGATCCATTCGAGGATTGTAAAATCGAGCAACTTTTGGCTCAAAACTCGAGCAACGGATAAAACCAAATATTTCGGACGGTGGTCGAATGATCCCATCTCCGCTGCGGCATCGATGAGGCTTCTTGATGGTAGAGTTGGCGAAGTTTCGCGGGACGTGGTCACGAGAATAAAGATAGTCTCAGAACTGGCGATCGGGGATGGATCCCACGAGTTACGATCACCCGATGTGCCGTTTCCATTGTTGTGATCTTCGGCTATGTTTGTCGTCAGAACCGGAAGTTTCTGCATAAAATTGACAAACACCTCGTCGATTATCGGACTTGCAACGTCTTCGTCTTTCGCGAGTTTCGTTGTAAGCACCACTTGACGAGCTCCCGAATCTTCGCCGATGTACCTTGTCACGTTGTCTACCCACTTGGTAGACTGGACGAAAAATATGGCCAGTTCGATAAAAAGTAAATCTCGAAATATCCAGGCCATACTGATTGCGTAGTTTTTTTGGGTGCTACGATTTTCTGGACTGAACGAGTTGAAGCACCCAGCTACGCCAGCGAACCCAAATGTTCGGATACTTCGTTAAGCTGATACAAGTCCAGGATAGACCTCGCTGTCGAGACTCGGCAGAACATCTGAACGTGGCCACTGAGTCGGCTGAGTGCGTGCTCTCGAATGTCGAGTGCATGGGCATTTATGGAAAAATCGATAGGTGTAAAAAAATGCCATCCGCTGCGTTCTACAATTGCGGAGGCTCGTTTGCGTACACACGGTCCCATGGGAGGTGGTGTGTCTTCTGTACGCAATTGACGTGGCATTACTTCGTTGGCGTGTTGCCTGCATCGCGCGGTTTTCTCGAAGCATACGTGGCCTCTGCTTTGTTGGTAGTCAGTGCACTTACAGTTGCGTGCAAAAGTTTTGGGCCATCCTGTTTTTCAGGCATATTGCATTGAAATACGACGGTGGGGAAAAATTGAACGAGCTATGACAACATGTATTCACTTATATTTGAAAATAATTAATTATATACATAGATATTGTTCTTAAGGGGTTACCCCCACTTGCGATTTTGAAAAAATCGATTTTTTTTATTGCATTTTTTTTAAGTATAAGTATCTGAGAATAGATGGCTCTATGAGTATAGGAATAGATGACTCTATGTAAGTTTACAAAAAAAAATATTTTCTTCATGTAAACTGAAATTGAAACTTTAAACGCATTTTTCTCAAAATGGCATTTCTGAAGTCGGTGACCAAGATTACTCGAACACTAATGAACCGATCTTCTTGAAATTTTGCAGGCTTATTTAATATATAAAAATGTAGTCTTTAATCGTTCGATTTTTTTTCGAAAAAAAATGGCCGTTTTATAGCCAAAAGACGGCCGTTTTTTTTTTCGATAAAATCGAACCATTAACTTTGACTGTCCGCCATTTTGTGAAAAATGAATATTTTTTAAAATCCTTCGATTAAAGACTAGTTTATACTTATATTTGACTAAATCCATCCGCATTTTTTTTTCAGATGATCCACTTCGCCGCAATGTTGGTCACCGCAAACCGTGTATATAAAAACATTATTTCATTGACGGCCATTTGCCACTAAACAATGTAATATTTTTCAATAAAAAAATTACTGAAAGTTCTTCAAGATGTGTTCTTTAAGATGGTATATTGATCGATTAAAAAAGTTTTGTAGTTTTCTTTAAAAAAATTCATGAAAAAGGCCTTTTTTTGCGCTACAAGTGGGGATTACGCCTTAAGGGACTTAGGACTTTAAAAAAGGCTATTTTTATGAATTTTTTTGATAGGTTTATATTATAGATATTGATATAAAAGTTGTTAAACTTAAGGCGGGATATATATTTAGACAGAACAAAAAGCAATATTGAGGGATTTTTTCAACTAAGAACTAAATATTCTACAATTATCGAACTTTAAGTATACTTCAATAGTATATTTAAGTATATAAAACAATTTTTTTAATTAATTCATCATCAAAATGGCGCAGCTGTGGCAGAGTGTTACAGTGAGGTCGCCGCGGGAGTTGCGAATCGGCGTGCAGTCTAGCTTCCCGTAAACTTTTATTTGCAAAAAAGTTCAAACATTTTTTCAGTTAGAACATGTATAGTTTCTATGTGACGGTAATTAAAATGAAGAAAATGCAGATTTAAGAAAATAGCACGCATATACAAAAAAAAACAACATTCCATGCAACATTTCTGTAAAATGTGGATTAAAAAAGTAGTTTTTTTTCCAATTTTTCACAAACAATTCCCGTCAAGTAGAAGGTATCAATATTATCAATATTTCTACCAAGTGTCAACTCAATCGGCTCAATAGTTTTTGAGTAATCCTACACGCCAATTTCGATAACGCAGTTTTGGGAAAAACGCGTTTGAAGTTCACGCCCGCTCCGAATCCGAGCGGTGAGGCACAGCGTTGACAGGCTGTAACGTTTGAAGTTTTTCGAATTTCGCTTTGAAACTTTGGGACAATATTCTACACATATAGTTCTATTGTTTAAAGAAAAAAAAAGAAATCGATTTTTTGATCGTTGTAATTGTATATCTCGCCTTAATAAATACACTTTCGAAATACATTTAAAAAAAATTTATCTATTTAAGTCACTATTTACAGACGAAAATGGTAATTAAAAAAATGTCCTAAAAACATGGTAGGTCGGCACTGTTGATGAAATCTCGGAGGTGGATCATCCGAAACAAAAAAATCAAACGGTTTTAGATTCAGTATGTTAACGGCTATAGCGCATATCATACGATTTTTGATATATGCAAAAATTACAAAATGGCGAAAAATATTCGACAAAACAAAAAAAACATGTTTTTTTCACCGTTTTTGGCAAAAAAATAGTAAATAGCTATAGTTATAGTTGTAAAGAATATGTGGTTAAAATTTCATAAGGATCAGTTTAGTAGTTTCGAAGATTTTATCAACAAAGCCGTCGAAAAACGTTGTTTCGAGAAAAACGCGTTTAAAGTTTGTTTGGGTCACATAAATACGTAAAAAAAAAAACTTTTGACGTATTTCGAAAGTGTGTCGACCTTCTCCACTTGACTCAGTGCTTTGTTGCTATGCCCTGAGCAGCGATAACCGCGACAATGGACGAGGCATGGACGCTATTAATTGTGAGATCCGTTCTTGTGGCAAGTTTTCCCACTCACGTCGCAAATGATTCCACTATTCCGCATTGTTAGAGTGATTTTTTGTTCCAACACGATCTTTCAGGTGTTGTCATAAATGCTCAATCGGATTTAAGTTCGGTAATTGGGATTGCCAGTGGAGAAGGTGTACTTTGCGTCTTCGAAAAAAATCTTCTACAAGACGTGAAGTATGTTTGGGGTCGTTATCGTGTTGAAAAACCCAACCGCGCGGATTTTTTTTTCATTGGTCATAGAAGCATATCGACGCTGCTAATGAAAAGTAGCACGGTTCAAAGTTCTTAAGAAAACTAGCATCATTATGGTTTCGCCACGGAAACTAGCATGTTTCCATATTCGCCGCGAAAATCAGCATGTTTCGGCTTTCGCCGCGAAAACTAGCATGTTTCGGCTGTCACCGCGAAAACCAGCTTGTTTGATTTTCACTGTAAAAACTAGTGTAAAAGGAGTGTTTAACACCTTAACGGGGTCCTCTAGTTTCTCGGGTCGAAAAAATCGATTTTTTTTTCATGAATCACATCTACAATATGTGTAGAAAATGTGTGCCAAAGGATTTTTCGATATTCGAAGTGGTTCACAAGTATAAATCACATGCGCGAACTTTCAAACGCGTTTTTCTCGAAACACCATTTTTCGAAACGGTGACCACGATATTTCAGAAACTACTGCACCGATCTTGTTCAAATTTATACAGCATCTTTAATATGTTATAAGCCAGCGATTGAACTAGGATTATCATGATTGCTTCGATAGTTTTTTTTTGTACGAGCGAAAAACTTAAGAAAAAATGAGTAAAAAATAGAATGTAATTTTCAAAAGTGTATAAAAAAGTACATTTTTGTAATTTAGAATTCACTCTAGTTCAATCGCTAGTCTTAAATATGAAGATTAAAATGCCGTTTGGTTTTTTGATTTCAGATAAGCAGAACAGGCGCAATCTTGGTCACCGTCAAGCACCTTTTTTACTTGATGTCTTCCTGTCGGCCACTATAACGTTTATTCTATTATATATTTTGACTTCAAAAAATTTGTAAAGCTTATTTAAATGTTAATAAAGATTATGCAAAAACAATGAGATTGATTATTTCGATGCTTTGCCTGTAAAAAATGTTTGAAAAAGCCGTAAAAAACAGCCGAGAAACTAGAGGACCCCGTTAAGGGCGGGGTAAAGTATTTAATTTTTTTTCATTTTTTAAATGAATGCATAATATATCAAGAATATTGTGTTAAAATTTCAAGTCGATCGGAGTAAAATTGACGAAGTTATGAGTATTTGAGCGTCTATTGCTCCATGCCGGGTTTTATACCTGGGCGGCAGCTGCGCGGCGTGCTATTGTATTTTTCGACCCCGTATAAATTTCTTGATAAACGGGCCTGTTCCGGTGTATATTAGTATACACATTAGTCTGTGCATCAGTTGACCGCTGTATGCCGTGCTGAGCAGAATTAGTAGAGCAGAGGAGCAAGCGGCGCACGACAGTAAAGAAGAAAGAATTTTGCGTAGACAAACGCAAAAAGATGCTCTCGATCATCTTGATGGAAGCCTTTTGCTCTACGGACCTGGCATCGACGACTTTGAGTGAGTATAAGAAAATTATCGAGTTTTATTTTGAATTTCTAAAAATTCAAAGATAATTGAAAAATCTGAAAAAATTCATACGTATTCAGAAAAATGAACGAATCACGAAAAATAATTGGGTTGCGGGGAAATTTGTTGACTAATTTTTTTTTTCATCATTTTGTTAATAACATTTTGGAATTATTATTATGCAAAATTAATCTTTTGAGTACCTTTAATATGCATGAATTTTCTCAGATTTTTATGCAATCGAGAAGTGTTCTCAAACTTATGTGCAATGAGCGCTAAGCGACCAAACTCTTCTGCGTTTTTCAAACCGTTTTTCTGAGACTTGTCATATTTGAAGTCCGTGTGCACGATAACTCAAAATCTACTGGACCAATCGCTTTGAAATTTTGCACAGTACTTTTTCACATAATTCACCAGGTATTGTCGAGAGCTTTTTGGTTTTTTTTAATAATTACTAATTTTTCAACAACAAATTAGCCGATTTTTTTAGCGAAAATAGGGTTTTTGGCTCCCAAGTGCTACGAAAAATCGAAAAATCGAAAAAAAAAATCGTCCCGTCATTACCTCGAGAAACATCTCCTTTAACAAATGCATTTTGATTTTTTTGTTTCAGATGATTCTGTTGCGAGTTACGGTGCACACCGCAATCCAACTGTTTTCGAGGCGCCTCCGGGGTTTAATTTTCACTCGCTCAATTATGAATATTTTGCAATGCAAATTTAGGAGAATGTTGTTCAAATATTACTTTATTATATGTAAATTTTTCAATAAACGAACACTATTCGTTACGCCAAAAAAATCTTAAAAACATGCCTTTTTTTTGCCGAATTAACTTTACCCCGTCCTTAAGGATCTCATCGATCGTACAATCTAACCAAAAAGAGTTTTGGTGAGAATATAAAGTCCTTCGTGCTCAGGTAAAAATATTGAAAAATAAACCATTAGTATTTTTTTTTAAATATGACAATTTTTTGCATAATGACATTTTAATTGTATACTCGTTGCTTTTATTAATATTTTGATAATAATTGTCAATTAAAATCGATAGTAGTCATTTTTATAAAAAAATAATATCGGAATTGTAACTATAATGAAATGTTTATTGTGATTTTCTATAAAAAAAATAACGTTATTGAAAATATCATTCAACAAACTTACTGTAATGTTACAGATGGTTATCGTCGAATATGTTTGAAAAATCTTGCTGATGTTCGATTGGAATTAAACCTCTGTCAAGCATGGCCTGTGAATCTTTTTTCTTCTTGATGCAAGAGGCAATTTTTTATCTGATGTTTGTTTTAATTGGAACATACGAACATCATCCATGTTTTTTTTAAAGATTTTCATCTTTCGTCCTTCTTGGTCAAAATGATATTTAACGTGGATTGTGTCGACGCAAGGTTGAATGGATATTTCCCGAATACTTGCAATTTTAATTGAAGCCCAATTAAAATTTTTTGAGAGGTCTAAAAAATCGTAAAATTCCGGTTGCGGTCAAAGGAATTGGGGTAAAAAATAGAGGCAAGGCGTAAAAAAGCATAGAAGAAAAGTCGGAAACAATTCCAGTGTTACTGAAACATGTTAATTTTCGCGGTGAATATCGAAATCTGCTTCTTTTCGTGGTGACAGCCGAAAGTTGATAGTTTTCGCAGCGACATCAAACGTGCTTGTTTTCGTAAGAATTCTGAAACATGCTACTTTTCGTAAGCAGCGTCGATATGGTCTTGCAATATATTTCAGTAGATTGTAGCGTTCATATTGCCTTGAATTTCTACCAGCGGGCTAACGCCGTCGTCAGAAAATGCTCTCTAAACTTTAATGTTCCCGCCACCGTGTTTTACGGTAGGAATTTGATAGCTCACGTTGAATCTGGTACCTGTTGAACGTCTCACGTACTTCCGACCATCACTTCCGAATAATTGAAATTAGTGTTCATCGAAGAAAAAAAAACACTTTCCGCTAATCTGATGCTGTCCAATACTGATATCTTTTTGCAAAATTTAATCTGGCCCTTAGATTCTTTCTACTGACGAGTGGCTTTTTTGTCACATAACGAATTTGTTAATTTATATTTACGAGTAATACGATTGACCGTACTTTTTTCAATGGATAGAGTAGTCGCAATATCGCGAGAACTCGTTCCTTCTCAAGAAAGTTTTAACACGATTTTACGGACCTCGATATTCACGTGTTTCGCCATCCCGCCAGAAATAATACTGATTTTTCATTGTCATGCGTGTTTTGAAACTAGTACGAAAGAAAATGCAAAAAACTGTGCGCACGAAGCCGGGCGAGATATAACGGCCTGATACTTTTGCACACAGACGAAAATCGTTCGACGCTGTACACAAATAATACGCCATGCAAAAAATAATCTGTAATAATATGTAAAAATAATATGTAAAAATAATATGTAAAAATAATATGTAAAAATAAAATTAATTACACATCCATTTAGTATGAATATCAAGCTGTTAGAAAATATATATATATTTTTTTTCGATGTACGAAATGGCCGACTACTAATGTTTTCTTTTGTTATCTTTTTTAGACGCTCCGTGGCGTGACATTTAGCATCCACAATTTTTTACTTAGAACGAAAACCAAAAATTCTCGTCAATCTACATTAGAATACCTATAGAAGTACGTACGGAATTAAAAAATATTGTTTTATTCAAAAGTTGTAGGTATTTGAATTGAGTTTTAGGTATTTGAATGAATTTTCAGTGAAAAAATTCGTATAAAACTGCTTACAAAATGAAAATGTTTCGATTAATCAGAAATTCCGTACATACTTCTCTGCGAAATGCAATTAGGAACATAACTTTCAAAATTGAAGTTAATCGAGCGCAAATTGTGGAAGTTATTTGTCACGCCAATTGGAAAAAAGCTGTTTCGAGAAAAACACGTTTAAGGTAGTAGTTTGGTCTAATTTGACAAAATCGTTTTTTTTTTTTCATTTTATTATTCCTTAGACCTTTCTTAATACGCTCGTGAAAACCGTTTATTGATATTTAAAAAATGAGCAAATAGAAATTATAAGCAAGCCGCGGGCAAACCTCATCTAACGGTATCAAAACTTTGAACTCGTTTATCTCAGAACTATGTTTTTCAAATCGGCGCCCACGATATCTCGATAACTAATTGACCGATCGAGCTCAATTTTTGCACATACCTTCGGTAGCCTCTTTCTGAGGACTGGTAGCAGAATTGAGTCGAACAATAATTGTGCCCACATTTTATAACTCGTCGAATACCCGAAAATGTATGAAATATCGTTAATCAAAGTTTAACAGGCCGCCATCTTGTAACAACATTTTTTTAAGTACTAATTCTCCTACCAGTGCTCAGAATACTCATACAGATTGAGAATATATATATATATTTTTTCAGATGCATACATCACCCAGAGTGGGCGCCGATTGAGGCGGTTTTCGGCGGACCATGTGGTAAAAAAATAAAAAACTACATGAAAATATTTAAAATAATTTTTCTAAATGTAGATACATTCTCAAAGGAACAATAAATACATATGTAAATTTTCATAAAGACAACTTCAACGGTTTGAAAGTTATTCCAACCCAAAAATGACGTCACAAATCTCGCTCTAGACCAGACTACTGCCTTAAAGTTTTAAAGGCAGAAAAAAAATGTCTCGCTATAAATCGAATAGTAACTTATTTTTATGATGATAAAGTACCGTTTTAGCGAAAAAAATCGATTTTTTGAAAATTCTACCGTGGCCTTACATCTTAAAAATTCGAATTGATCAACGAGTTCAGGAATTAAATATTTTATCACTTTACTCAAAAAGATCGGGTGGCTCGAAACTTTTGCACGCCACTGTATGTATTGACGTTCTTTTACGTTCGGGTAGGTTGAAGATTCACAGCACGATACCCTTTGAGTTTTCCATTGAGAATTATCCACGTGCAGTCGGTTATCGGACGATCTTGTTCAAAGTTACGGAGTGTAGTATTTATATACCAACGAATCATCACAAAAGAACGGTTACGTGGTGCGCCGTATCCTTGGCCCGAAGGTCGACTTTTGTTTTCAGCGTTTCTGCGACAGTTGTCGCCATGGAGATGTAACCTTTTGCAAGTGTTGGTATATAGTTGAATGGATTATTCCGTTTTCCAGCAACAGCGATCGTTGTTTCCATTAACCCTTCGTGGTGACACATTCTAGCTGTAACACGGTGGTCACGCGGGGTCAGGGCGACCCCAGTCGTTTTTGAACGATTGCCACGTCGCATGTATTGTTCCGAATGGCTCAAAAAATTCAGCGTCATGGTTTGAACCCTTGAGAATGAGGAATGCACGGTGATTTTTTTTTTAATTTTTAACACGGTGGAAAAAATTCCTGAACGGAAAAAAATGTAAAAAATGAAATATTTTACTAAAAAAAATCGTAATTCCCACAATTTGTTTTTTTTTTTTTTTTTAAAATTCAGGGTTATACTCTTGAAATATGTCTCTTTAAGGGGTTAGCCCCACTTGCGATTTGAAAAAAATCGATTTTTTTTTTATTAAATTTTTTTGAAGTATAAGTATCCGGGCCCATACAGAAGTATGGGCCCGGATACTTATACTTCAAAAAAATGCAATAAAAAAATCGATTTTTTCAAAATATAGTATGAATATAGTATGAATAGATGACTCTATGTAAGTTTACAAAAAAAAATATTTTCTTCGTGTACCATAAACTGAAATTGAAACTTTAAATGCGTTTTTCTCAAAATGGCATTTCTGAAGTCGGTGACCAAGATTACTCGAACACTAATGAACCGATCTTCTTGAAATTTTGCAGGCTTATTTAATACATAAAAATGTAGTCTTTAATCGTTCGATTTTTTTATCGAAAAAAATGGCCGTTTTATAGCCAAAAACGGCCGTTTTTTTCGTTAAAATCGAACCATTAACTTTGACTGTCCGCCATTTTGTGAAAAATGAATATTTTTTAAAATCCTTCGATTAAAGACTAGTTTATACTTATATTTGACTAAATCCATCCGCATTTTTTTTTCCGATGATCCACTTCGCCGCAATGTTGGTCACCGCAAACCGTGTATATAAAAACATTATTTCATTGACGGCCATTTGCCACTAAACAATGTAATATTTTTCAATAAAAAATTACTGAAAGTTCTTCATGATGTGTTCTTTAAGATGGTATATTGATCGATTAAAAAAGGTTTGTAGTTTTCTTTAAAAAAATTCATGAAAAAGGCCTTTTTTTTGCGCTACAAGTGGGGGTAACGCCTTAATTGATAGACATTTCGTTGCACGCGAGCTTACAATTATCTCAATTATCACGCGATCGAAGATTTCGCTGTTTGATTTTATAACTTTGCGTTGCCGCCAAATCTTTGGAATTATACTTTAAGGTAGAACGAGCGCGCTCTCTTGATTTCTATAGATTTTGTTCAAATTTTAACCAGACATTGTTCATATCGTTATGCATGTTCGAGTGTAATTCCAGAACAGTCGACTATTTAGACTGGGGCATAATGAGTTTTTAAATTGCAACTTTTAACACTGCAGGGTCTGCATTGAAATTTAGACAGAATAATTTTCCGTAAAAAACATTTGGCCCCTATAATAAAAGAACCGCTTCGTTCAACGTATCCAATGACGTAAGTTTGCGCGGCATATTTAAAATAATGCCGCAACACAAATTTTTATTTGCAAGTAATTTTTTATCGAACAAAGTTTTTAACTAGTTATGAAACAACCAACATTTTTATTTGTTAATGAAGATAACATTAACAATATAACATATTAATATTTATAACGCAAATATTTATTTGCGATAAAAGTTTTTTACTTTAGGAACACGATGATTTTTTTTCTCGGAATATTGAACAAAACTGGTCTGCGGTGTTGCCATATGTCTTCTTATTATAGGGGACAAATGTTTTTCACGGATTATTATTCTGTCTTTACTGAACGTTTTTAGCAAAACCGAATAGTAAAGGAAACCCAAACTTTTTTCACTCTTTCCCTAACTAGTTTGCTATCTAAACATCATTTTTTTTTTTCAAAATTTATAAACACAATTGAATGGTAGGACGAATTATGTGACCTGACTTTCGATCAATGCAGACCCTGCAGTGTTAAATGTTGCAATTTGAAAATCCATGATCTCCCAATCTAAATAATCGACTGTTCTGAAATTTCACTCAAACATGCATAATGATATGAACAATGTCTGGTTAAAATTTGAACGAAATCTATAGAAATAAAGAGCGCGCGCTCGTACTACCTTGAGGGATCATCACAGTGTAAAAATTTCCAAAAATTGATTTTTCTTGCATTATCCGATAGCATAGACGGTTATAAACATGGTTATAGACAATTGATATGAAAGATTTGCAAAACTTCAAACGCGTTTTTCTCGAAATGTCGTTTTTGGAAACGGTGTACACCCTCAAAGGAATAGTTTTCAAGCTATCCGTCCCAAATTTCGACACAACATTATTCACGCCATTCTTTAACTTGCCAGGGAAGATTTTTTAAACGAAAAACAGTCGAAAAGATAGGCTAAATTCGATACATTTTTGCAAACGGCCGCCATTTTGTCAATTTTGCTCAAAAAGAACCCCCATAGGTCTTCCTCCATTAATAATCTTTTTACAAATTTTGTTTCAGATAATATTTACGGCCACAACCGTTTACACCGTAAGGACTCCTTTTTTCGAAGATTTTTTTAACCGTTAAAAAAAAAGTAATTTTTTTTAAACGTAAAAAATTTTTCTTCTGTTCTCCATGAGTGCTTCGATTTTACATGAAAAAATCAGACTGATTAGCGTATTTCAACCATCGAATAAAAAAATCGCGATATTCAGCTATCTTTCGATTATTTTTACACTGTGATCAACCCTTAATGGTATCTTATCCCTTAACCTAGTTAAGAGTATGCTTAGTTGTAACGGTCGAAAGTAGCTCATCTTTGGGATTTTTCGCTAGAACATTGTCATGATAAATTTCTGCAAAAATTAGGTATTCGAAAACGTATCATCTGAAGAACACTCTGCATTTTTTTCATGTAAAAATACTGAATTTAATCAATCACAGTCGATGTGCGGGGAGCACCTTTCGAAAACGTCTTTTGCGTTGAGCAATGCCTTTCTGAACAAGGTTAGATGATATTAAAAAATCAGCAGATTTCGTTAGTATATTAATTTATTATATGATTAATCAAAGAAATTACTGAAATATCCAATTAAAAAATAAACGGCGCCTGTTCGATATGAGAGTCTTAATTTTTGCGAAAAAATACGAAATTTTCGTTCATCAAGTCGAAAATATACATCGCAAGAAAAAAAACTTTCGATCAAATATTATATTTTTCCATATAGAAAAATCCCTAAAAAATTCAGAAACATCGATACAGTAATTTTGGAGATATTTTGCTCGACGACGTTGAAAAAGTACCATCGAGAGAAATGCGTTTAAAGTTTCGAACGACGCTTCGAGCGCTCTGACGGGCGACAACATAACAGCATATAAATCTGTCAATTTTAATCCGATCACGAGTACGAATGTAAATACACCCACTGAGGGCGTGACAAAAAAAAGGAATATTTACACTTTCAAACAATCTTATTAAGTACAAGCAAAATGTATCCCGAATTCGAGCTATCTAACTCAAGTGCAAGTGATAACGCTAGATAATCCTTTCCCTCTTTTATTACCTCGGGAATTAGCTCTCTTCAATCAAACTTGAATAAATCAACGAGTAATTAATGCTTCTTCGATTCAGTTGTAGATCCTGGAAGCTGACTCTTACAGTCTCAACTTTTTTTTTATAAATGTCAATATCAGCATTTTTATCAAGATAACAGCTATTGTTAAAATGTATGCGTTCGAAACCAAAATTAAAAAAACACCTTTTTAAGGGGTTACCCCCACTTGCGATTTTGAAAATATCGATTTTTTTATTGCATTTTTTTGAAGTATAAGTATCTGAGAATATGTCCTGAAAATGTCCTGAAAATGTTCTTCGTGTAAACTGAAATTGAAACTTTAAACGCGTTTTTCTTAAAATGGCATTTCTGAAGTCGGTGACCAAGATTACTCGAACACTAATGAACCGATCTTCTTGAAATTTTGCAGGCTTTTTTAATACATAAAAATGTAGTCTTTAATCGTTCGATTTTTTTTTTCGAAAAAAAAAATGGCCGTTTTATAGCCAAAAAACGGCCGTTTTTTTTCATTAAAATCGAACCATTAACTTTGACTGTCCGCCATTTTGTGAAAAATGAATATTTTTTAAAATTCTTCGATTAAAGACTAGTTTATACTTATATTTGACTAAATCCATCCGCATTTTTTTTTCAGATGATCCACTTCGCCGCAATGTTGGTCACCGCAAACCGTGTATATAAAAACATTATTTCATTGACGGCTATTTGCCACTAAGCAATGTAATATTTTTCAATAAAAAAATTACTGAAAGTTCTTCAACATGTGTTCTTTAAGATGGTATATTGATCGATTAAAAAAGTTTTGTAGTTTTCTATTAAAAAATTCATGAAAAAGGCCTTTTTTTGCGCTACAAGTGGGGGTAACGCCTTAAAATAATGATGCAGAGACCGAAGAAAAATCTAGCTCCATCGTATCTCTAAAACGAATAAACCGATTCTCTTGAAATTTGAACCACATATTGTAAACATGATTCGCACAACAAGATGACCCTCGATGGTTTAAAAATTTTGATTTTTACTCTTTTTTTGCGAAAAAACGCGTTTTTTAAATACTTTTTTGGTTTTTCATCTGCTATTTTTTTATTTTTTGATAAAACTTTATATCCGAGGGTCATTTTGTAGCTGGTGTCATGCCTAATCTAATGGACTTTGATTTTTTTTCATTCAGACAAGCCGGTGCCGAGTTGTGGTGGAGCTACCTAGACCACCTATTTTTGAGGCGTTACGTTAAACAAGCTTTTGTACTTAAAAAGAATGAAAATGAATTAAAATTTTAATAAAATGTATTTCAAGACTTTACTTATCAAGCTCAACAATTTTTATATTCATATCTTTTATAAAAACCTCAAAACAAGATCGCGAAAATAGCGTTTTTTTTCGTGGCTCCAAAGTGGACCGATCCCTTAAGGGAGCAGTTGATTCTTAAAGATAGAACGGACATTCGCATTAAAATATAGTTGCATTTGTCTGAAAGTGATTTTAAAGACATCGAGACCTACGCAATGTTGAGTATGGGTACATTACTACGAGGACCATCGACTGTCTTCAAAATCACCTTGGCCTCCATATATCTACCACATCCCGTTTCTTTTTCTGAAGTTATGAATGTACTTCTCGTTGTAACTCTTATACTAATCAACTTTGCGGCACCCGTGTACTGAAGCCAAGGCGAAAGAAGTACGAAGTTTGCGAGAAAAAAAGAAAAAAAAATTCTCACCGTTTTTTTTTCATCCCTCGTCCCGTCACGTTTTCAAGCACGAGAGCGGTTTCATGCTCGAAGCGAGCGTCTGCTCAACCAACGCGATGCGAACTTTCAACTTTTGCCGGAGGAGTGGCAAATAAAGAAAGACAAAAAAAAAGTTTGCCACTGTTCTTTTCTTTGGTACCATTTTTACCTCATTGTTAGGCTCCGGAGTTACGAATCTGGACACATTTCTTTCAAATTATTTATTCGTTCGGTCCTTCCTGTGGTCCGACGGAGACAGCGAAGGCGATTAGCATATTGCCCTTCTTGGGGATTCGTGATATTCGTTTCCTTATCTTATTCAAAGCCACAGCTGTATCTCATTCTGGTTGTAGGTTCAGTAATTTTTGGTTAATTTCGTCTCGCTTCAGTTCGAATTTGGGGAATTTTGCTTGGTCTCGCAAGCGTCGCGATAACATCTCAGGCTTTTGGTATTTAAATATGGGTTATGTCCCTTTTGTAATTAGTGTAGCAATTACAAAAGTGCAATCAACCTTAGTCTTGTAATTTTCACAATTTGTCATAATTCTTGTAATAATTACAAGATTAATTCGTTATTAGAATGATTGTAATAATTACGCTAATTACTAATCATTCAATATGTTATATCTTGTTCAATAATTCAATATCTAATTTAGTAATCTTTAATAATGTAATATCCAATTTAATCATCTAATTCTATTTAAAAATGTTATAATCTTATCATCGAAAAGTAATTGGGTAATCTAATATCGAATCATTTTGTAATTATCACAATTATTGTAATAATTGTAAGAGTGTGATTCTTGGTGTTATTTATTAATCGAATAATATATTATTAGTACAGTCGTGATGCACATTGGAATCGAAAGAAATTAGAAGAAGGCTAGTTTTTTGACACGTGATTTTGTAGGTACCGCGGGTGCTAAATCCAAGTTTGCCTAAAAATCGGGGTGTAGGGTTTTTTTAGGGGATGAAAGGGGATGGAAGTGGATTAATGCCAAACTACAACCCCCACGAGATCGGTGCCGGGAGATAAAGCGTTCAGAAAAATCCGGGCTTTATTTTTGTCCACAGCGCCGAAGTCGTGGAAGTTCATTTTGGGGGTGAAAAAGTGGGGTGAAAGTTTGAAAAATCAGTTTTCATTGGATAACTCTTTAGAAAAAATGCATACAATTTTTGTTCAAATGGGAACATTGTAGCCCTTGAAAAAACGCGTCGATCGGGTATTTGATCAACCCTCTCCGAAAATATTTTCACGCCCAAATGAATGTTTGAATTATAAAAAAATTGTTTATTGAATAACTCAAAAACAATCGATTTTTCGGGGATGGTTTAAATGTACGAAATGTAGAGAATAATTGTCGCTATATTTTCGTTTCTATGGACCACTCTCGAATTTTGCTTTTTCGAACCCCTCTCAGAGGTTGAAAATTCAAAATGAAATTCCGGGACAACTATTGACCGAAAATAAAGAGACACGAGTTTGGCGCTGTGGACAAAAATGTAGCTGAGGGTTCAAGGTACAAATTCTTCCACAGCGCCGAATTCGTACGGTCAATAGTTTTCCCAGAATTTCATTTTGAATTTTCAACCCCCGAGGGGGGTTGGAAAATAAAAAATCAATGGTGGTCCATAGAAACGAAAATATAGAGAAAATTATTCGCTACATTTCGTACATTGGCACCATACCCGAAAAGCCGATTGTTTTTGAGTTCTTCAATAAACAATTTTTTTTTGGTTATGTAACCATTTTTTGAAGGGTGAAGATATTATCGGAGAGAGATGATCAAATACTTGATAGACGCGACTTTTTAAGGGCTACAACGTTCCCATTTGGACAAAAAATGTACGAATTTTTTCTAGAGTTATTGAATTAAAACTGATTTTTCAAAATTTCACTCGACTTTTGCACCCCCAAAATGAACTTCCACAACTTCGGCACTGTGGACAAAACTAAAGCCTGGATTTTTCTGCGCATTTCGTCTCACGGCGCCGACCTCGTAGAGGTTGTAGTTTGGCATTAATCCACCCCATCCCCTTTCATCCCCTAAAAAAAACCCTACACCCCGATTTTTAGGCAAACTTGGATTCCCGCGGCACCTACAAAATCACCTGTCAAAACATTAGCCTTCTTCTAATTTTTTCCGTTTACGGGGTTTTTCAGCGACAGCACGACTGTACTATATCTCATTCACTCTACGATATTTATCTCAAGCTGTTAATGGCTACGTTCATTTTTGGGGGAAATAGAAAGAGAGTGCAAGAAAAGAGAAACAGTGGTAATGGCGAGGGAGAATGTAAAGTGTGACGAAAATTAAAAATAATAAAAGTGGAAAAATACAACTTCTTGTTAGATTGTAAGAGAACGATGTTAAACGGTGTAACAGCTTTGTAAAAAGCCGAAAAAACGTTGCAAGTAAAACTTCTTGCTACTACTGGTTATGATCAATATTAGTTATGTTACTTTTGAAATTATTTTAATTCTTGTAATTATTACGAAATTCCTGTAATAATTACGCTAACTACTAACAAATTAATATCTAATATCTTACATCTTTTTTTATAACCTCATATCTGATTTAATAATCTTACCTAAAAAATGAATAATCCAAAAATCTCGAACTATTTAAAAAATATAATTTTTATTATTTTTTCAATCTTTACAATTCTTGTAATAATTACAAAAGCGTAATTATTTGAATTCTCTGCATTTTCATTTATTCGCCTCACGCAAAGTTCAAAGCTACCAATACGCAATCATCTTCAGAGAGAAAGAAAACGCCAAGACCTGATCATCATTATCAAAGATAGAAAATCTTCGTCTTACACGCTCTCATACGTTTTCAATTACCGAAAAAATCCTTTTTCTACTATGCGCAAAAAAGGTCTTTCGTGTTCGTCGAGACATCTGCGCTTGGTGGAGATTTTCGTCTCATTTCCGGCGTCTCAAGGGCCAAGTGAGACAAGCTTGCGATTTATTCAAGCTCTCGTACCCTAAGTTTTTGGAGTCGCGTTTCTTAATCATTTTTCCGCCAATCCTCGAAGCTCGCGATTTCTCGCTGGGATTTCATCCCAGCAGGGGACCGCGAAGGGAACACGAGAGAAAAAAAATTCTGCCGTGCATTCACTCAATTATCGGCCTCGTTCTCGCCGGCTCTTGCCCCAATGTCGCGAGTATGAAGTCGTCCATACCCAAGGCTATAAGCACACCCCCCCTTGCTTCGCGCAATTTGGCCTTCTGACGCTGTACGAAGATAGGGGCATACTTTTCCGAGAGACTTGAGCCTCCTCGGCTCCACTCACGTGCCGGATATTAGATCCCTCGACAACTCCGGCCTTACATCCCCTCCGGTTACCAATGAACACTCTATCTCGAGTGGCATCATCACCGCTTTACCACTTTCCATTTAACTAATATATATATATATATATATATATATATATATTTAAACACACACACACACACACACACACACACACACACACACACACACACACACACACACACACACACACACACACACACACACACACACACACACACACACACACACACACACACACACACACACACACACACACACACACACACACACACACACACACACACACACACACACACACACACACACACACACACACACACACACACACACACACACACACACACACACACACACACACACACACACACACACACACACACACACACACACACACACACACACACACACACACACACACACACACACACACACACACACACACACACACACACACACACACACACACACACACACACACACACACACACAATTTTAAACCTCTCCTCCTGAATCTTACATGGGGTAAGGAAAAGGATGACAAAGACGAAAGATAGAGAAAGCGAGGAGATGAGAAGGAGCTTAATGAGCCTGTTTTGTCTTAGGACTTCCGACCCACGGAACAATTAGGAAGTCTACCTCGAATACACATGGTTCATTTGGTACTGCTCTATCACTGGTCCTTTTTCGTTCTCTGTCTTTCACCTGGTGATCCACTTTTCAGATACGTCCTTTTCCACTTCTCACTCAATTAGCCTCTTTCAAAGGTCTCGTCTAAATTCACGATCTTGTCTCGCCAACTGGTATCTGCTGCCGAGGGCATACAGCGTCTATGGAGTACGATGACTTTATTAAACATTCAATCTATGCAATTTACACAGTTCCATGGTAGTTCAAATGCTACACAGCCGACAAAAAGTCGACTCGAGGAGCCTTGAGAAACCTGGATTTTTTTGGTATTTATTTTCCGAGTTTCGACGTGTACCATTGCGGTTTTTACTTACGAGGAACATCCCTCAGGTGACTCCCTTCGAATTTGTTGAAATTTGGATATGTTATAAAGCACCGAAAAGTAGACGATACGTTTTTTTTAAAGGGTGAAACCACCCCTTAATATAGGGGTGGTTCACCCCTTAATTTTTTTTACAATGTCACTATAGTGGATTTTTTATCGCTTTGGATTAGAAGAATTTTCGTTTTTGTTGCATTAAAATCGGTGGACTCCTTGTGGGTGAAACTGCTATATTACCCCTAGAGATGCGTTTTTTCGAGGGGTGGTTTCACCCCTTAAAACCGTTTTTCCGCCGATAAAAAAATACGTATCGCTTACTTTTCGGTGTTTCATAACATATGCAAATTTCAACAAAATCGAAGGGTGTCTCCTGAGGGATGTTCCTTGTTAGAACCCTTCCCAATTGAACCCTCTTCTATGACTATCCTGCAAGTGATTGAAAAATACTGTATGGCCTTCCATCAAAGCATGTATCTATAATGAGGAAAAATCAAGTGGGACTCACTTTGTGAAAGTAGCGCAGCGTTCGATTGATTAGCCGTTGGATTAGCGATGAGATCGAATTGCGATAGTTTCATGTCTTCGGCTATGGCGACTTGTCGAGCGTTGTTCCATTTGTAGAGCACGTCCTGGGTTGTGTAGCCAACTTGAACATTGAATATAATACAGATGCCTTTCTCAATGCTTTAGAACATTCTAATGTACAATATTCGCTAATTATAAGATTTACGGTTCATTGGAGAGTTTAAAATCGCAATGTTCAACATCCTTAAGGCCGGAGCCTGAGTTAGAAGGTCCGAAAAATCGTTTTTTTAATTGTTTAAATCGATAGATAAACTATCCAAGATTATATTAACAAAGTTGAAGAGGCCAGTTGTAAATATTTTCGACGATACAAGGCCAAAAGCAGAGAAGCGATTGATATTTGATATTGATCTTTCCTCCAATTCATTTTCACGATTTTTCCAAATTGGCGGGTGTGATAGCAAAAAAAACTAAACGACCTATTGAATCAAACCTAAGTTTATTTTCTTCGGTATGAAAATCTCTTCTAAGTGAATAAAAATTCGGTGAAAAAGTCTTTTTAAATCATTTCTATAGCACGTTAAAGTGTTTTTAAACACATTTTTTTTTCAAACCTGAGAAAAGTTATAATTTCACGATTTTTCGGCTTTTTCTTGGTTGACCCAGAAGAAAAATATATGACAATTGAAAATTTTATTGGTTTTTTGTTTCAGTCAAGAATTACAAGCTGTATCTTTCCCGCCGATTGGGCACTCCAGTGGCAAGCCGCACATGGAATAGGCTGATAAATCTGCAGTCATTTATTGTTTCATGTTGAACATTTTTTTTATACATTTCAAATATACATGAAATTATACCTCAATGTTTACTGAGCTCACTTGTTTTGTTCCCTTCCAAAAAAATTCCCGAAAAAATGCTTTTTGTGGATCTTCTAATTCAGGCTCCCTTAAGGGGCTACACCAGTGTGACACTCAAAAAATCGATTTTTTTACCTGTAAAAGAATACCCTGTAAAAATTTCAAGGCCGTATCTCTAATCATTTTATCTAGCAAAAATCGATAGTTAAATCTTCAAACGCGTTTTTCTCGAAATGAAATTTTTCAAATTTGCTGACATTGTAACTCCAAGAGCAATTATCCGATTGATTTTAAATTTGAACTGAGTACTCTTGACTATATTTACTCTACAATGACGTAGGATATTTTTGATTGGATGAAAATTGACGATTTGGCATTGAAAAAAACGACCATTTAATAGGCAGGAAAACAGACTTTTTTCATAACTACGCCATTTTGTTAGATTTTGATATTTTCCGAAAATCCTACGTCATTGTACAGGAAATACCTTCCAGTTCAACGACATTTTTTCCTTTTTCGGTTTCAGCTACTCAATCGGCCGGAATCACGTCAGCAGTGGAGGAACTTTTTTTGTTGGGCCTCCGAACGCAGCGCATAAGTCGCTTGGATCTCAATATTTTTCTATGAAAAAATTATCTAATATAGGTCCAATATAGCCAAATATATTCTTAATTTTCCGAAATATTTAATTGGCTACTTTTCTTCCAAAAAATTCCCGAAAATCACCCAAATTTTCAGCGTTCACATTCGAATAGCCCCATAAGACGCGACAACTGTTCTGCATAATTGCTGAAAGTTACGCAGGCAACAGACGATGGTAATCCAAAAAAGAAAACTCACAGCTGCCGAATTTGAGTGGACAACGTTGCGTGTCCATGGGAAAGTCCTCGAGATTCATCGGGCATCCAGCTTTGATGGTGAGTCTGCAAGCACACGATGCGATAGCTTATACATTCTAGGATCAATTATACAAGAAGTGGATTATGGCATGCCGGAGAATTTCCCATCTTCCGTAGACCCTTCTCATTCTCTCCTCGTCTGTAACCCTGGATTGTGCCGTCAGTGTGAGTTCCGGTGGGAAATGCAGCATGCCAAGCCTTCCGAAATCCTGTTGTCCATTCCCTAGCAAGCGTCGGCACTAATTGGCGCAGTCCTTTGCCCTGTCTCGCGTCTTTGGAAACGGGTTCTTGAAAATCAGACCTAATCGCTTGGCTGATGATTCAAACGCTCGCTATTACGGTCGTTTCCGTTCTTGCGAAAACTGGTCATTGGATCGCGGGCCGCTGATGCCTTGGTACCAGTAACGAGGACATCTCTCTTCGGCTACTAACGTTGGAGGGACGTATAACGGGAGATAGGCTCAACTCGGGCACTTCGGCACGTAACCCCTCCCGATCAACCCTCCCCCAGATTCACGATCATGGAATACCTCAAGTCCATATACGTATAAGGACACTATAGATACGTATACGGCGGCTATCCATCTTGCATGTATTCATGTGTATCGTCTGGAGTTTGATCAAGTTACGCGTTCATGCAGGATGTTACCTCGTGCGGTTTAACCCTAGCCTGTATCTATCGAAGAAGCCAGTCAGCCGAATTTGCGTCGCCTCGGCGACTAATCGAATTCATCATATCCTCCATGCTGCTCTCGTATACTTGTTATCCGGTAACGCTCTTACCCTGACTTTGGATCCTCGGCTGCCTTATGTGTTTATCTGGGTCACTTCAAAGCGTCCAGTCGTTTTATCGCGTTTGGCGTTTTATTGCTTCGTGACAAAGCTGGAGTCATCGGTCACCTTATCATTGGTCATCATGGCAATTGCTTGGCGTTTTTCAATGGTATGCGAATCATTGGCAATGTTGATCTCGTTTGTCCGTTGGATCTTTACGACTTTGGATTTATATAGACATCTGGATGAGGTCTACATGAATTGATGATATGTTGCATTCAGCTTGTGGGGGGCTTATAGTGCAGTCGTGCGGTCGCTGAGAAAACCCGGAATCGGAGAAAATTAGAAGAAGGCTAGTTTTTTGCCTCCAAGTTTGCCTAAAAATCGGGGTGTAGGGTTCTTTTTTAGGGGATGAAAGGAGATGGGGGTGGATTAATGCCAAACTACAACCCCTACGAGGTCGGCGCCGTGAGACAAAATGTTCAGAAAAATCCGGACTCTAGTTTTGTCCACAGCGCCGAAGTCGTGCAAGTTCATTTTGGGGGTGAAAAAGTGGGGTGAAATTTAAAAAAATCAGTTTTAATTCAATAACTCTTTAGAAAAAAATCGTACACTTTTTGTTCAAATGGGAACGTTGTAGCCCTTGAAAAGACGCGTCGATCGAGTATTTGATCATCACTCTCCGATAATATCTTCACTCCCAAAAAATGGTTCAAAAAATTGTTTATTGAATAACTCAAAAACAATCGGTTTTTCGGGTAAGGTTCAAATGTGCAAAATGTAGAGAATAATTTTCTCTATATTTTCGTTTCTATGGACCACCCTTGATTATTTATTTTCCAACCCTCCTCAGGGGTTGAAAATTCAAAATGAAATTCTGGGAAAGCTATTGACCGTACGAATTCGGCGCTGTGGAAGAATTTGTAGCTTGAACCCTCAACTACATTCTTGTCCACAGCGCCAAACTCGTATCTCTTTAGTTTCGGTCAATAGTTTTCCCAAAATTTCATTTTGAATTTTCAACCCCTGTGAGGGGTTCGAAAAAGCAAAATTCAAGGGTTGTCCATAGGAACGAAAATATAGAGAAAATTATTCTCTAACATTTCGTACATTTGAACCATCCCCGAAAAATCGATTGTTTCTGAGTTATTCAACAGACAATTGTTTTGTTAATTATTGAACAACTCTTTTCGGGGTGAAGATATTATTGGAGAGGGTTGATCGAATACTCGATCGACGCGTCTTTTCAAGGGCTACAACGATTCCATGCAAACAAAAATTGTGTGAATTTGTTCTAAAGAGTTATCGAATGAAAACTGATTTTTCAAAATTTCACCCCACTATTTCACCCCCAAAATGAACTTCCACGACTTCGGCGCTATGGACAAAAATAAAACCCGGATTTTGCTGAACATTTTGTCTCCCGGCGCCGACCTCGTGGGGGTTGTAGTTTGGCATTAATCCCCCCTATCCCCTAAAAAAAAACCTACGCCCCGATTTTTAGGCAAACTTGGTTTTAGCACCCTTGGCACCTACAAAATCACCTGTCAAAAAACTAGCCTTCTTCTATTTTTTTCCGATTCCAATATACAGCACGACTGTACGAGTCAGGGATTTAAAAAACCCGTTTCATTCGACACATGAGTTCTTGGTGTCACAGAAAGTAGAATCTTGACGAATTGATTTGAAACGATGCGTTATCCAGACTTCAAAGTTGCCCTGCCCCGCAGCAGGGTCTAATTCGTATTGCCTAGCTGTCTCGTGAATTTGCATGGAGTGGTCCGTACGTACACGTGTACATGCACGCGCAATGGAAAGGATCCCTCGTAATCCTTGGGAGTGTTCAACTAGTGAGCGGATGCGGTTTGGTTTCACCGCAGTTACTGGGACGTATCTCACGAACTAACCCTAAGATCCTGCTGTGAAATTATCTTTCCATCTCTGTAATAGCTCCCTTCAAACGTCCCTAATCCGAAGGGTTGACTGTAAGCTTCAAGGATGCCACGAACGTGCGCGGACGCTCTCAAAATTTCATCGGTCTACCACGAACCTTCCCAGCTCTAGGTCCATCTCGTATCAGTGGAGAAAAACAACCCTACTGGCGGCCGCTGTGCCCGGTCGTAACATTTTTATGCTGATCCTTACAGACCGAAGCTTCATAAATTTTTGACAGGATTTCACTAAATTCGGGCCGGAGAAGCAGCAAGTGCTGCAATTGATTTAGGCGGGATATACATTTACAACGATCAAAAAATCTATTTTTTTTCTTCTTTAAACTATAGAACTATATATGTAGAATATTTTCCCAATGTTTCGAAGCGAAATTCGAAAAACTTCAAACGTTACAGCCCGTCAACGCTGTACATCACTGCTCGGATTTGGAGCGGGCGTGAACTTCAAACGCGTTTTTCTCAAAGCTGCATTATCGAAATTGGCGTATAGGAATCCTCAAAAAATATTAAGGGGTCAGTCCACTTTGAAAATTTCAAAAAATCGATTTTTTAAAATTGTTTTCGAAAGTACATACTTTCAGAAATATTGCGTCAAAATTTTATGAAAATCCGAGCTCTCTAAGTACTTTTTTTTACCTGAACGTCAGGACCTCATTTCGTCGACCTGAGCGTATAGCGCGCTCGGCTGACCCATCGTATAAACTTCAACCGCGTTTATCTAGAAACAACGTTTTCAAAATCTAGCTCCATCGTATGTCTAAAACTAATAAACCGATTCTCTTGAAATTTGAACCACATATTGTAAACATGATTCGCAACAAGATGACCCTCGATGGTTTTAAAATTTTGATTTTTACTCTTTTTTTGCGAAAAACTGCGAAAAAAGCGCGTTTTTTTTACTTTTTTCGTTTTTCATCTGCCATTTTTTATTGTTTGATAAAACTTTATATCCGAGGGTCATTTTGTAGCTGGTGTCATATTGAATCTAATGGATTTTGATTTTTTGATTTGATAATATTGGTACCTTCTACTTGACGGAAATTGTATTTGAAAAATTGGAAAAAAACTACTTTTTTCATCCACATTTTACAGAAATGTTGCGTGCAATGTTGATTTTTTTTTGTAAATTCGTGCCATTTTCTTAAATTTGCATTTTCTTCATTTTAATTACCGTTACATAGGAACTACACATGTTTTAACTGAAAAAATGTTTGAACTTTTTCGCAAATCAAAGTCTACGGGATGCTGCAGTCTAGCACCCCGTAGACTTTGATTTGCAAAAAAGACGCCGATTCGCAACTCCCGCAGCGAACTTGCTGTAACACTTTGCCACAGCTTCACCATTTTTATGATGAATTAATTTTAAAAAATTGTTCAGTATACCTAAATATACTTTTAAAGTATACCTAAAGTTTGATAATTGTAGAACAATTATTTCTTAGTTTAAAAAATCCCTCAATATTGCTTATTTTCTTCCTGTCTCAACGTATATCCCGCCTTAATTTACGCGAAAAAAATGTTAGAATTTAATAAACGAAATAGGCGATCTATGTATTGAAAATCGATAAATGCAATTTATTAATTTATGACTTACTTTATAATTTTTTTAATGTACAGGTGTTGCAAGTAATTAATGTATGCTAAAGTAATATTGGAATGCGTTAAGGAAATACGAGATCTGTTTATTGAAAATAAATAGCTGCAATTTATTAATTGACGAAATAATTTATTAATATATTAATTTAACGGTGGCACAATTGATTTATTAATGCGCAAAAAACTTAAAACTCAATAAACGAACTTATTACAATTTACTAATTTACGAGGGAATTTATCAATTTATTACTTTACAGGTGCTGCAATTAATTAATGCACACCAAACTAATTTTTGAATTAAATAAACGATATAAACCATCTATTTATTAATAAAAAATGTGTCATTATTATTATTATTACCGGCATTATCGCTCCTACCATTACTATTATTTTCATTACGAATTGTTCTACTAGCTTTACTAACTATCAGTTTCATTATTTTTATTATCATTATTATTTTGATCATGGCACAATGAAAAAATTTAGCATCATTGGAATACGTTGGCCTTAATTTTTAACAATCCTACAGCTCTCGAAACTAACATCTAATATGGAATGAAGCAATATCTACAAATACTCATTTTTTCAGATTCGATGAAGCAAGCGAATACGTTTGCAGATTCCCTACTCGAGCTCGCAGTCGAGTAGAGAGAGAAAAATGAAATCGTGGTATCCACAAAATTGCGGGAGGGTAAATGTTATCGTTTTGAGGACGACGTCGTCGCCTTCGATGCGGTGGACCCTCGAAATAATGCAAACGGAACGGTATATTTCGTCGTTCGTGGGCACCCTAAAGGACACATGGCGGGGTGGGAAAAGCAATGGATTAACATCTGGCAAGCTGCCACAAGAGACACAACCCCACGATTTCCGCTGAGCTCTGTACAAATTTTTTTCATAGGAAGTTTTTTTCCATAAATAAAGGGAATGGGTACAGGTTAAGAGCTTACAATTGATGCAGGAAACGTGATGGTACAACCTAATGGATTGCGTCAAGGAGCAGATTTATAGCGAGCAATTGTGCACATTAATTGTTTGTTTGGGTTCAACAAACACCACCATCCCATATACACCACGTATATGGAAAGAAGTTTTCTTGAAGAACCTCGCCGGCTACGACCATCCCTATTGCCCACCGTTCCCATAATGAATATTATGCAAGCCCCAATGTCTCAAAAATCAACATTATATAAACGTAACGAATATCAGTTAATGACCATTCCACTCCACTGACAAAAAATTTTTATTGATATTAACGATCCGGAACGATTTGATACATTTTTTTAACTAACTAGATTTTCATGTGAAATCCCATTTTTTCTATTGCATTCCATTATTGGAATTATTTATTTCAAATATATTTATTTATTCAAATCAATATCTATTTAATATCGTCCAATAACTAATTATTTTATTTAATTCTAATAAATCTGTGATTCGGTTTCATATGTTCAAAAAACAATTTAGTTGAATCCACTAAATGTCTCTGTTTGATTTTTTTTTTAATTTAAATCAAATAGAATTTTCGTAGAGTCAACCATTTTTCTCTTTAATTGAATTGAATCTGTCTTTAATTCAACACACATACCAAAGCGGAGTAGGGGTAGGGAGGGTGAAGAGAGAGGAATTATATATATATATATATATATATATATATATATGAGGCATTCCATAGATTTTCAGCAAGGTCAAAACCCTCACTATTTTTCAGAGTCCTGCAATTTTTTTACTATCAAAAGGTACCTGCTAGGAGTGTCTGTGATTTTTTTCAGATTTTTTTTATGAGTCCTGCTGCAGATATCGCAATTTTTGAAAAATGAGAATCAGTTTTCAACTAGATGTACCTTAAAAACTATGGCCCAGGCAAAAACAATTATCGGACAAAATATTTTTGATTTTGGATGAACTTTTGACTTTAACAATTACATTTTTTTTAATCGTCAAACATTCTATAATAAATGAAAAAAATCGATTTTCAAAAAGTATGTCACGTTTGATTTTGCTCTAAATTTTTCTGAATTTTCTGTTCTTAGTGTGGACATACAGAAAAAATTGGCATCATGGGCCGCGAACTGGTTTAGAAGATATTGCATTTTTTTGTTGTTGTTATTCATCTTATCTTTATTTGTATCAGTCTGATTTGAATTAGTAGTGGACATAACTGAAAAATAACACTATAAAATGAAACTTCAAGCAGCTTCGGATGGTGTAATTGACGATTTCAAAATTTAATGCATTTCTAACTTTACATACTAGGTGAGAAAAAACACAATATTTATGACAAGTAAATGTTTTTTATTGCCCAGTATTAGCAAATCTTGTGAATTATTATATGTTTGTCATCCGTCGAATATAATTTCGAAGTAATCGTGCCGTCTGTTCGCGGAATGAAAGCATGTTGCTTCTGGGATTTCTTGAGGGAGAAGATTTTTTCTTTGGTCAATAGATATTTGAATCGACGATCAATTTAATCCGTCACTGATGGTTGGAATATTTATCGCGATTTTCGATGAACTTGCACTAGCATAACATACGTGGGTCATTTGACAAGTACCTAGCCTCACCGCTAGATGATGCCACTATTGCAAGAGAAATACACTATAGTGTAGTACCGTCTTGTAGACGGCTACTGACAAAATTTCAGCCGGATCGGACTTGTAGTTCTCTTTTGAGAGCGTGTGAAAGCAAGTGTGTCCGTTGATTTTTGAAAGAATGGAGAAAGAACAATATCGGTCGGTGATTCGATTCTTGTTTTTGGAAGGGAAATCGCGCAGTGAAATTAAAGAACGCTTGGATGCAGTGTATGGGGATGCTTCTCCTTCGATGGCGACCGTTAAATTTTGGTATAAGGAGTTTCAACGTGGTCGTACGTCGGTTTTTGATGATCCACGCCCAGGTGCTCCAAAAACAGCCACTACGGAGGAGAACGTGACAAAAATACACGATATCGTTTTGTCAGACCGCCGATTAAAGGTGCACAAGATAGCTGTGATAGTAGGCATCTCAGAAAAACGCGTGTGGCATATCCTACATGAGTCTTTGGGCATGAGGAAGCTGTCGGCAAGGTGGGTGCCGCGTTTGCTGACTGCAGACAACAAGCGCATTCGTGTGACCACTTCAGAGCAGTGTTTGGAGCTGTTTAATCGCAATCCAAAAGAGTTTTTGCGTCGTTACGTGACCGTCGAAGAAACATGGATTCACTGGTATACTCCAGAGACCAAGGAGCAGTCAAAACAGTGGACCTTACCCGGTGAACCTGCTCCAAAGAAGGCGAAGATGGTCCCGTCGGCTGGAAAGGTGATGGCCATTGTTTTCTGGGATTCTCAAGGTGTGATTTTTATTGACTACCTGGAGAAGGGCAAGACGGTCACGGGACAGTACTACGCCGAACTATTGAGCCGATTTAACGCCGTGTTAAAAGAAAAACGGCCCCATTTGTCGAGAAAGAAAGTGCTTTTCCACCATGATAATGCACCTACTCACACGTCCGCGCTCGCCACGGCTAAATTGGTCGAATTACGCTATGAACTGCTGCCCCATCCACCGTATTCTCCAGATTTGGCTCCGTGCGACTTTTTTTGTCTCCAAATCTAAAAAATTCACTCGCTGGGAAGAAATTCCACTCCAATAACGAAATAATCGCCGCCACGGAGGCCTATTTTGCAGCCCAAGAGATAACATTTTTTTCAACGGGGTTAAAAAAATTGGAACACCGCTGGGCCAAGTGTATTCAACTAAAAGGAGACTACATTGAAAAATAAATTTTATTTTTAGCAAAATTTTGGTGTTTT
This sequence comes from Ophion slaviceki, assembly GCA_944452715.1. NCBI lineage: Eukaryota > Metazoa > Arthropoda > Insecta > Hymenoptera > Ichneumonidae > Ophion > Ophion slaviceki. The sequence continues at coordinate 12,567,108 of OX101794.1, read as the reverse complement.
CATTTGTAGGCTAGGTACTTATCAAATGACCCACGTACTTGCACCGTCAGAAGCCGAAAAGTGAAAATGAAGGTTATGAAATTTCACATACAATCATAACATCGAAACCGGTCAAGGAAATCGAGAACGTTTACTTCCGACCTTGCCGCCGGTGTCGCGTCGGTCGGGCGGGAAATTTGAAAATTTGAAAAAAATCAATCTTATAACATACAAAACACTTTGATATATGTTTTTATGTGAAATTCAAAGTTTCTCCCAATTAATGATCCAATTCATATCAATATAAAAGATTTTAAAAAAATGCAAATCAGCCTGTATCTTCTATACCAGTTCGCGGCCCATCTTGTCAATTTTTTCTGTATGTCTACACTAACAACAGAAAATTTAGAAAAATTTAGAGCAAAATCAAACATGACATACTTGTTGAAAATCGATTTTTTTCATTTATTATAGAATATTTGTACGAAAAAAAAAAAGTTTATTGTTAAAGTCAAAAGTTCGTTCAAAATTAAAAATATTTTGTCCCACAATTTTTTTTGCCTGGGCCATAGTTTTTAAGGTACATATAGTTAAAAACTGATTCTCATTTTTCAAAAATTGAGATATCTGGAGCAGGACTCATAAAAAAAATCTGAAAAAAATCACAGACACTACTAGTAGGTGCCTTTTGATAACAAAAAAATTGCAGGACCCTGAAAAATAGTGAGGGTTTTGACCTTGCTGGAAACCTGTGGAATGCCTCATATATATATATATATATATATATAGGTTATGTTTGAAAAATGTATAGCATGTTATTCGATAAAACTCTCTGATTATCAAAATGATATTAACTAATTGATATAGTTTATGTTATACAACAAATTATTATAGGAATTCATTTGGTCTCTTATGCCATATCTGCGACCACGATGTTACAAGCAGTTGGAAGCATACGGGCAACGTGCGTAGCTATGAGTAGATAGGTTCTAGTTTCGATTCGATACAGGTGAAATATTTTCTTCGAAAAAAATTATTTCAGAAGGCCAGGGAATTACGAATTACGATACTAAATCGTTGTGGAAAAACTCTAAATTTAGGGCCTTAGGCCACAGTAACGGGTGTAAAATCATGTACGAATTTAACACGTTTTTTCGTATGGAAAAGTGATTCACTCATAAAATTAATTACATATCTATTAAGTATGAATATCAAGTTGTTAGAATATATATATATTTTTGTTCGATGTACAAAATGGCCGACTACTAACATTTTCTTTTGCTATCTTTTTTAGGCGCCCCGCAGCGTGACATTTAGCATCCACAATTTTCGACCTAGAACAAGAAACAATAATTCTCGTCAATCTACATTAGAATACCTAGAATAGGACGTATGGAATTTAAAAAATATTGTTTTATTCAGAAGTTGTAGGTATTTGAACTTGACAAATGAATTTTCAGTGAAAATTTTCGTTATAACCGCTCATAAACTACTTGTAAAATGCAAAGTTTTCGATTAATCAGAAATTCCGTACATACTCCTCTGAGAAATGCAATTAGGAACATAACTTTTAAATTTGAAGTGAGTCGAGTGAAAATTGTTGAAGTTATTTGTCACGCCAATTGGAAAAAAGCTGTTTCGAGAAGTTTCGAGTAGTCGGCTATTTTGTACATTGAAAAAAATATATATATTTTTTCTAACAGCTTGATATTCATACTTAATGGATGTGTAATTAATTTTATGAGTGAATCACTTTTTCATACGAAAAAAAATTGTTAAATTCGCACATGCTCTTATACCCGTTACTGTGGCCTAAGGCCTCAAGTGTTTCATTTCATTTTGGATTTATGAAATATTTCATGCATGTGTAGTACACTTAGATTTGCAGGGTACATGGTAAGCAAATGAAAGTTAATTTGAATCGAATCTTTATTTATTCAATTTAAATATATTTAATATTGAAAAAGAATAGCTGAAACAAATAGAAAAATATTTTTGAAACAAATAAGATCGTAGTAGGCCGTGAGGCAAGGAAAAAATCTATTTGATTCAAATAGATCGTATTTAAATGGAATATATTTTTTTGGCATCGTAGACATTTCCCCATACAAATGTCTTCAACAAACAGAATACAAATCAATTGAGGCCTGCTCCCTGAATTTGCATGTGCGAATACACGAATATGAAGAAAAGGGCGAGAAATGACGTCGAAGTGACAGAAATGCGAAGCAGCCTGCGAAAGTAAAAGAAAAAAAGCAACGGGCCATAACGTTCGAGTGCCATGTGCCAGACCTCTCGAAAAATATTCGTTACCTCGCGTGACACAAGCCGGAAGCTTTAGAAATTTGATTTGGTACGGGACCATTTTCCGAAACGTTCGTCGAAGCGAAAAAACAATCGCAGCGACGTATCATGAAGAGTGGAGCGAAAAGTAGAGCCGGTGAAGTGTTTTTAGAAACGAACATATATGTGAGACATATTGTGGAACGTTACCCTGCGCCCCTTTCCGTCCTTCGGCGCCTATCAACTGTTAAAATGGCGTATATGTGAAGCACTTCGTTACACTCCGATTGTTAACGGATAATTGGACGTCGCAGTGTTCCGTAACACCGACAAATGTGGTGACGAACCCTAACGACGAGATCAAATTTTTACACTTTTTTTCATACCAACCAGACTCGTTCATCACTTTTTTTATTCGATTTATCAAGAAAAAAGGCCTGTTTTTAATTCTTCAAAAAAAAGACAATTTTCCACCTATCTCGAATGTCACTGACAAGGAACATCCCTCAGGTGACACCCTTCGATTTTGTTGAAATTTGGATATGTTATAAAGCACCGAAAAGTAAGCGATACGTATTTTTTTTATCGTCGGAAAAACGGTTTTAAGGGGTGAAACGAACCCTCGAAAATAGGGGTGTTTTTCGTTTTTCGTCGATAACGTTATCGTTCTCATCTCCAATGTATAGTGTACAAAAAAATAAACATTGTTGCAATTTGAAATTTTTTGATATCTCGTACCGTTAAAACGTTATCGACGAAAAACGAAAAACATCCCCATTTTTTAGGGTGCGTTTCAGCCCTTAAAACCGTTTTTCCGCCGATGAAAAAAATACGTATCGCTTACTTTTCGGTGCTTTATAACATATCCAAATTTCAACAAAATCGAAGGGATGTTCCTTGTGAGTTTTTGTTTGGGTTCGTCGAAAACTCAAAATTATGCGGGGTAAAGGCGAAAAACGTGTTTCGATACACATTCGACATATTTGTATAGAAATTGAGGGCTTTGAGAGAAATGAATCGTGAAATCGTGTTCAGGGGGTAAAATTACTTCGAAATGGAGATGGAAAAAAAAATTCAATGTTTTTTTGCATTACGGCAAAAAAAAGTATCTTTACTTAAGCGAGGGTCGTTTCTTTTTTGCTTCCATTTGGAACTTCACTTTGAGCTTATTCTCTTCGTTAAAGTCTGCTCTTTCAAATGCCGTTTCATTCATTAAGGTCCGATTATTTTTCGATGTTTGGCAGAATTTCAAAGACGGAGCAACGACTTTCACCAATTTTTCCATATAGACCCCTTTTTGCGTTTTTTTTCGGTCATTTTTCAAGTGCACTTTCCGGGACAGCTAATTGAGATATCGGGATCGATGCAACGGCGTTCTCTAACAAGGAACAACACTTTGGTATCCTCGGATTTCGTTGAAACTTTTTTATATGGAAGAGTAACAAAAACTAAGAGGCACGTATTTTTTTTGTCTGCCGAAAAACGGTTTTAAGGGGTGAAATGCACCATCAAAAATGGGGATGTTTTTCGTTTTTCGTCGATAACGTTTTAACGGTACGAGATATAAAAAAATTGCAAATTGCAACAATATTTATTTTTTTGTGCACTATACATTGGAGATGAGAACGATAACGTTATCGACGAAAAACGAAAAACACCCCTGTTTTCGAGGGTGCGTTTCACCCCTTAAAACCGTTTTGCCGCCGATAAAAAAATACGTGTCTCTCAATTTTTGATACTCTTCTACATAAGAAAGTTTCAACAAAATCGGAGGAGGACACCAAAGTGATGTTCCTTGTGAGTCTACCAAAATCCTTTTCGGAAACTCCCAAACAAACTTACGTCACTCAAATAGATCCGACAGTACGGCTGTTTGAAATTAAGCGATTTTGGCCATTCCTAAAAAGTGACCAAAGCGGTGGAATTTTTTTTTATTCTGCTCAACCATTTCAAGAGTCGTAATCGTAAATTTTCCACCGAGTTTTTGTAACAAGGTCAAAACTAATAAAAAAAACTCGAAGTACGGGGTGGTTTACCCTCTCAAACTATCCGGCAAAAATGAGAAAATACGTAAACTTTAACTCAATCCACCCTTCAAAGTGTTTATCCGTTTCGCTCAATTCAATGTAGCCTTTTTTCATGTGGGGTAAGAGGAAAAAAAATAGAGGGGTGGTCGATCCTTTTTTTTCCATCATTCTCATGGCGAATGACCGATCGTTTGCACGATAAGAACTTTCAACCCTTGACAAGAACAAAATCAACCCTTGACAAGCTTTACTATAAAAGGTGCTTTCACCCTTTAAAACAGATTTTCCTGATTAAAGTCCGATAAATTTCAGATTAAAAAAACCGTAGCTAATAGGTTTTAATACTCTACCATATATATGAGATTGAACAAAATCGAAGGCGAACACCCAAGTGATGTTGCTCGTCAGTCGAGAGACTATACCAGCTCTGGAATTTCCAGATAGGATTTACGGACATATACATTGGTATATTGATAGCGTATACGGTGGATAAGAGACATATATATACAGGTATATTTTATGCTATATATAAGGAAAGTTAGTGAGTGGAAGGGTGAGATCCTATATTACGCATGGCTGCAAATGTGAATCAGGGCGATCTACACATCTGTGGGTGTATACTGAGTGAAAGAGCGATGGATAGAGAGTCTAACACACACACATGGATATATATATATATATATATATATATATATATATATATATATATATATATATATATATATATATATATATATATATATATATATATATATATATATATATATATATAGAGAGAGAGAGAGAGAGAGAAAACGAAGATATGGGCGTATGAGAGAACGATGTTGCAAGACCCAAGTTGTCTCTACTGCACACGTGAAACTCGTTCTCGACATTTCCCGATTCGGGAGAAGGATCTCTCAGTCGGCTTCGCGGAGCATCAGTTCGAGCGTTAAGCTTTCTAGCACAAATACTCACGTGCAAGCTTTGTATGCATTCCCATATATGCAAATATATATATATATATATATATTAGATTGGCCAAAAAAAAATTATTTTTTTTCAATTGAATTTTTTGTTGAAAATGTTGTAGAGAATGTCAAGAAATCAGTGCTGACCAAATTTTAGCCCTCTATATCAATATTTAGAGGTCCTTCATCGCGATTTACTATTTCCCATTCATTTAACATGGTAAAAGTTTTGTTTTTACCGCTTCTCAGCATTATAACTCGCCTATATATATATATATATATAAAATTTTTAAAACAATTAATCCTTTTTTTTCTCTAGAAATGGATTGTTTCAATTTTACCTCACATTCTAACCCGATAAAACGGGGGATCTATACTTTCAGAACAAAGATTATAATTCTTGGGTTAGTAGTTAGTTAGAGCTAAATTTGAGAAATCTGTGTCTAAAGAAAAACGATTAATTGTTTTGAACATTTTACAAAGCGTCAAATTTATGAGTGAGATGAGTAAAAAAAAGTTGGCGAAAATTGGAAGTTTCGAAGCTCTTGACCTCTAAATATTCTTTGACCGCTCACAGATTTTGCAACAATATTTTTCTTTTAAAGAAGATGGTGAGATAAAGGAGAAAACAGAGCTGAAATTCGTGCCTCCCAAATTTGGGACACCCTGTGTATATATATATATATAGGAAAAGTGATTTTAAAGACATTCGAATACGAAGATCACTGTTGCCATAGTCAACATTCTGTAAATTCTAATGCCTCCAAAAGGACTGTTATGTCAATGACGTGATGTATGAAACTTAAGGACGACGTGTCTGATTACGAGTTTGTTTCTATTTTAATTCTCGCATCAGTTCAGATTTTTTAATTTTCAGCTCGTTTGGCGAATATTTTTCTATTTGAATTTCCGCCTTGCCATTCATGGGGAAAAAGCCCATTTTTCGGTGGTTCCGCAATTGTACACGAATTGGAGAAACATTGGAAAAAAGAACAGCCGGATATAGTAAAAGTTGATAAAAAACGAATACGTGAAAAATAGGACTACGAGTACAAGGGGTTGAAAAAAATTGACCCTTGTAATCCCTGCGTCCCTACGAGGGATAAAGTGGTATCATCGCAGTGGTAGAATCTCACCATTCGGAATAAAATATCGGAAATGTATAGGTAGTCTCTTCCACTCGGCAGTCAATCGTAATTGATTCGCTCATCCCGGTTGATCGAGAGGATTCATCTCGACATCTACCTTCCGGCATTCGAATTCGCACCGTGCACTTGACACGTAAGCGCGAATTTTCAATGCACGTGGAAAAAAACAAAAAAAGTTGTGCTGCAATCCCTCGACCCACTTTTGTTCAAACTATTGCCGGGTACAACAGACCAAACCCGATTTTCTTCGCTCATTGCACCGTACACTGACAGAAAAATAAGATTGATATTAACCGACGGCGTCTATTTGATTTTTTAAATTTAAATTAACTTGATTTTTCGTGAAATCCAATTTTTCCTATTGCATTCCATTATTGGAATTGTTTATTTAAAATATATTTATTTATTCAAATCCAAATCTATTTATTAGCGACCAATAACTAAATATTTTATTTGATCCGAATAAATCTGTGATTCGGTTTCATCTGTTCAAAAAACAATTTAGTTGAATCCACTAAATGTGTCTATTTGATTTTAAAAAAAATTAAATTAAATGGAATTTTCGTAGAGTCAACCATTTTTCTATTTGATTTAACTAATGATCTGTCTTAAATGCAACACACATATCAAAGCGGAGTGGGTGTAAAGAGGATGGAGAGAGAGGAATTATATATATACATATGTATATATATGGGGTTATGTTTGAAAAATCTATAGCACGTTATTCGATGAAACTCTCTAATTATCACAATGATATCAACTAATTGTTATAGTTTATATTATGCAACAAATAATTATAGGAATTCATTCAGTCTCTTACGCCATATCTGCGACCGCGGTGTTATAAGCACTCGGTAGCATAGGGGCAGCGTGCGAAACTATGAGTAGGTAGTAGGGTGGCCCAAATCTGAGCTCTATTTTTTTCCTTTTTCTTGCCATCGAATTATCTTCTTTAAAGAAAAAAAATTGTTGCGAAATCTGCGAGGGGTCAAAATATATTTCTCGATCGCTCAAGCCTCCCAAAAATTCGAATTTTCATTAAAAAATCGATTTTTTTTTCGTTCACTTCTCACCCATGTATTTTACGCTTTATAATTTTTAAACTAACCTCGCGAAAGCTCTACCCGGTCAATGAATATTTAGTGGTCGCTCAAGAGCTTCGAAATTTCCAATTTTCGCCAATTGTTTTTTACTCATCTCACTCGTAAATTTGACGCTTTATAAAATTAAAAAAAAATGGATTGTTTTTCTTTAGAAACAGATTTTTCAAAGTTACCTTACACTAATATCCCCAGAATTATAATCTTTGTTCTCATAAAATAATTCGTCCGTTAACAAAATTATAGGTCTCCCATTTTATCGGAGTGAAAGTGTGAGGTAGACTTAAAAAACCGTTTCGAAAGAAAGAAAGCATTAATTGTTTTGAACATTTTACAAAGTGTTATGTTTATGAGTGAGAAGAGAAAAAAATTTGCGACAATCGGAAATTTCGAAGCTCTTGAGCGACCACTAAATATTCATTGGCCGGCTAAACTTTCGCGAGCTTGATTTAAAAATTATAAAGCGTAAAATTCATGGCTGAGAAGGGAACGAAATAAAAATCAATTTTTTAAATGAAAACTTGAATTCTTGAGCGGGCCGCTCGCCGATTTCACGACATTTTTTTTTCCTTTAAAGAAGATAATTGGCTGGTGAAACAATGGAAAAAAATAGAGTTCAAATTTGGGCTACTCTAGTAGGTACATTCAAGGTTCGATTCCATATAGGTGAAATATTTTTTGGAACGACGAATTACGATACACAATCGTTGTCGTAAAACTCTCAATTAAGTGTTTCATTTCCTTTTGGATTTATGAAATATTTTATCCATATATAGGACACTTAGATTTACAGTGTACATTGTAAGCAAATGAAGATTTATTTGGATCGAATCTTTATTTATTCAATTTGAATATATTTAATATTTAAAAAGAATAGCTGAAACAAATAAAAAAATATCTTTGAAACAAATAAGATCATAGTAGGCCGTGAGACAAGGAAAAAACCTACTTGATTGAAATAGATTTTATTTGAATTGAATATTTTTTTTGGTAGTGTAGTACGCTGACGGCTCTTGTGCCCCGTTCATTCCTCTTGCAACGTACCGAGAATAAATATTATTGGGGAATAGTTTTTCAGCTGAGTCACGGTGGAACTGCGCTTATTTTTTCCGAACTGCATCTTTCATTTTTTTATTGATGGACCATTCATGGGGGGAGACGAATATAAAAATATATGGCTGTCGTGGCGTTTGACTTTTTTTGTTTATTTGCACAAAAACAATATCATGTTTGCTCTAGTTCAAGATACGTAGGATCAATGCAGAGTAGGAGTAAGGGTTAGGGGTGATTGATCCACCGTTGTCAGGTGGTCTGACAAACACTTGCGGTGACTACTGCGGGCCATCTGCAGCGACGTCTTAGCTGTCGGGCGTTGGTAGGGAACGCAAGTAGTAAACACTGGTAGTGGACAGACGTGGTAAACGAGGACCGTCCATTTTTTTTGTGAATCTTCACTTTTTATCTCAACCCTACAGCCAAAATAAATTGACAGTTCAAATACTGTAATTATTTTAATTGTTTTTGGTACGCTTATTTGAGCTTTGCTTGTTGGTTGGTCAATAAAGAATTATTCCAATTACCAGGATTGTCTTGGAAAGCCTGATAAAATATTTTGGCAGGTAAAAATGTCTATACGTGCGAGAAATAATATTTATCGTGTTGCAATATAGTATGTACGCAGCGTGGACACAATCTAGTTTTAATTTTCATATGATTTTTTCTTTGATGCTACTGTGAAAGTGATTGGGTAATAAAAGTCCACAAGGGTGTAACTGTAAATTAAAATTAGTTGGCGTTCAAGCGTGGCTGTCGATAAAAAAATCATTACATTGATCACTAGCGTCAATCAATTTAATTACCAATTTAATGATAAGTCAGTAAAAAAATCATTAAATTGCTCACTAGCGTCGATGAAATTAATTCTTCTTTTACTGCAAATTTACGAGGAATGTTTACGCCGTTCTTGAATGGCATCCGTGAAAATGCACTTTCGTTCATCCTGACACGAAAGCTAATAACATAATCTAGTAAAATCAGAATTCACCTGCCGAAAAACAGTTTGCATCGTTGGAATACAACGATTTTTTTTCTTTTTGCATTTCCTCATTTTCATTATTATACAAGATCGTTTTTTTTCTTTAGATTTAGATTGTATATTTCCGAAAAAAAAATCCGAAAAATCTTTCGGTGCTTTTGGTATCTCAAATCAGACGAAAGAAATGTTAGAAACAAAAATGTTCATTGCATTCCAATGATGCAAACTTCAGTTTCATGAAACATTATTCCCACGAAAAAGTTAACAATTATTCACATCCTGTCGAGTACAAAATAATTAAGGGGCACCATTGTCACAGGTAAAAAAATACATTTTTTTTGCATTTTCTCGAAGTATACAAATTCAAGGATATGTGAAAAAATGTCAAGTTAAAATATCGAAAATTGACCAAATTACAAACGATTTGGTGAGAACAGGTAACGCAACGATTTACGTGTACCAAAAATTTGAATCGGGTTTTTCTCGTAACGACTATTCTCTACCTGGTCGGAATCATAACTCCAGCGGTAATTGTTCGATTGTCAATTTAAAAAAGAATTCGCAACTGGACTACTTATTGGTGTACGTAGCCGTTTTTTCTCAAATTTGAGATTTTTTCAACTATCCCAATATAAGTAAAAATGTCGCCAAGTTTTCAAATCTTTTTTAACAACCGCCAATTTGTGAAACATAGTTTTTCCAAAAAACTGCTGCCTAACGAAAACTACATTTATGTAAATCATAAAAGTTTTTTATTTTCATTTTTCACACCAACCATTGCCAAGTTATCGATCCGAGCGTTGTAACACATTTTTTAGACAGACTCTATTGTACCTCAATAACGTTGTTAATTTTTTTTTTCGATCAAAATTTACACGAAATAAGTACAATGTACGCTTAACGACATACGTTTTTTTCAAATCCCAAATGAATAATCTAGTAGACAAAAAAAAATCCGAAACAAACGACCTATTTGTTTGACCCGGCCCGTCATAGTGGTGTTTTAAGGGTTCATGACAGTCACTTTTGGCCCGAAGGGCTACAAAGGGGTTAAGGTTGTTATGGGGTTTAGCCGTCGAGGGTGAAATACGAGGGGAGCGCCCTATGCTTATGCACGGAGCCGATTGACTGTTACCAACTGTTGGCTTCCAAATAATCGTCATATTAAACGTACGTTTTCGAACTATTTGTCTACATCTATTTGTAAAAATATGCATTGTTGAACATTTGGTGAATACATTAAGGGGCCAGTCCACTTTGAAAATTTCAAAAAGTCGAAAGCAAGCAAGACTTGAAGAAATCGACGATGGTGAGCAATCAGAAGGGATTTTGTACGGTGCAGGAATTGCCGATTGAGTTTAGGTAAGAGTTTTTCATAGTGTAAACTTCAATCGCCCTTTTGTCGAAAAACAACGTTTTCAAAATCTAGCTCCATCGTATCTCTAAAACTAATACACCGATTCTCTTGAAATTTGAACTACATATTGTTAACATGATTCGCAACAAGATGACCCTCGATAGTTTTAAAATTTTGATTTTTACTCTTTTTTTCGAACAACTGCGAAAAAAACGCGTTTTTAAAAACTTCGTTTTTCATGTGTCATTTTTTTATTTTTTGATAAAAGTTTACATCCGAGGGTCATTTTGTAGCTGGTGTCATACTGAATCTAATGGACTTTGATTTTTGTGTTTCAGACAAGCCGTTGCCGAGTTGTGATGGAGCTACCTAGCCCACCTATTTTTGAGGCGTTACGTTAAACTATAGTTTTTCTACTTAAAAATGAGTAAAAAGGAATACATTTTTTAAAATGTATTTCAAGACTTTATTTATCAAGCCTAACAACTTTTATATTCATATCTTTTATAAAAGCCTCAAAAAAAAAATCTCGAAAATAGCCTTTTATCGTGGCTCCAAAGTGGACTGGCCCCTCAAGTGTTTTTATTACTTTGTATAATTATTTTCTATAACTTTTTCTCGCTCAATTAACGCGAAACGAATTGGCAACGTCGTAAATCGTGGTATATCATAATGCCCAGGTTGGCAGAAGTGTCGCGAAGTTAGAGACATATGCGCCCCGTTCGTAATCTCAATATCGGCCCAAGGAGCTGTCAAAAATGGATATCGGTCCGAGTAAAAAAAATTCTGCATGGAAAGAAAAAGTGTGTACTAAAGCTGTCTATAATCTCGAAGAAATCAACAACTTTAATAAATTTCCGATATTCTAAAAAAAAAATTATGTATGAAAACAAAATCCGCGTTATTTTGTCTTTGCCTATAAATGTCTAGAAATGTATAATTTCTGAACATAGTTGCCAAATTAATATTAAGTCATTATTACTAATTAAGAGAATAAGTACCAATACATATTGGTTGTTAATTATTCTGACCGAGTAGTTTGAGGTTCTCGGGCATAATTATCGAATACCGATAAGATAGGTAGCATTTGTACCGTCTACGACGTTGCCATGATTGCGCAGTCTAATATTTTGTGTGCTTGATTTTCGCACAAATTCGCTATCAAAAACATTAATAATTTTATAACAGTACTGTAGATAATTTACACGGCATCAAGTGTTAGTTCGGTAATTAGTCGAAACGTACCTATTTTTTCAGCTCCGTGGTAACATCCACTTATATAAATAATGTACTGAAAAATGAACGGGAGTTTTCTATAAGTGTAATGTAATTAGACCACGAAATACGACGAGTTGCCGATTTTTTTTTCTAAAAAACGGTACTGTGGTTCGTATTCAAACTGCACAGGATGATCAGCAAAGAGGTTATAAAGGTCCAGAAAAAAATTCAGCTCGGTGGTAACACGTTGACTTAAGGGGAGGTACCTGTGTAAACGGCGAGAAAAACCGGTAAACTTCGGGAATTTTTATCTCAAAAACTAATGTTTCGATTGGATCCGGGTTTTTTTTTATAGGAAAATGCGTACACTAAGGTATGTTTAGGAATTTTTAAAAATAAATTAGTTGACTGGAAGCGATTCAAACGCGATTATCTCGAAACATAGTTTTCAAAGTCGGTGCCAGATGTATCTCGAAAACGGCTTGTCCGATTTTGTCCAAATTTGTATACAATATTCTTCGACAGTTTTTCTCGTTCGCCACGTAGGATTTTTTGGAAATTTTCTTTTTTGACGGAATTTCGACCCTTCAAATTTAACATTCGTTTTTCGTTCGCAATTTCCGACGATTTTGGATTGCATACACATTGCATAAAAAACCAATGGTTCAATCAAATGGAAAAACCCCTACGTGGCGAACGAGAAAAACTATCGAAGAATATTGTACCCAAATTTGGACAAAATCGGCCAAGCCGTTTTCGAGATACATCTGGCACCGACTTTGAAAACTATGTTTCGAGATAATCGCGTTTGAATCGCTTCCAGTCAACGAATTTATTTTAAAAAATTCCTAAACATACCTCAATGTACATATTTTCCAACAAAGAAACCCGGATCCAATCGAAACGTTAGTTTTTGCGATAAAAATTCCCGAAGTTTACCTGTTTTTCTCGCCGTTTACTCAGGTACGTCCCCTCAACCCGATGACAAGCCTAAAGAACGGAGAAGCGGCGATGGAGAAGATTCTTGGAGCAAGTGTTCCATATAATTCCGCTATCTATCCCGCTCGAATCCTTCCACCTATCGCGTATACACGAACGGGGTGCGGATTCACTCGAATGAACATCGAGTTACGTGAGCTCGAGGCGATGCCGGGTGCAATCTTCACGATTTCACAGAGCTTTATATCTACGCGAGGCCGGGAAAAAATCCGACACTCGTCGCACCACTATCCGTCCACCATCCGAATGACTCGGGAGATCTTGTTACGTCCTTGCGTCGCGTATCAAGCGGCGCGTGAATTGTGAAAACTGATTACTCCGCCGTGTCTTGTTTGGCCCTCCATACGTCTGGAAGGCTTCGCGACGTGTCAACTGTGAACGTCTCGTGAGTATATTTCGCTTCTATTCACGTCTACCCTACACTCGCCACTCGACGAAGACATATACAGGGTGCGCCAGAGAAACTTACTTATTTGAAAAAAATTCCCGCGCGGTGAGTTGGGCGGGTAGAGGGGCGAGAGGGGGCGCATCTGGAGGGGGAAGTTCCCAAGTTTGTTTCTCCCTCCAGTCAGTTGCCATCATGCTCTGGTCTAGAGAGCAGCGGGCCTTCGCAGTCGAGAGCTTCTTTTCTAACGGTCGCTCACTTGTTGCTACGCAACGTGCCTTCCGAGCTTGTTACAGGAACATGATCGAGGAATTTTTTCTTCCAAGACTCGAAGAAATGAACGTTAGGAACGTGTGGTTTCAGCAAGATGGAGCCACAGCACACACAGCACGAGACTCAATGAATTTGTTGCGACAACATTTCCCCGACCGCCTCTCTCAGAGGCGATCTCCAATGGCCGGCACGCTCTCCAGATTTGACTCCATGCGATTTCTTTTTATGGGGTTATTTGAAATCTCTGGTTTATGTCGATCGACCACGGACCATAGCACACCTCAAGAACAACATTCGCGACGCCATTGCCAACATACCGATTGACATGCTGCAAAGAGTGGATACGAATTTCAAAAATCGACTTCATCAGTGTATGCGCAATGGGGGTCGCCATTTATCCGATGTCATTTTCAAGACTGCATGAAAAAAAATTGGGATATTGTATTCTCAAATAAAAAAAAAATTAAAACAATAATTGAAGTACTTTTGTTTTTATTGACCTTTCAAATAAGTAAGTTTCTCTGGCGCACCCTGTATATATATATTTTTTTTCATTTTTTGGAAAGACAAACGAGCAGCTAGACCCAAGGGTCGGTAAAGACTCAAAGAGAGACAGAGAGATAGGCTGGTGAGGGTTTGCGAGATCGTGAAGCCGGAAATGCCCAGTTTGCTTTTTTGCCAAAAGCTGGGACTAAGCTGGGACCGCGTGATTTCATTTGGCTGGAAAAATGAAGGCACGTACTGAATATATAGTACAAATTATTCCGATTCGTATCGCGTAAGACGGAGTGCCTTTCGCGTCAAAGAAAAATGGATCAGAGAGAGGCAGGTGGATTTTTCGTACTTCGCTTTTTCTTCGTCTCGTTCTCATCGCACTCCTGACGTGGAGCGTCCGCGGGAGGATCCCCCAGGTCGCGATACCCAAACGGAAGTACAAGCCCCTTGACCAATAGGGCCACCCAACATCCGGCCTGAGCCCTACAAACCCTCCAGCCACAATCTTCGCGACCTTTTTTTTCCATTAACTATTTTCACCCTATCTCCGGTATTACTTCGAATTCGCGTAACGGCAAATCCAAAACGACGGAATCCCATCTCTGGAATCCTAAATGAAGAAAGAGGGGAGCTTTTCTTTCGAGGTAAGAATTTTCATTCGCGTATACCATTTTTCAGGCTTACTCGATTGACGCTCGTATGGGAGAATCCCAGACGAAAATAACCGGAATTTGATGTTCTAGAATGTATGTCCTATACGATAAATATTAGTATTTTTTTATTTTTAAGGGACTATTCTACTGTGACGGCTGAAAAATAAACTATTTTTAATCATTTCTTTTTGAAAACTTTTGCATTCATCGGTACAAACGTTTTTTTCACTTATGGGGTAGAATTTTCTTAACAGTAGAATTTTCAAATAATCGATTTTTTTTCTCGCTGAAACGGTGCTTTATCATCATAAGAATAAGTTACTATTCGATTTATAGCAAGACAATTTTTTTCACCGACTTCGAGGGTGTAACGTAAGCCCACCTCTGGCACGGCCATAGAGTACCTAAAACTTTAAACGCGTTTTTCTCGAAACAGCCTTTTTCCAATTGGCGTGACAAATAACTTCAACAATTTTCACGCGATTTACTTCAAATTTGAAAGTTATGTTCCTAATTGCATTTCACAGAGAAGTACGTACGGAATGTCTGATTAATCGAAAAGTTTTCATTTTATGAACAGTTTTATACGAAATTTTTCACTGAAAATTCATTCAAATACCTACAACTTTTGAATAAAATAATATTTTTCAAATTCCGTACGTACTTCTCTAGGTATTCTAATGGAGATTGACGAGAATTTTTGTTTTTTTTTGTTCTAGGTAAAAAATTGTGGATGCTAAATATCACGCCGCGGAGTGCCTAAAAAAAGATAACAAAATAAAATAATAGGAGTCGGCCATTTTGTACATCGAAAAAAAATCTAACAGCTTGATATTCATACTAAATAGATGTGCAATTAATTTTATGAGGGAATTACTTTTCATACGAAAAAAAATTGTCAAATTCGCATATGATTTTATACCCGTTACTGTGGCGTAACCCCTTAAAGGTACACTCTTACAGAATAGAAAACATTTTTTTTGCATGTAAATGTATATTTAATTAGCAATTTATAATCGGGTAAAGGCATAAAAAAATTTCCTGCTGGCGTTGATGACTTGCGCTCTTCAGGTAATCGGTACCAAAAAGGTCACTAAGATTCTTAATCTGTATGAGTGCCGCTATCGCCCGAACTAGGATTATTATTTTATATCGAAAAATAACAAAATGGCGTCGCTTTTGCAGAAGTGTTAAAAAACACACATTTCTTTTGTCATAATGCGGGCGAAAGTATGAGTTAAAATTAATATTTTTTTATTGATTCTAGTTTGGTTGATAGCCATACGTACGTTGAATATGCAGTAAAATTTTTAGCCCGATTGCTTAAGCCGTTTTTCCGAAATCACCAACGCCAGGTGAAAAATAGTCGTTTAGAGACAAACGCGTTTATAGTTTACTATATTGTACTATACAATACTAGGTGGTAGAGCATCCCTTTACCCACACAGTGAAAAGAGGGAATAAAGTGCATGTACTAGAGCGCGCGCATCGACCGCTTCTACTTTGGAGCGCTGTACTGAGTCGATAAAGTGAAAATCGATTTTACCAGCAATTGGATCTCAATTCTATGATGTCTTCGCAGTAGAATAGCCCTTTAATGGCACTTGCTGATTATTAATTAGTGAGGAAATGGCACTGGAAATTCCACTCACTAATTATTAATTAGTAAGTGGCACTTCCAGTTGAAAGTATTACATTTTTTTTTCATTTTTTCCATTTCAATTTTACTTTATTCCTCGAATTAGCCTCGAAATGAAAAACCGTCGGGGTCCTCCCGATTTGGCACATAGTAGAAGATCTCACTGCGATCCTTGATAACGGAATGTGGCAAAGCGTACTTCGGTAAAAAAAATTGAAAGGGTAAGTAGTTGATTTTTTCTTTTCGTCGACTTGGCCTCGGTTCCCGTCCCATTTTCAACGGCGGTATGTCGAAAAGAGAGACATCGCACGCGGTAAATCGTCTCGTCGTCATTCCGCGTTCCGAAGAACCTCATGGATACCGCATTAATTTATATGCAAATGTCATACGATTCTAAGACCGGAGTGAGACTCAACTTGCAGGAATTCTTGAGCTGCCTGCCCTCACGTATCTCGCCCTTGGGATTTTTTGTCCCCTCTTATACTCGAATTGTTGAAAAAACTCTTACCGGAAGGTTCTCACGTATAGCATAGAGAATGGAAATCTATTTTTCTTCTTCAACGAGCACCAGGCGTAGATCGGATAGAAAAAAAATTAGATAGAGATTACATGAAATTCTATCAAAAAAATTAATATCCCCATTAAGAACAACCTCATTGTATTCATACATCCGGACGTTGTGCAACAAACATCGCTCTTTTCAAAACTGACGAGCCAAAAATGCTTTTCCGGATTAGGAATAAATAGAAACACACATTTTATTTTCCTCCGTCTTTTTCTCTCATGGTTACAACGACGAAGCTCATGCTGACGACGGATGAACGAGGGATCGAATAAATTGATTTCAGGTAATCCGGATTTTATCGTAATAGTTGGATCACCGTGAAAAACAAAATCTGGGGATTTATCGTGATGATGACGGGCTCGGGAAGAGTCGATTTGAAAGGGGGCGAATCGTCATTGATAAATTGAAAAAAAATCTGCAGGATTGACGGAATCCTTTGACATGTATTTTTTTCGCTAAGCACGACAGTTCATGGACCCTTGAAAACAAAATAAAACTACAACCCGACCTACTTCTCCGAAAATGTTGATGCAATAAATAAATGAATGAATGAATAAATCAATAAATCAATAAATAAATACATGCATAAATGAATAGATAAATAAATAAGTGAATGAATAAATAAATAAATAAATATATAAATAAATTTAGTTTGTTAAAGAGATGTAGTCTTCCGTATACGGTCGAGATACGTAGGATACACGGGTGAACTACGTGTTATTCTCGTGCACGCATTCGCTATATCGAACGATGTGATTGCGATGGAGATTCATTTTAATAATCGGTCATTGCGGATTCGTTGGAGCTATTCGAAGCCTCGTATATATGGATGTGCTTATCGCCGTCTCCTTCTCTCTCCCTCTTTCTCCGGTGCAATCGGGACGTTTGTGGCGAGTGGTAGAAATTGGTCACGAGTTCGTCGATGCGTGATCATCATCATCGGTCACTCGAATTTAATCGAGCGTGATGAACGAGAGCAGACGTGGCGTGATATGGGGAAATATGGAATTCACAACAGACATGCAACGGGAGGGGGGGGGGAGAGAGAGAGAGAGAGAGAGAGAGAGAGAGAGAGAGAGAGAGAGAGAGAGAGAGAGAGAGAGAGAGAATTTCACTATGAAAATGTTTAAACAGTCTTACTTGAATGTTGGAAATTGGGCCACAAAAATTGTCCCATCGTCAACTACACTCGTGGTTATACCTTGACGTACAAGGTTAATCGGGTGAGGTACAATAACAGGATACTGTGTCCACAGTAAAAAAGGGTTCGCGGGCTTGGTCAAGGGAACTACGCGGAAAACAAATTGCCTGTGTGGAATTATTATACAAGGCTTTCCGGCGGTATATGACGATGGATTTGTTGAACCTTGGATACAAATCTTGCGCGAAGGAGATTTCTCTCCTGGTAACGCGTGTTTGTCTTTGCACACTACTGTATGTGTACGAAGTGTATCTATGACCATTCGGGATCATCGCAGTGAGCGAGAAACCGCCGGAATACTCGCAGACCGCTTACGAACTGTGTTCGCATATGTATGGGCTTTTCTACTTTCAGACGGATGGTGTTTGATAGGGGCGCGCTGCCGGGGTCATTTTATTCAATCGTAGTATTGGTCAATAAAGATAAGTTTTTTTTGTTGTAGTCGAGATACAAAAATGGCGCTATTTATATGTATATATCGACCATCATTGTTATTCATTAAGAATGTACAAATACTTTCATTTATTTTTATTTATTGATACTCTAGCAAAAATGTTATTTATCAATACTTCCATTCATTTGTATTTATCAGTACTGCAGGAACATTTTTATTTATCGATAATTTCATTTATTTGTATATATTAATACTACAGCAACACTTTTATTCGTTGAATTAATTTTTATATTTTATTTTTTTATTTTTTCGCGTATCAATGTCACAGCAAAAAATAATTTATCTTTATTTGTATATTTATATATCGATATATACATACAGCGTTGTGTCAGAATCTATCAAAATTAATGTAAAACATTTTCATTTACATACTTTTGATTTACACGTTCTCTGCGTCGTATACAGTTTTTTTTACAGATGTATCGAAAAAGGGTGTTTTATCTATACTACCGTTCTTTAATTAATATGGAGTCTTATCTCTCTTTTCTTTATTGATAAATGGAAAATGATATTTTCTGTGTTTCCCGTAATTTTTGTTTGATATATATCACTCTATTTTTATGGATGAGTGAAAAATGACATGCCTGTCAAAAAAATGTACGGTAAAATAAACGTAAAACTAAAAGAAACAAAATTCATCGTGAAATTGATCGATTCGGCTACGCTAACAATATTAATTTTCAATGAGATCAAATATTAATATTCTTAGCTATATAAAATATTCAATATTAATATTATTAGCTATATGAAATTCTAAATAGTTTTAATATTTTATTGTTTTACTTTGTCGTGATAAATCACTTTCCAAATATTCAAATTGATATTTTCCAGCTTCTAATGTCTATCTTTTTTGTCCAAAACAACTGGCTACGTTTTGTGAAAGGCAAATGCCTAACTCCGTCAATTTTGAGATTTTCACTTTTTACGATAATTGAAATCATACAATCTCAACCAGATTGTGGCACACCTGCGTGCGAAAAATCTGCGAATCATTATGGTTTCATTCCCACGCTCCCCGACATTCATTGAAAGGAAAGAGAAATCGTGACGATAGCCGAAGGATCAATCCGACGCGCAACCCTCCGCATTTTCATACTTATATATGAGCGAACTCGGATTTGGCGGATCGTGGAAGAGCGAAGAGAACGGACAAAGCGTCTCGGTGCTCCCGCCTGACATTTTCACGAGAAAAGAGCAAGGGAAAACGAGAGAACGAGAGAGAGGTATGGGTCAGTTGGATAGCGGGATGAGCTTCACAGAATGGCCGATCACGTCTGTCGGACTGTTTGCTCGGCACTTTATTAGCAAGCTCAAAGCACCTTACGGGTCCACGAATGGACCGATGACTGTATACCTCACCGTATCTGAACATCATTGAGGTACCGACCACATATGTGGTCCTTTCCACTTTTGCCAGGGCGAAGGGGGCAGAAGCGCAAAATGTCTGCAATAAAAACTCCTAAAACATATATTTGGATCTCCAAATCTCCATTGCCTTTCACGCAATATGCATTGGAATGCCAATGAGGTACGTGTGACTTTGGAAAAAATTGAGGTCTCGGGATGGTCCTTTCTGAATGCGAAGCGTTGGAGCATTCAAGAAGTTCCAACAAAAGTCTGATCACGCGTCTCACTGTGCACTATATTTATACAGGGTGTCCCAGAACTGAATGCGTTTCCTGAAATAGGGGGTTGGGGGTGAAATTCTGAGTCGATTGATATAAGCATGTATGGGTCTCAGATCAACCCCTGAATTATTAGTAATTTTTAAAGGCGGGCGCACCTGATTGGCCCGCATTCAAAAATTAATAATAATTCAGGGGTTGATCTGAGACCCACACATGCTTATATCGATCGACTCAGAATTTCACCCCCAAGCCCCCCATTTCAGAGAACGCATTCAGTTCTGGGACACCCTGTATATTGCCTGAGTTAGAAACCCTTGCGGGTTTTTACGTATTACACTTCCCAGTTGAACCCTTCCCTATCACTCCCTACCCGCACTTCACTGATCAAACCTAACGTTCAGTTGCGTCCACAGCGGCTTTAAGGCCGGAGCCTGCATTAGAAGGTCCGAAAAATCGTTTTTTTTATTGCTTAAATCGATAGATAAACTATCCAAGAACATATTTAGAAAGCTACAGAGGGCAATTGTAATCATTTTCGAAGATACAGGGCCAAAAGCACAGAAGCGATTGATATTTCCTCCTATTGAAAATTTTGATGCGCGTTTTCCCCAGTTTTCATTTTCACGATTTTTCCAAATTGGCGGGCGTGATAGCAAAATAACTATCGAAACATTGAATCAAACCAAAGTTCATTTTCCTCAGTATGAAAATTTCTTCTAATTGAATTTAAAAAGTCGTTGAAAAAGTATTTTTAAATCATTTTTATAGCACGTTAAAGTGTTTTTTTAACACATTCTTTTTCAAACCTGAGAAAAGTTATGATTTCACGATTTTTTTAGCTTGATCTTAAGGGGTTAGGCCACAGTAACGGGTATAAAATCATGTGCGAATTCAACAATCTTTTTTGTATGAAAATGTAATTCACTCTTAAAATTAATCACACATCTATTTAGTATGGATATGAAGCTGTTAGAATTTTTTTTGTCGATATACAAAATGGCTGACTACTAATATTTTTTTTTATCTAACAGCTCCGCGGCGTGACATTTAGCATCCACAATTTTTTACATTGAAAACAAAAAATTCTCGTCAATCTACATTGGAATACCTAGAGAAGTACGTACGGAATTTAAAAAATATTGTTTCATTCAAAAGATGTAGGTATTTGAACGAAAGTTTTATACGACATTTTTCACTGAAAATTCATTTCTTAAGGTAGTACGAGCGCGCAATCTTGATTTCTATAGATTTTGTTCAAATTTTAACCAGACATTGTTCATATCATTATGCATGTTTGAGTCAAATTTCAGAACAGTCGACTATTTAGATTGGGAGATAATGGGTTTTAAAATTGCAACTTTTAACGCTGCGGGTCTCCATTGAAATTTACACAGAATAATTTTCCGTAAACAATATTTGTCCCCTATAATAAGAAGACATATGGCAACACCGCATCGTTCTACGTATCCAATGACGTGAGTTTGCGCGGCATATTTAAAATAATGCTGCAACACAAATTTTTATTTGGAATTAATTTTTAATCGAACAAAGTTTTTAATTAGTTATGAATGAAACAACACTTTTATTTGTTAATGAAAATAACATAAACAATATAAAATATTAATATTTATAATGCAAATATTTTTTTATGACAACATTTTCAACTTTAGGAACACGATGATTATTTTTTTCTCGAAAATTATTCTCTCTAAATTTCAATGCAGACCCTGCAGTGTTAAAAGTTGCAATTTAAAAACCCATTATCTCCCAATCTAACTAGTCGACTGTTCTGAAATTTCACTCAAACATGCATACTGCTATGAACAATGTCTGGTTAAAATTTGTACAGAATCTATAGAAAACAAGATTGCGCGCTCGTAATACCTTAAGTTCAAATACCTACAACTTTAGAATAAAACACTATTTTTTAAATTCCGTACGTACTTCACTAGGTATTCTAATGTAGATTGACGAGAATTTTTGTTTTTTGTTCTAGGTAAAAAATTGTGGATGCTAAATGTCACGCTGCGGAGCGTCTAAAAAAAAGATAACAAACGAAAATGTTAGTAGTCGGCCATTTTGTACATCGAAAAAATATATATAAATATATATTTTCTAACACCTTGATATTCATACTAAATAGATGTGTAATTAATGTTATGAGTGAATCACTTTTTCGTACGAAAAAATGTAAAATTCGCACATGATTTTATACCCGTTACTGTGGCGTAGCCCCTTAATTCACCCTGAAGAAAAAATATGACAATTGAAATTTTTATGTGTTTGTTTGACCAAATCTTTTTGATATTAGATAATCTGGTTTAGAAGAGCATTGCTTACTGCAAAAGACGTTTTTAAGAAGGGCCTTCCGGACATCGGCTGTAAATCGATTATAATTAAATATTTTTACGGAGTGACTCTCCGTCCGGTTATCGGAGGAATAAGTTTATGCTATATAATATAAGTTTATATATTATAAGTTATTCGCCCGAATAGCGGCTTAGCGTACATATTATTGTGATTCGTGTCAGCTAGTATCCAGTCGAATAATATATATATATATATATATATATATATATATATATATATATATATATATATATATATATATATATAACCGTCCGGATAGAACGTGTTAAGGGGTTACCCCCACTTGCGGTTTTGAAAAAATCGATTTTTTTATTGCATTTTTTTGAAGTATAAGTATCCGGGCCCATACTTCTGTATGGGCCCGGAATAGATGACTCTATGTAAGTTTACAAAACAAAATATTTTCTTCGTGTAAACTGAAATTGAAACTTTAAACGCGTTTTTCTCAAAATGGCATTTCTGAAGTCGGTGACCAAGATTACTCGAAGATTAATAAACCGATCTTCTTGAAATTTTGCAGGCTTATTTAATACATAAAAATGTAGTCTTTAATCGTTCGATTTTTTTTTCGAAAAAAATGGCCCTTTTATAGTCAAAAAACGGCCGTTTTTTTTGTTAAAATCGAACCATTAACTTTGACTGTCCGCCATTTTGTGAAAAATGAATATTTTTTAAAATCCTTCGATTAAAGACTAGTTTATACTTATATTTGACTAAATCCATCCGCATTTTTTTTTCAGATGATCCACTTCGCCGCAATGTTGGTCACCGCAAACCGTGTATATAAAAACATTATTTCATTGACGGCCATTTGCCACTAAACAATGTAATATTTTTCAATAAAAAAATTACTGAAAGTTCTTCAAGATGTGTTCTTTGAGATGGTATATTGATCGATTAAAAAAGGTTTGTAGTTTTCTTTAAAAAAATTCATGAAAAAGGCCTTTTTTTGCGCTACAAGTGGGGGTAACGACTTAAATTGTTAAACAAACTATCCGGACAAATAATTTGCACGTATTGGTCCGAATAAAATCTTTATGATTTTGTTTGGTTTTGTTTGGATTTGTTTGTTTGGGGCGTTGTACAGCGTGAACTGCGTGAACTAAGCCGCTATCCGGACGAATAACATACGCTTATTCGTCCGATAACGGGACGGCTAGCCGCAGCGATATTCTTACACAAACATGATAGTGTTCTACAGATATCGCTTTTTTAAGTACCCAATTTTTTTTACAGTTTTATCATTACGGTCTGTAAAAAAATTCTCCAAAATGAGCTGTTTTCAAGTGTTACAACTAGCATACTGCATTTTCCGAGAGCACGGGAAAACTGTGAAAAATCCCTACCGTCATAGACGGCCCCATATTCTTCTGATTTTCTTGTGCACATACGTTTTTGCCTCAGTTGATTGACGGCGCATCAGGTTGATACCAGCTGGTGCACGGCTAAGCGGTCACCGCTCTGAGTATTGGCCATGCACAACGCTGCTTAAGGCGGTTCTCTAGTTTCTCGTGTCGAAAAAATCGATTTTTTTTCTTCATAAATCACATCTACAATATGTGTAGAAAATGTGTGCCAAAGGATTTTTCGATATTCGAAGTGGTTCACAAGTTACGGCCCTGGAACGGAGCAGGTATACGGAGCAGGTATACTTTCAAACGCGTTTTTCTCGAAACACCTTTTTTCGAAACGGTGACCACGATATTTCAGAAACTACTGCACCGATCTTGTTCAAATTTATACAGCATCTTTAATATGTTATAAGCCAGCGATTGAACTAGGATTATCATGATTGCTTCGATAGTTTTTTTTGTACGAGCGAAAAACTTAAGAAAAAATGAGTAAAAAATAGAATGTAATTTTCAAAAGTGTATAAAAAAGTCAATTTTTGTAATTTAGAATTCACTCTAGTTCAATCGCTAGTCTTAAATGTGAAGATTAAAATGCCGTTTGGTTTTTTGATTTCAGATGAGCAGAACAGCCGCAATCTTGGTCACCGTCAAGCGCCTTTTTTACTTGATGTCTTCCTGTCGGCCACTATAACGTTTATTCTATTATATATTTTGACTTAAAAAAATTTGTAAAGCTTATTTAAATGTTAATAAAGATTATGCAAAAACAATGAGATTGATTATTTCGATGCTTTGCCCGTAAAAAATTATTGAAAAAGCCGTAAAAAAACAGCCGAGAAACTAGAGGACCGCGTTAACTCTCAGCACGGCCGGAGCCGAAAATCGACCACTGACATTTACCACACACACGCGCCGATACAATGTCAAAAAAGCACGTGCGCGTCAATCGTCCACCCTCGCTTTACGCAACTTTGTGCCGTCTGGTTATGAGGTCGTTACCTCCAATGCATATATGGCACACATGGAGCGAGCACCATGTGCATCGATTTATTCGCTGCACCGAGGGCAACAGCTTTGTCGAATTCTCAAAATGCATACGTTAATGCGACAGCCTCGATTTTCGGCATGTATGTACTGACAAATGCACGTACACGTATACACAGATTGTACACGGGGAAATGTCGATTCTTCAGCAAATGTGAAAAGATGCATTGGCAAATATGCCAGACGGTACCGAGAAAGGAGCTCGCCCGATAACAGTCGTTCGAGTGAAATAACCCAAGGGATGTATAACTTCGATTTCGTGCAACATTCTTTTTCATTTCCCGACCGAATGGCTTTTCTGGACTCAAATTTGAGAAAAATATTGTTGGATACTCGATTTTCGAAAGATCTATTCATTTTATCGAAAATGCGTTCTTACTACGCCGCTTTTTCGATTTGGTTGGATAGTCTTTCTCTTGGAAGGATCTATTATAATTTAATTACTTAAGGGGCTATACCTAGTTGTAAAAGCCAAAAAACCACTTTTTTCATAAACAATACGTTTTGATCGTATATCGTTTTGTAAATGTTTTTTAAAAATTTCAAGGTGATCGGTTCAAAATTGACATATTTATAGGCTGTTATGGTGACGCCCGTCGGAACGCTCGGAGCGACGTTCGAAACTTTGAACGCTTTTTCTCGAAAATATGTTTTTCAAGTCGGTGAGCGAAATATGACAAAATCTACTGCGTCGATGTTTCTGACATTTTTAGGGCTTTTTCTAGATGCAAAAATATAACATTTTATCGAAGAATTAATTTTTTCGACTTATACTTTCGAGTTGATGAACGAAAAAAGCCCATTTTTTCGCAAAAATCAAGACTCTTACTTCGAACACGGGCCATTTTTTTAAATTTGATATTTCGCAAATTCCTTTGATTCCTAGGATAAACTAATATACTGACGAAAGATGTTCGATTTTTGTTTATATTTAATAACCGGGTTCAGAAGGGCATTACTCATGGCAAAAAAAAGTTTTCGAGAGGTGCTTCCCAGACAACGGCTGTAAATCGATTATAAGTAAATATCTTTACCCAAAAAATTACAGATTATTCTTTAGATAATATTTTTTTCAAATACCTAATTTTCGTAGAAATTCATCATGACGGTTAAGGGGAGAAATCCCTTTAGACGCCCGACATTGAGTCATTTTTCATGAACTTTTTTAAAGGCGATATAAGAATAGCACCATTTTAAAATTTTGACATTATCTAATTACAACCTTCAAGTGTCAAAAAATTACTTTTCAAACAAAACAAAATGGCAGCGCTATAAGGTATTCCTTTAGGCGTCTTTTGAAATGTTACAGTTCAAAAAGTTATTTATTGATCCGGCTAAAATTTTGAGAGGTTTCACACTATAACAATATTGGAAGGATATACCTAAACTTTTATGGTTATCGCGTAAATAAATTACTTTTTTTCGGTGAAAATTGTGAAAATATGAAAATTTGATGACAAAGTCTATTTAATTTTTAATTTTATACTTTTTCATATTTTTATCGGTATATTCTTCCAGTAATGTTATAGTGGGAACCTCGCAAAATTTCAGCCAGATCGATCAATAACTGTTTCAGCTATAACATGAGCAGTTTTTCAAAAAACGCCTAAAGCTATACTTTATACCGCCGCCATTTTGTTTTGTTTGAAAAAGATAAAATGTAACACTTGAAAGTTGTAATAAGAAAATGTCAAAATTTAAAAATGATGCGGTAATTTGATCACCGTTAACAAATTTCATGAAAAATAGCTCATTTTCGGGCGTCTAAGGGATTTTCCCCCCTTTAAAAATCCAAAAAATGACCTGTTTTCGACTGTTACAACTAGGAATTACCCGTTGAGGGCACCGTCCTACCGAATAGAAAAAATCGATTCTTTTCTCCGATGGTTTGCTGGTTCCATACATTTTATATTTAATTCTTCAATACTTGAATACATCAATTGCTCTCAGCACTGCCATGTAAAGTTTTCAACTCCAAGTTCCGAATATTTCAGATTTGACGGAATTAAAAAACTTTTGAAAATTCGAATTCGTTATTTCATCGAGATTGATGAAGATCATTGATATCAAGCGTGAAAATTGTCGAATAATTTTTTTCATACGATTGCTCGAAGATATTCTCTCTGACATACTCTTGACAACGACCGCAGTATTGTTTTTTCCCTTCAAACAAAAACATGGTATTGGGAAGAGTTTGCGCAAAAGATACAGTCAAGCTAGCAATATTGTTCTATTGCCGGCACCGAAGGTGCTAACCTACTTTCACGCGGTAAACGACGAGCAGGCTGTGGGTGGAGTGAAGCTCGTTTTTTCCCCTCATAGGTGTGAACGAGCTGAGCAACCTCCCTTGCATTCATAGCTTACCACATGTAGCGTGGCAGTAGAGTTCATGACTCGGCACATAGCTACGGGTTTACGACTTGCCACGACGTTAAGCCCGCTTGGCCTCGTACGGGACACAAGTCCCGGATCAGAAAGAAGTTTGCCCCGTGAGATTCAAGACTTCCGGGGCTCGTTTATGAGACACTTTGCCATTGCTGGCTCCATTCAACGATCTTGTCTTCGTTAGAAGTTACATGCATAAAAACGGAGTTTGGATTTTGAAAGAAGAAAATAAAAGATACAGCTTCATTTTATCAATGCTGTCTGTGCGCAATATCCATCTATCATCATGTTGCCAAAACCGAGGTTCACCTTCATCTCTATCGGATCATGTGGAAGTCTGTTTTTAGCTCGGAGAGTTTTCTCATCACCATCGTTTTCGAAAAGTATCATTATCGAAAAACTTTTCCCTAATAAACCCTGCCTATTTTCATGTAAGATTACCTTAGTGGTTATTAAAAAAATATGGATATTACACCAAGTGCAACTATCTCCTGGCATTGGAAATGTAATCAGACATTTCGGGTGATGAAAAACAGGTACATGTGAATATTTTCACGATCTTTCCTCCATTTTACATTCCATTTTAAATTCCTCCATCCATCCATCCATCCATCCATCCATGTAATTTACATGTAATTTACACTACATTACAATTTTTAACCGTAGATGTGCACTACATGTCATTCGGCATTTTTCAACTAATCACAGGCATTTATCATGTCGCCTCCCCAGGTAGGAAATCAAAAGGCTGACGATGGAAACAAGCTTGTGCGAGCCTTGTTTCACCGAGCCTGAGTGAGACAGACCTGTCCCAGGTTTCATTGCATCGTTTGGAGCAGCCTGGAACCAAGACTGGCTGCTTAGCCTAAACTCAGGGTTATTTCAAGCTTCATTCAGCCGGTGAATTTTGAGGCTGAAAAATCAAGGCAGGATGCAGGCTTGTTTCAGGTTGTGATAAAATAAAATAAGTTTAAAATAATATTTTTTCGGTACTATTATGAAAAAAAAATTTAGCAATAAATTTGTCGGGTGCGAAGGCACGAAAAACGAAAGCGAAGGAGGCAGCTCAGAACATTTAAACATATGCCCTTATCGATATTTATGAGGTACACAAAAAAGTGTATACGAAAATAAAAGTACGCAATAAAATAAAGTATTGTTTTTAAAAATATTTTTTATATGTATTTTGTAACAAATAATATAACAAATAATAAATATATATAATAAATCAAATGAATTCTTTACAAATTTATTAAATTTACCCCAATGTAGAATATAGAAAACTAAAAACAGGCCTCATATAGCCTCGGGAAGAGTTTGGGAAAAGCCTGGTCATAAATGCTCGTGAAGGCTTCATTAAGGCTCGTTTTGAGCCTTGTTGTTTCGTCGTTTCAGGCTTAGTACAGGCTTTTCTACCAGCCTTTGGTCAAGCCTGTGTGCAAGAGCCTGAAACCGCGTTATCATTCAGAGGTTCAGCTAGGCCTGAAATCAGGCTGGTGCTCAGCCTGAATTAAAAAATGTGAGCCTTGTTTCAGAGCTTGGCGAGCCCTTTTTTCATCGTCAATTCCTACCTGGGTCTCCCCCCACTTTACTACAAAACAGTGGCAGTGGAGTGGGGGTAGCGTTAGTTTTGTCTGACATCCAGCTAACTCAGACCCCTATACCCAGCCAACCCCAACAAACATATACATTTTTAAAAGCATTTTCAATGCTAAAATTGAGTTAGCAGACTTCTCCGCTTTTCAAGCGATTTAAAAAAACATTTTTTGATGATTGATGATCGTTATTAATATTTTATGCAGCGCTAAAAAATCGTGATGTAAGTGAGCAATTGATTGTGTCATGAACATTTTTACCTCGAGCTGTAAAGAACCCGTCCATCTTGAAAGAGCCTGACGAACTTGTTGGGACTGGTGATCGTGTGGAGATAACTCTGCTTGCCGTTATAGAAATACGTGTCGGGCTTCCAGATACGTGCGAGCATCGAAATGCTCAGCGCCAAAGTCTCTTTTCCACCCTGGAAGGCGAGACGCCGGTCGACCCAGGATTGCCGGAAATAGCAGTCCATCGAGTACGTCTGCGAACGAGATCGAAAATAAGACGAAGAAGGATGTTGATCCATCGTGCTTTCTATTTCATCAATTTTTTCACCCTTCGTTATTTATTTGTTCTTTTTCTCTTTTCCGAATTATACAACAGTTAATTGTTCAATTTAGTCCGGGGAGGCGAACGGTTCGAACCGGGAGAAAAATCGATGACGATTCACTCGACCCGTCGTCTCAGAAAACATCGGAAGTGCCAACGAGACGGCAATCTGTAATGTCCACAGATCGACTGAAAAGTTGTTTGGAGAACTCGATGGGAAATTACATGGGTTCCGAAGCTCCACGATTTTATTCCGAATTCAGAGCTTACGTAAACAAAATTTCTTGCATCCAATTCTGCTTGAGATGGCTCGAGACTCGCGTGGGAAGCAAACACGGCTGGGTTTTTTTTCTTCTGTTTGCGTTTCAAATGATTCTTCATAGGGAAAAGGACATCGGGTTATTAAAATCAGGAAAACTATATTAGGGGGATACGATTGAGTTTTTTCTAAGTATCTGCATGAGCTCAATGAATTATTCCAATCAAGCTTTGTAAAAAAACTGGATGATGCCGGTCAACAAAACGAGCCCTTTTTGAATTAATTTAAAGTTTGATACACTTTTGAAAAAATTGATCGTTTTTTAAAATAATGTATAAACTTATTAAATAATGTACAAATAATAACGCTTTAATAATGTATAAACATCCAATAATGATATGGTTGATATGAATAAACGGATAAGGTTCCGAAACCTTCAATATTTTAAGACAGCCCCTAAGGGGATTTTTGGCGACTCAGACTAGTTTTTGAGATATTGAATTTTAAAGTTTTTTTTTTTCAACGGTAAGGTTCCGAAAACCCCTCCCCCTCCGGTCGAGCAGAAATTTTGCACAAACCTTCCTTTTAATATTTTAAAACAACCCCTGAAGGGATTTTTGGCAACGCGCAATCATTTTCGAAATATTGCATTTTAAAGTTTTTTTACGCGCACCTACTATATCTATATCCGCGACGTCTCCATTCATACCTGTACGGTGGGTGAAAAAGTATTTGTACATCTCACACGAAACTGTTGTTAATTTGGCTTAATTTTTTGTTCGTTTTTTGCCAAGATTTTTGTAGACACCATGTATATTTAGGATAAACTATCGACCACAGAAACTTTATAAAGTATTTTATTTTTTTCGAAAGATAATTTGAAAAAGACGAGATGTACAAATACTTTTTTTACCCACTATATATATTATGGCGCTTTCCGTTGTAAAATTAGCGGAGATTCAGCATTTTATGTAAAACGGTTCGAAGCGCACGACCGTGCCGAGCGGCAGATGTGTGGCTTTGAACGCGTTTCTCTCGAAACAACGTTTTTCAACCTGGTTGACAACATATTAAAAAAACTATTCATCCGATTTGCATGCGCCAAGTCTTAAACTGTTCGAAAATCCAGTCTCTATGGCACCACGTAGGGATTTTTTTTTTATAAAGTGCCCCCTTCTATTTTTTTTTATAAACGATGAAAATTTTTCAGGAAATCGGAAATAAAATTCGCTGGTCCGCAATTTTTTTTTATGTATCGAAATTCCCCTACGTGATGCTGTGAAATGTCTAGATTCTAAATATATATATATATATATATATATATATATATATATATATATAACTATATATTTTTTCCAGATGAACCGTATGGCCTAATCGCTGTCACCCGCCGAGCTATACTTTAGATTCGAGTACAAAAATTTGTGTACTGTCGTCTTTATGTATATGAGGCGTTCCATACCATTTCGAACGGTCAAAAAGTTGTCCACTCTCAAAAAAATTGAAATTTTGACAAATTTTTTAATTATATGAAAAAAACAGTGTAAATTTTTTCAAAATTTTTGGATCGCATTTTGTGGTTTTTCAAAATTTCAAAATTTTCAAAATACCGTTATATCTCGTGAGCATTTGATTTAACAGAAAAATGTTTATGACAAAAAAGTTGCAATTTTACGTGAACTTTGTGAAAAAATTTTGTTTTGAAATTTTCGAGTTTAAAACATGGCCATTTTCACCAAAATTACACAAAAATATTTCTTTCGGTCGGTATGTCACTTTTGATTTTTCTCAAAAAATTCCAGAAAATACTCTGAAGTGTGTACAGTAACACCTTTTTTTTCAGAGTGGCTCGATTCGTTGTTCCAAAGCTGTGCTTTGTTTTATTATTATGAGATATTATTTTTAGACAAATCAATTATTATTAAAAATTATCCTCTCCCAAATTTTTCTCACATTTTTCAGGTAATAAACATCCATAACAGTAATAATTTTTTTAGCTTAATCATAAATTATCGGTAAGGTATACAAAGTTAACCTTGCCATACAAAGTAACGTTCGTCGTCCAACATGAAAATTGTGATGCAAAGTAACGTCGTCGTGCAATATGGAAAATGTCATACAAAGTATCGTTGACCACCCAATATAAACATTGTCATACAAAGTAATGTGCGCCGTCAAATGCCTTCTACATCCTTCAGTTTGTCAACATTCCCCCTCCATGCCAAAATACTATCGGAGTTCTCAGTGTGTTTTGATTTTTTTTACACTAGGTTGCACGGTGTGAGCAAAGCAGAGAAGTCATATGCTTCCTTTGAATTCTCTTGGTGGTTTCTCGAGTGCCTTGTTACAAACTAATTTTTACAAAGAGTTACAAAAATTTCTCATAATAATAAAACAAAGCACAGCTTTGGAACAACGAATCGAGCCATTCTGAAAAAAATAGGTGTTACTGTACACACTTCAGAGTATTTTCTCGAATTTTTTGAGAAAAATCAAAAGTGACATACCGACCGAAAAAAAATATTTTCGTATAATTTTGGTGAAAATGGGCATTTTTTTATCTCGAAAATTCAGAACAAAATTTTTTCAGAAAGTTCATATAAAATTGCAACTTTTTTGTCTTAAACATTTTTCTGTTAAATCAAATGCTCACGAGATATAACGGTATGTTGAAAAAATTGAAATTTTGAAAAATTCGAGAAAATGCGATCCAAAAATTTTGTAACTGTTTTTTTTTTTTCAAATAATTAAATAATTTGACAAAATTTCAATTTTTTTGAGAGTGGACAACTTTTTGACCGTTCGGAATGGTATGGAACGCCTCATATATTGACTATGAGTATTAATAAAAAAAAATTCCATTCATCGTTTGCTTGAAAATAATTACGAAAAATACACCCTCGTACCGCGCACGAACCGTGGTGTGGTGCCTAAAGGCCGTTATTTTAGTCGAAAATGCGACTTTTTTCAGAGTGGTATCAATTTTGCAAAAATCAATATTCTGTAATAATCGTGTGTACTTCACTAGGAAAGCTCGTGAAGATTACGGAAAAATTTTAATTTTTTGTTCTATGCGCTCATGTGCGTCTCCAATGAGACCGCTCGTGGAGGGCCTAAAATAAGGCGATCTCATCCTACCGGCTACTGGGCCGCCATTTTGGATCTTTGCAGAAAATAAAAAATTGGTTTGGGTACTGACATATGTAAAATAAGCACTTTAAACATCTTTTGACTGTTTTATTATTATTTCCTTTTTAATTTCCCAAAAGTCTTTTGAAAATTCCCAAAAAGCTCTAAAGGCCTCAATACTATTTTATTGAAATAGTAAAAATGAACCAAAATTAATTTCAGTGTAAAATAGTTTACGATGTGCCAAGTACAAATGATTTATTCGCCTAAGATGTGGCGATCACGACGACATCTTGAGCTACGGCGGAATCGAAGATCGAAGGGTGAGATGCGGTTCTTCTCGGGTTTCGATCAAATTTCTATTGAGAAATCTTAATTGGACCGTACGAGTGGAAAAAAGTGGCGGGGCAATGCAAAAACGAGCAAGCGGTAAATCATCGATCGCGGGCGACGTCTCGTTATTCTCCAGTTCCATCACGTGTCCTTTTTTATTAGAAGCACTAACCAAATTGCTTTCGAAACGTGATGTATGTGGAAGAACTCGAGACCGGATAAATAACGGGGATGAATCATTTCGGACGAAATCGATGGATTTCCAACTCCCGTCGCGCTCTGACAGTTGATACAAATTTTCTTAATCGTTGCAATCCCAAAGAACATTTTTTTCTGTCGACCGTCATTTCATGACATGCCGAAAAATGACCGAATATTTTTACTCGCGTCATCATTGGTTTTTATTTATTTTATTTTTTCAATTTTATGATGTCGCTAAAAAATAATTACTGAATTTCTTAATTCGCGGCATAATTTTTTAACCGATTCAATTTTTTAATTAATTCAATATCTTCAATTAGGTTAATTTTTTAAATTAATTCAATTTTTAAGTTTAATTTATTCAATTTTTTTAAATAATTTAAAATGATTTAGAAATAAAATCACAGAATCATCAATTGGCTTCGAGTACTTTGTACACACGTATGTGTGGCTGTGTGTGGGTGTGTGTGTGTATGTATATAGCTTACCATATCGACCTCGGAAATGGGACCCATGCTCCGCACCATAATGTCAACTTCGACGGTCGCCGGTGGACCACCAAAATCCGGACGTACACTATTGTCGTAACCTCGCAATAAATTGTCCAAAAGCTCGCTTATGTTGCCGTGATTGTTGCTCTGAGTTCTCTGTCGGGTCGAAGGTTTTGCTCCTGTCACCGCCCTGTCTCATATTTCAATTTTATTTGTCATATATTTACCATACGTGACAATACACACCCACCCACCCGCACACATATAAATATTGAAACGTTGCGAAAGAGGAATAGAAAATATGAATTAAAAAAATTAATCTATGTACAAACGAGAATTCGTAACATATTAATTATTCCAGTCTTGAAAGATGAAAAAAAGATTGAAAAAATTCTAGTATGTGATAAAACTAATTAAATAAGTTTTTGTACCGTCTTTTTTTTACTAGTATATATCTTTAGTAGCGCACGTGTGTCGATAAAATATTTTTCTTTTCGTATTGTGCAAATAATGGAATAGATATTGTTTTTTTACTTGATTTATTTCCTACGAGACCATCGCGAATATCACAAGCATGATTTGTCCTTACATTGAAGAATTAAGGTACTTTCCGCGTGGCCCTGGATTAATTAATATCGATTAATTGAGAAAATCGTTCTCAACGGGTTCTCATCTCATTCTGGCTATAGCAAATATGCGAGTGCAGGCAAATCAAGAAGGACATTTTGTAAAACGACGTAAAGTGAGTAAAACTCGATATGTCCGATTCGGGGGTAAATCGAGGTTGAGTACACGCTCTTTTCAGCCCGATGAGGTGAACTGTGAGCGTAATCGCAGTGGTTATCGACGAGTAAATAGAGTGCAGCGTATGGGAGTCAAGGTAATGAATATTATCGTCTGATGCGAACACTCTGTGAGCCATATGCGACAAGTAATAGCTGTGCCAGCTTTATTCGATTTTTTCACTCTCTATCCCGAAACACAACTGACCAAAAGGTTAAGTACAGAATTTCGGAAGTTTGGGATGCTTCAATTTTAATGACTTCTTGATACAAAAACTAGCATAATTCCAGCATAATTCTAGTGTGACGGCAATAGGAATTATCTTTCGACGCATACTTTACATATCATGTACATAACACGAAATATTATAAATATTTTTATTAAATATATATAATATTTTGAATAGATATAAATTTAACGTTGATTTTAAATAAATAAATGTAAATATGACTTTGAATAAATATGAGTTGAGTCAGTGTGACGACAATAATTATTTTCTTTCGTCAAATCAATTACCCATCACGTACAAACAAAATGTAGGTACAGATCTTTTCCGGTTTCTCTTCATAAATGAATTCTACAATTTTTCATGGTTTTTGCCCGCGATTGCTATCCCGAAAATTTTGACACAAAACGGGGTTTGATGTTTGGGTTTGTTTAGTTTTTTTTTCAGTTCATTAGGGTTTGGAAACGGTGGATTGATGTTCAGTATTTTTTTGATGCTACTTAACGAGTTACATAAAAAGAAACGAAGAGATCCGGTCAAGGGCCCTACATATACGCAAACAAACAAAATGTACAGATCTTTACCGCTTTCCCCTCATTAATGAACTCCAAACTTTCGCATTGTTTTGCTTACGATTGCTGTCCCAAAAATCTTGACAAGAAACGGGGGTTTGATGTTTGGGTTTTTTGTTCAATTTGTTTGGTTGTAACAAAGGTGGATTGATTTTCAGTATTTTTTTATGCCACTTAAAGAGATACATTAAAATCAATAGAGGAACGCGTAAAGGGCCCCTTCATGTATGTTGAACATCAAAGCACCGTTTTCAAACCCAAACAAACTGAAAAAAAACCCGTAAAGATCTGTACATTTTATTTGTTTCGGTACATGAAGCGGCCCTTCGTCGGGTTCCTTTATTTATCTTGGTTTATCTCGTTGAGTGGCATGAAAAAATACTGAACATCAATTCACCTTTGTTACGACCGAACAAATAGAAAGAAAAAAAAAACGAAAACATCAAACCCCCGTTTTTTGTCAAGATTTTTGGGATGGCAATCGCAGGCAAAACGGGAAAGTGTAGAGTTCTTTAATGAGGGAAAATGGTAAAGATCTGCACATTTTGTTTGTTTGGGTACACGTAGGGCCCTTGACCGGATCCCTTCGTTTCTTTTGATGTAACTCGTTAAGTAGGATCAAAAAAATATTGGACATCAATCCATCGTTTCCAAATCCAAACGAACTGAAATAAAAGCTTGTTTTTAAAAAGTTATTTTTCCAAACAGAAACTGAAGTGGGAAACTGAAGTGGGAACTGAAGTGGGAACTACCCTCTGTGGGAGCTTTTCCCCCTCAACCTTCCTCAGCCATTTCTACCCCTTGATCCTACCCCCCTCACCCACATTTCCCCCAATTTCGGCGATCATCTCCCGCTCTTCCTCTTGCGCCTCTCCACGGTCAAGCGAGATGCGTGTACCGGCATAACTCACCATCAGACATCATACACGGGCTGATGACAAGTCTCGGACGTATCAAAATCATAGATTAGCAATATATTCGTTCGGCCTTTAAAGGTATCATTGCATAGCCGCGGCCTGATCAACCCCCGAGGGATGAGAATTCGCGTATCGATTTCACGCATTGTCCGCTTGTGACTCCGTTTATTGACATCGAATCCGCGATATACCGCAAAATGATGATACGGCTAATGGGCCATCCCGCATTACGCTGCGTCAACCGCATTCCTGACGATCCTAAATATCTTTTCATTGTTCCAGCCCACTGTATCGGCAGTCCGATTGTATCTGACTGTATCATGGATTCGACAGATTGGAGACTTATCTACCTTTGCTTAGGTCCACTTCGATTCACATCATCCTGTATAAGATGCTCGTACGTTTCTATCCTATGTTCTACGATGTTCAAGATCGCATCGTCAAAATGCATGAAAATTTATTTTTCAGAATTACCCAATTTTCTCTGAGACAATTAAACTATGAAAATAACCGAAACTTTTTAACGGGCTACATCTACCTAGGTGTGTAAAAAATGGCAAATTCCAAAAATATTTTTATCCTTTTATACCTTTTATACATTTTATACTTTTATATTTTTTATACCTTTTATACATTTTAATACTTTTATACCTTTTAGCTATATTTTCTGAAAATTTCATTCAAATATTCCTGAAATTGAATGAGTTACAGCTTCTAACAGTCGTACATAGGAGTATTTGACCAATCTACATGGTCAAAATGATTTTAAAAATTTTAAATTACTCTTTTATTGATTTTAAGCTACAGGTAGTGTTTTGCGATGAATAATGTGTCCTAAAATATTGGGTTTTATAGAAAAAATGATAAAACGATATTTTTAACTTGAATTTTTATTTTCCTATAAAGCTAAACTTTATATCTACATATATAAAAATGGATGTTGGTATATATGTTTGAGATTTATAGACTTCGACACCGTTTGACCGATCACTATGAAAGTTGGCACATATAAGTGTTTTTTTAATCGAAAAGGTTTTTATGCTATCTACTTTCATGTAACTCGCCGCTAGACGGCGCTGCAGCACATCAACGTCTATACCGTCCAACGGATCGTCATGAAAATTGGTATACATTGGTATACGTTCGTATACGAAGGCACGGAGAATATTTTCGCGCTATCCATTCTGCTGTAACTCGTCACTAGATGGCGTTGCAGCGCATCAACAAGTTTTCATCAATAGATGGAGTGTCTTTCGTAGAAGGTTTATGTGTTATTACGACATTCTTCCCTTAGGGGGGTAAAATAGAGGATGCATGTTTGTATTAAATCCGTCCATTTTAAAGTTAACTGATGAAACTTCGTACTTAGGCTTTTGGTTGAAAATGAACAATGACGTGTTTTAGCGCTTTTGAAAAATTAACCTTCGAGGGGGGTAAGATCATGAGTGCAATTTTGTATGGGAGTTCCGTGGTTTGTTTGAGACTTAAGGGGTCTTCTCACTTTAGACGCTAAAAAATACTATTTTTATGATTTTTTTTGATAGGTTTATATTATAGATATTGAAATAAAAAATGTTGCACTTAATAAATACACGTTCGAAACACATAAAAAAAATTCTTTATTTAAGTCACTATTTATAGACGAAAATGGTAGTTAAAAAACTGTCCTAAAAAATCGTAGGTCTGCGCTGTTGATGAAAACTCGGAGATGGATCATCCGAAACAAAAAAAAAATCAAACGGTTTTAGATTCAGTATGTTAATGGCTATAGCGCAGGTCATACGTTTTTTGATATATGCCAAAATAACAAAATGGCGGACATTATTCGAAAAAACAAAAAAACGTGTTTTTTCGCGACAAAAAATGTAAATATCAAAATTTAAAAAAATCCTTTATATGCGCTATAGCTATAGTTGTAAAGAATATGTGGTTAAAATTTTATAAGGATCGGTTCAGTAGTTTCGAGGATTTTAGTATCGAATTTAGTATTCGAATTTAGATTCAGTTTCGAAGAGGCCGTATGTCTAATTATTTTATCTTGCAAAAATCGATAGTTAAATCTTTAAACGCGTTTTTCTCGAAATGAGATGTTTTTTCCAATTTGCTAACATTGTAACTCAAAGAGCAATTTTCCGATTGACTTGAAATTTGAATTGAGTACTCTTGAATATATTTACTCTATAATGACGTAGGATATTTTTGATTGGATGAAAATGGACGATTTGGCATTGAAAAAAACGACCATTTTATAGGCAAGAAAACAGACTTTTTTCCTCACTACGCCATTTTATTAGATTTAGATATTTTTCGAAAATCCTACGTCATTGGACAGGAAATACCTTCCAGTTTAACATTTTTTCCTTTTTCAGTTTCGGCTACCCAATCGGCCGGAATGATGTCAGCAGTGGAAGAACTTTTTTTTTGGCGCCTCCGAAGGCAGCGCATAAGTCGCTTGAATCTCAATATTTTTCTATGAAAAAATTATGCAATATAGGTCAAATATAGTCAAATATATTCTTAATTTTCCGGAATATTTAGTTGAGTACTTTTCTTCCAGGAAATTCCCGAAAATCGCCCAAATTTTCAGCGTTCACACTGGTATAGCCCCTTAAGGTAATACGAGCGCGCAATCTTGATTTCTATAGTTTTTGTCCAAATTTTAACCCGACATTGTTCATATAATTATGCATGTTTGAGTGAAATTTCAGAACAGTCGACTATTTAGATTGAGAGATAATGGGTTTTAAAATTGCAACTTTTAACACTGCAGGGTCTGCATTGAAATTTAGATAGAATGATTTTCCGTGAAAAACATTTGTCCCCTATAATAAGAAGACATATGGTAACACCGCAGAACAGTATTGTTCAATATTTGGAGAAAAAAAAAATTATCGTGTTCCTAAAGTTAAAAATGTTGTCATAAAAAAAATATTTGCATTATAAATATTAATATTTTACATTGTTTATGTTATCTTCATTAACAAATGAAAGTGTTGGTTCATTCATAACTAATTAAAAACTTCGTTCGATTAAAAATTACTTCCAAATAAAAATTTATGTTGCAGTATTATTTTGTATATTAAAAGTTGCAATTTTAAAACCCATTATCTCGAAATCTAAATAGTCGACTATTCTGAAAATTCACTCAAACATGCATAATGATATGCACAAAGTATGGTTAAAATTTGAACAAAATTTATAGAAATCAAGATTGCGCGCTCGTACCACCTTAAGTGTAACAACTTTTATATCAATATCTATAATATAAACCTATCAAAAAAATTCATGAAAATAGTATCTTTTAGCGTCTAAAGTGAGAAGTCCCCTTAAGGGATTGGAAAGTATTTCAACAAAAATTTCGAGATCCACGTGGACGAAGTGGAGGACGAAAGATAGTAATTTATATAACTAAGATGATGATGGGTGCCATGGTTCTTCGTCCTGCTCACTCTCTGTGTCTTCTGGAACCTCCTCCGAATCTGTATCTGATTTGAGTCATCTTCAGATGAGTCTGTTTCAGCAGGAATCATAAATTCAATTGCATCCTTCGTGAACGGCATTGATTTTTTTTGCGGGTGTCTCGTGCTTGTGATCAGTGGATCGGAATTTAGTAAAAGCCTGTTTATAATGTCAAAGTTATACTCCGCCCGAATATAAATTCTCTATTCTTTTCACTATCACGCTTGTTTACCCCTGACTCGAAAAAGTGCGGACAAGTGCGGCTACATCTACCTAGAGGCGCGAAAAAATTGCCAAATTCCGATTTTTGTTCTGAGCAACGGTTTGTGAAAACGAAACGAATTTTTTTAACACAAAGGTACATATGTGGGAATCTCCGTCAATTCAGCCACATTATTTTCGACCATCTCAGATCCGCCCCATAATTGGTTATATAAAAGTACTACTAAAAGGCATTCTATGTGAATTTTTAAATTCAAAATTTTAGAAAATGCCTTTTTTTCCAAATGAATATATCTCGGAAACTAGAAGTAACGGAAAAAAAATGTCTGTACATAAAAGTTGTAGTTTTGTGTTAGCTTTCGAGCGGACGACTTGAAATAATCTTTATGGTCCGGTAACGCTGATTTTTTTTACCAAAAAGGGGGAAATTATTTTTTTTATTAAAAAACGGCCATTTTTTTGGCTGAAAAAATTACAGAGTCTTCCAGTATGTCTGACGATATTGCAAAAAAATCGCCAGAGTGGCACGGATCGAGGTTCTAGGGTAAAAAAAATGAAACCACACAAATTAATTTTTTTTATACCGGAACCTCGTTCCGTGCCACTCTGGCGATTTTTTTTGCGATATCGTCAGACATACTGGAAGACTCTGTAATTTTTTCAGCCAAAAAAATGGCCGTTTTTCAATGAAAGAATAATTTCCCCCTATTTGGTAAAAAATCAGCGTTACCGGAATGTAAAAATCATTTCAAGTCGTTCGCTCGAAAGCTAACGAAAAACTACAACTTTTATGTACAGACATTTTTTTCAGTTACTTCTAGTTTTCGAGATATATTCATTTGAAAAAAAGACGGTATTTTCTAAAATGTTCAATTAAAAAATTTGGCTGAATTGACGGAAAATCCCTCATATGTATCTTTGTGTTAAAAACATGCGTTTCGTTTTCACAAACCGTTGCCCAGAACAAAAATCGGAATTTGGCCATTTTTTCGCGCTTCTAGGTAGATGTAGCCTCTTAAGATCTTTATTAAAGATCTATAAGCGAAATCTGCGAAACAATATTTTCTGGACGGATACGAACAAAGAGATAAAGGAGCAAAGCCCTTCGTACAGGCATTTAAAATTTATTTATTAAAAAAAAAGAATTCACCTATTTGCGAAGTGTAGAAGACGCGTGTTATCAAATAATAATTGAATAATCTGTATTAAATAAATAATTAGTTGAATAAGCG
This sequence comes from Ophion slaviceki, assembly GCA_944452715.1. Lineage (NCBI taxonomy): Eukaryota > Metazoa > Arthropoda > Insecta > Hymenoptera > Ichneumonidae > Ophion > Ophion slaviceki. The sequence goes on along the minus strand of OX101794.1, from coordinate 12,525,599 downwards.
GCATTTTTTCCTTTTTCAACTCAATTTGAAAATATCAACGTCGTAAGATACTTCAAGCGCTGGATCAGTTTGCAGAAAACTTTTTGAAAAAAAAAAGGATTGTGATACTCTAAAACACTCCAACTTTTGCCGAAAATCCATATCTTAAATTTTGATAACTTGGCGTCAGAAAATCTTTATACGTGACAGTTGTTTTCGCGGCAAAGGTAAAGGGAGAGCAGCTGGAAGACGGCGATACTACAATCAGTGTGGTTGAAAGCCAGAATTACGATTCGGTATGAAATTCGTCAAGGGGTAGTTCAGCCTGTTATTTCAGCTGTGGGCCGGTATCAAACATTCTGACACACAATGGCGCGCTTAATTAAAGAAGGGTGGTGTGTCTTCAACAGGTGGTGCTATGATTTTAGGCGCTTGTTCACATTCGCACCCAATTTTTCTGTCATTCACAGTACACCCTTGTTTGCAACCCCCCCTCCTTTTTTACCAGACGCAATTTCCTCCAACGTATTTGCAGAAAAAAGACAACGTTATGGCAATGCCTTTTAATTAAAAAAATGGAATTGACGTTTCTTTGAGTTTGGGTACTCATCTTCTAAGTGAATTAAAAAAGTCGTGGAAAAAGTATTTTTAAACAATTTTTATACCACGTTAAAGTTTTTTTTTCAACACATTTTTTTCAAACCTGAAAAAAGTTATAATTTCACGATTTTTTCAGCTTTTTTGAAAATTCACCTAGAATAAAAATATATGGCAATTGAAAAATTTTTGGATTTTTTTGTTTCAGTCAAGAATTACGAGCTGCATATTTCCCGCCGATTGTGGCAAGACGCACTTGGAATGGGCTGATAAATCTGCAGTTATTTATTATTTCATGTTGAACATTTTTTTTTAACATTTCAAATGTACATGAAAAGATACCTCAATGTTTACTGGGCACACTTGTTTTTTTCCCTTCTAAAAAAATTCCCGAAAAAACGCTTTTTTGGACCTTCTAATTGAGGCTTTCCGATTCCGGTTGGGCGATCGATTAAATATATCACCTCGATCATTGACCACACACGTGAAAATCCCAATAGACTTACATGAGTGAGGCATATGACGTTATGAGATTGGCGATTGCGAGTAGAACTCGATGCCTCATATTGTCCCGTTCCAACGGGAATCTCCCTTCTTGCGCTTTTATGAGCCGAGATCCGTTCATCAATGCGACTTGGCCGAGAGGCTCGCCGCCCTTCCCTCCTAAAAGTAAAAACGAAACGATTCTCACGACTGAAACATGCACGCTCGCTTAAAAAATGAACCTTCGATTGATGAAGATTTATTATTTGTATCGAAAAACTTAAATTACGGCTGTGAAAAATAACATCGTAAAATGAAATTGAAAATTAATAAAAAATTGGAAATAAAAAATTATTGCTCGGGAAGTTTAATTTTATGGAGTACTTCCATGAAATTAAACTTCAAAATAGATTACAAATCTTTAACGGGGTCGTCCTATGTGACGGCTGTTTTTTCGCTTTTTTTGGGAACAATTTTTTTATGAACAATTAAAACACAGTATCTTTGGATTTTTACCATACATTTATTAACATTTTTACAGTGCCTCAGAATTTTATCAAACAAAAATAACGAGTCCAATCGAATTTTCGCCGTTCGGAAGACAGTCGTGTGTAAAAAGAGTTGGTTGACGGCTGCCATTATTCCGGAGGTTTTGCTCATCTGAAAAAATCAAACGGCACATTAATTTGTAGACCTGAGGGTATCGCCGGAACTAGAGTAAAGTAAAAATATCGAAAATTGAATTTTTGCACGGATTTAAAATTTAAGTTCCAAGATACTTAATTTTTTTCGACTTTTTCAGCTTAAAATAAAACGATGGTAGTTGTCAGCAATATTCTTAATTTGAATAAAGTTAAACTTGATTTAAATAAATAAATTAATTTAAAAAATTGATTGATCGGCCGTTATTGTTCGTAAATAGCCGTTATTGATTGAAAATAGCACATCTATAGTTCTCACACGAGAACTACCATGACGATACCATACAAATTTGAGAGAAAACCGTTCAATAGTTTTTGAGATATCATGGAACCCATTTTGAAAAATATCGTTTTGAGAAAAACGCGTTTAAAAATTCAACTACGATTTTCACAAAGAAAATGTTGACTCACCATTAGTTTGCTACGTCGGGCCCATATACGCGCACACATTTTTTGCAATTTGTGCAAAAAAACGTTCCAATTTTTTGAACCTGTCACATAAGATGGCCGCCTTCGATAAAAATCACTGGTTAAACAAAATTACTGCTCTTGCGTTTTTCACCCTATCTCAGAGCTTTCAACGTAAATGATATAATTGAATTTATCTATAAATTCAGTTATATCATTTACGTATAAACTGAATTTATAGATAAATTCAATTTCGTTAATCGAGTA